>PVLA01003458.1:0-212194 GCA_004027455.1 Hydrochoerus hydrochaeris
CCGCCGGGCTGCAGGACGCGGGGTGCGCGCGAGCAGGCGCTGCGGCCGCTGCCGGCCGGGGTTCGGGGCCCGGAGCGGGGAGCCCGGGGGCCGCGTCCCGCCCGCCTCGCTGCGGGCCGCCCTCACCTGCGCCGGGGGTGCGCTCGCCTTCAAGGCCGGGACTCAGCCAGACGGAGGGGACGGCGCGGGGAGAGAGCACCTGAGGATACGGAGCTGGCCCTGGACTGCCTTTTCACCCCCAGGTGATGAGTGAGGTCGGGAGAACGGAAGATTTAAAAAGCCAACGGGGCCTCCGTATTGAATGAAAGACCCAGTGCAAAGGCATCACCATGAACACGAGCAGTAAGTGGATCCTCCTCTCCTTTGCCATGGGAACAGGGGTGGGGGCGGGAGGTGAAGGAGCCTGCGCCGGCTGCCTGGAAGGAGGAAAGAAGCTTGGCATCTGTGTGGATACCTGACCCCCGACTCCTTCTGGAGCTTTCTGAGCTCCCTGGCAGGGGACTAGCTTTAGGGGCTGGCTTTCCATGATGATTTTGCTAATGTTTAATCTGAGACGCCCGTTGCCTCTGCTGGGGAAGGCTGCTGTCTCCTTCTAGCAATGCTGGGAAGGCCTAGGAAGCAGCACTGTGACCATTGTCTGACATGGGGCTTCAGCAGACCTTCCTGTCCACATCTGGAGAACCATGGAAGCCCTGCTGGTCCCGGAGCAGGGGAAGGCAGGGAGGCTGGCATATGGGCGGGCATGGGCGAGCAACGGGATGGAAAAGAGCAATTTGATAAACAAATGCTCATGAAGGCACCTTAGTCTGGAAGCTGTGAAAGAACCAACTCCGTTGCCCCTAGCCTGGTGGGGCTACTTCCTCCACCCAGCTACTGGCTGATGGCCCTCCCCACTCCTCCCTCAGGCCAGAAGGAGGGAAAGGGACAAACCCTTTGGGTGAGAGGTCTGACATGCCAGAGGCAGCCACTGTCTTGCACAACCAGAACCAGACATTTTGCTTCTGGCTGGGCCTCGCCTGCTGAAGCTGCACTCAGCAGCGCTGGGAGGCACAGTCTCTCTGTCTTCAGTAGAGTGCCTCTGGCCATGCCCAGTGATGCCCTGTGAGAACACAGCTGGGTTCAAGTCTCTCTCTCTCTGTTTGGCTGTGGGCTGCGCTGTCTAGGCCACTCCAGCATCAGATGGGGCTGTGGAGCCACTGGACCTCAACCAGTGTTCACGTCCCTGGGTTTATGACTTTGTTATTAGTCCCAGCTCTGCATCCCTGATGTCCATCTGTAAATCTGAGACCCTTACATTAGAGACCCTTCTAATCTAAGAATGTACAAGGGTTTTTTGGGGGGGTGGGGGTGTTGTTTTGTTTTTTGAAAAAGCTACAACTGAGCAGCAAGGCCAGAAAAATCGGCACTTTACTGAGACTGTGTCCAACCAAGACCCACTGTTTCCTCACCCTCCCTCCATTTCAAGGCCGTTGGCATAGAGAAGAGGAAAACAAAAGCAAAAGCCAATGAGATGGAAGTGAAATATATTTATTTACTACGTGCTTGTATGACTCATCCCTCTGCCGTCTTCCTTTGTGTATTACATATCTACGCTATGCAAGCAAGCGAGGCTGGACGACCCTGCCTCTTACAGCCAAAAAATTTTGCCTCTTAATTTTTACTATCTGGATGATGCTTTGGTTCCCTACCAGGCTCAGGAAAACAGCAAAACCCCATAGACCATGACTTAGAGCACCATGTGTCTGTATCTGTGTGCTTCCAGACCAATAAAGATGTGAATTTGTCTGTCACTTGCTTGGTATGTCTAGGAAAAAATGTATTTATGGGAACGTTTTTCTACCAAACAATTGAGGAAGAGATGGCTCATCTATTTTTCAAGGAGCTAAGAAAGGCAGTAAGCAACTGACTCTGCCCTCTTCTCTCTGGAATCCTAAGAAACTCTTGTCCAGTTAGCAACATTGAGTGCTCCAGAGAGATGGATTTTTTTTTCTTTTTTAAAGCAACAACAATCAGTGGAGTTGAATACTGCAGAAGATGAGAATGACAAAAAATGCCAGTCCAGCTTCATGTACTTTTTCTAAGCAAACTGTTTATGTTGCAAGAGTAGTGGAAATAAACAGTAGAATGGCTGGAGCTGGCTGGGAAGCTCCTGAGCTCCGCATAAGCGGAAATGCTTTTCTGAACAGATAACTGGGGATTACTGTAGAGGAGACTGCGGCACTGGGATTAGGAGCCACAGTGGTCTCCCCCAACTCCAAAAGTCTGCAAGTGGAAAGAGGAGAAATCAGGCTACACGACAGCGACAAGAAGGTCTGAGTTCAGCGGGTCAGAGCATTGGTAGGAGGTTCTTGGCTGCCCAGAGCTAAGCAAAAAGGCTTCCCTTAGAGATGTGAAATTATTAGCCCAATTCTTAACGCTGGAAACTGTCTCTAGCAGAAACTTCCTTAGAGTTTCTCTCCCCCCCCAACACACACTTTTGGGGTCTGTGCTCCTCCCTGCCCACCCTCTCCTCCCTGAGCCAGAGTTTCCCTTCCTTCCCCTCCCCAGGATCTCCCACCCAAGCTGTGAGTGAGCACTGTTACTCTGGTTTAACAGGAAAGATTCTGTAGTTAGTATTTGGCAATTGCACATCATGCAGTTAACTGCTGGATTCCAAAAGGTACTTGGGTGTGTAATGTATCTGACAGCAGGTACAATTCCTAATCAGTGGTTCTGGTGCCAGCACTGAAGTACAAGCTTATTGATAAATTTCTAATTGCATAGTCTGGAGAAGAGTGCAGGCTGTGGCTGTGACTTGGTGGAGCTCAGAGCCTACAATCAGAGTGTTTCATCATATTTCTCTTACTAGCTGTGTGATCATCAGCATGGTTGTCTCATCTGTAAAAATTAGAACAGACTGGAGACTATATGTTGATGTTTTGTGTAAAATACAGAGTGACATGGACAAGGCTGGAATCGTGTCATCAACAGGGCAGTCAGGCTGTCGTCCTCACTCTGGTGATCACTGTGCCATTGGCATTAGCTTGAAGGTATTAGCAAGCAGGTCACTCAACCTCTCGAGTGTCAAACCTTCACCGTGGATTGAGAAATGTCCCTGGAATGTGATTTTTTGAGGATTAAATGGGATTACAAGGAAATGATTTCTAAACATGCGTAAATTGTTTTTATTAAGAAACCCATTGCCCAAATGACAAAATCAGGAGAACATTCAATCCGTGACTCCAGTGGGAGTTTAGCTCTGCTGAATCTTTTCTTCTGAAATCTCTCTGAGCATTGACATACCCGTCAGTAGCACCTGGGAGAAAGGAGTAATTTGGCGCTGATGGGTGGGGAGGCAGACACACCTGGGTGGATACAGACTTACTTTCTTCCTGTGTGCTCCCAACCTAATTCCAAGGATCTGTCTTTCATCTGTCTCCTGGCATAGAGAGGCAGCCCTCACTGGTCTCTCTTCATCCACTCCAGTGTCCTCGAGGCATTCCCCTACGTCTGCTCTCAGCTTCACCTCTGTAGGGTCCCATGTGACCTGGTTCTGACCTCACCAATCCCACTGCTTCTACACTGTACGGACTCTTCATGTCACTGTTGCGTTTGTCTCTTTCCACTTCCTCTACGGGCTTGCTCCTCCTGGCGTCCTGGCAGGGTTCCTTGTATTAGAAGCCCTCCCCCACAGCTCCGGCCCTTCTGCTGCCCACTCTCACCTTCCCCAGTCTGGCCTCATCTCTCTCTGTAGCTTTGGAAGCCCTCCTACTCCCCCCCATCGCGGTCCTGCTGATACCTCTAGGAGGGAAGTTCATAGTGCACCGGGGCCCTGTTCCTTCCAAGCCTGGTCTCTATTATTGTCTACTCGTCCATACTGGTCACTTATCAAAGCCCATCTTCCCAAACAGCCAGCTCCACACAGACCGTGGCGTGTGTTCTCTAGCTGTGACATGTTCTGGGAAACAGACTGCTGGCTGTCAGTGTCCTGAACCAAGAGCTCTGCCCATGAAATGTATATACTCTTACACAACAATGTAATTACTCCTGTTGGGGTTCCAGCTCCAACACGGATGCCAGGAGTTCCAATCCAAGGGACACTGAGCTGACCTAAGATGCCAATAGTCCTGAACACCAGCATCAGCTCTGTGTCCACCAAAATCTCACATTCCTCCCTCACATCAGAATCCCCACAGCTCCCAAACGCTATGACTTTACTATGTGCAAAGCCCAGGGCTGGCTCATCCTCCAGGTGGGGCATGTCCCGTGCACTGTGGGCCATGATACCAGTGCGTCCTCCCTGTGTCTCAGGTGTCCTCCTGCCTCAGGCTGTTTCAGTGTTGTTAGCATGGGTTGGCGTGCTAACCAGTTCCTCTTCTGGAGTAGACTTGGTTTTGCTGGAGAGAGTATTCAGAGATCGCACAAGCCCACCAAGGCATCATGGAGCAGTAAGAACCCAAGCTTTGGAACATGGATACTGGAGTTCAAGTTCAGGGTCTGCCATGTCCTCTGTAGTCTTGGACAGAATAGAGAATGTCTTTGGACCTGAATGTTATGATGTATAAAATGTGAGCAATAAAATTCCAGTGTGCAAGGTTCTTGTGAGGTCTAAGTGAAATACCGTGAGACAGTCACTGGCGTTGGGTCTCAGGGAATGGAGTTGAATCTCAGGTTGAACTGGCCATGGAATAAAGCAAAGTCCTGAAATGAAAAATCATAAAAAGTAAACTCTTGGGGATTGTGGGGGGAAAAAAAGTAAGCTCTCTGATTGGAAGTTACCCTTCTTGCTGGCATGGTCGGGTTTTGTATATAGAAAGATCAGAGCCTTCAGAAAGGTTATTAACCTGGTATTTTATGTGAATTAGGTTGAAAAGGGACAGATAGGAAGTTGGGATCTGAAGTGAGAAACAACTGTCCTAGTTCAGAAAGGGTATGAGCACCAGGATTTGGGTAATTGTAAAGAAATAAATAAGGGAAAAGATCCTTTAGAAAATGAAGACCGCTGGTAGTGTTTTGGGGTGAAAGAGAAAAGATAGATTCTCTCAGGGCTATGGCAGTGAATTGGAGGGGTGATTTGAAGGGAGTGTAATTAAAACATTCTGCAAGAGTGTGGAGAGCGTAGAAAAGAGAGCAAGGAGGGACAGAACAGTCTGTTACCTACCACAACCACCAGAAGGAATAATAGAAGGAACAGGAGGCCCAGCTGACCACAGGTGGGCATTATGACAGGGCAGGACCTTCCTGATCCTTGGCTCCAGACAGGTGGTCAGCCTAGCTCCAGGCAAGGAACCAGGGGGATACAAAGTCTATCCTGACCCCTTTCTCCTCCCCCAAGTGCTCAACAAATCCAACCAGAAGCCTTGGTACAAGGAAAGCAGTGGGCAGCCTGTGACGGTCAGCCTCCCAATGCACCGTGCAAGGCAGGAGGAGGCAGGAGAGAGCTGGAAGGCTCAGGAGTTAAGGGTAGAGGACACTGGCACAGAGGCAAGATGAGTTTCCTCTGCCACAGTCATGGTCTGGATCAGGAGTTTCAAAACTTCATAAAAGAGTCAGTTACAAGCACAAACCCAGTAGGATACCCGCTCAAGAAACTCTAACCTGTGAAGCAGATAAAATAGAAGTGATTGAATCATGCAAGGGTAGAGTTTTTGCGTGTTTGTTTAAACAGTGCTTCCTAGATGAATGAAGCAGGTGTTGACACATGATTACTTGAAACTAAGGGTGGTTAGAGGAATAATGTAAGCAGCAATTTTAAAATCATCCAAAATGAACAGAACACATCTCTGAAAATCACAATGTGATTTCAAGAGCACTTGGGTTGCAGAAGGGAAGTGATATCAATTCTGAGCTCCAACTTTCCTATCTGGCAAAAGCGTTATCTTGCTGAGATAGCATCTGCTGTGGTGAGTGGGCAGGCAGTGCTAGCCAGAGACCATTGTGAAGAGTAGAAAACAGCCAGGAGCATGGAAACACCCTTGACTTCGGGGCTATTTTGCCAGCAACATTGTCTCCTGTAGCCCTTAGTGGCACAGACTGGAGAAACTCCATCCCTGCCTCTCAGCTGGGTGGCCATGGGCAAGTCATTTACCTTCCCTCTACTCCGGTTCCTCATCTCTAACAATAATCGCGGTGGGAGCAGGGTAATAATAGTGCCTCCCTCAAGAGGTTGTCACCAAGAACACAGAAGTCCATAGTTGTGAATTGCTTAAAACAGTGTTTAGCAAATAGCAAATGCAAATTAAAAATAAACAGTGTGTGCTAGTTCGTTAGGGCTGTGTTGTAATAACACATTGCAAACTGGACAGACAGCCTGAACAACAGAGATGCACATATTGTCTCACAGTCTCAGAGGCCGGAAGTCCAACATCGAGGTATTGGCAGGACTGGGTCCTTCAGAGGGTTGTGAGGCTCCTGGGCTTGTGCCTTGCTGTCTCTTTATTGTCTCTGCAGAGCTTCCCTTAGTGTATGACTGTGTCCAAATTCCCCCTTTTGATAAGGACACCAGTCGTACTGGATTAGAGCGCCCCCCCATGGCCTAATTTTAACTTGATTCTTTCTGTAGAGACTATCTCCAAATAAGGTCACGTTCTGAGGAACTGAGGTTTGGACTTCAACTCTCTGGAGAAAGATACAGTTCAGTCCCCAGTATCATGTCCATTAAGGAAATGATTCCTGGAGGAGACTTCTTTATGGTGGGCTTCTCCCTGAATATCAGCCACTCCCTGTGGCTAGTGTACAGTGCTGACAGGCAGTTGTTAAATGTGAGTGTCACCAAGGTTTTCTGTGTAGCCCTTTGAACACTACCTTGGCCATTGCTGAGAAGCAGAGGTGGACCCTCTTCCTGTGAGCTCGAAGGGAAGAGCTCACAGGTGGGAGGTCCCCACATGAGAGGACTGCAGGCAACTTGGAGGTCCAGTCCGTGTGTTGTCCCCATGCCCCTGCCATGCAAGTTACCATGCATTGTTGCATTTCAATAGTGTAAGGGAATTTATTGCCAAGGTGTTGGTTTCCAGTCAACCCACTTCCAGGAATAAGAATTGGATTATTTGTTAACAATTCTTACTGCACACCACCAGGTCTGCACCAAGCACAATGCTGGGAACTGGCAACAAATGTAACCAAAATGGTCATCATACAAATGGACAAAATTTGCCCCATGGTGGCCAGCCTAATGGGACAAATTTTTATTGGCCCTATACCAAGTGTTTAATAAAATTTGAATTATTCTTCAACATTGAGAAATTGAGATATCAAAATTAGAATTTCTGGCTTCTATTAAAAACAAAATATCTTTTGCATGACTACATCTGGTAATTCAAGTAAGACTTACGAAGATAACTATGCAGAACAACAAAATCTGTTATGTTCCTACCACCTTGTTTTGAAAACCTACATTGTTATTGTTTGGGGCTCTTAGTTATAGTTATTCATTTGTTGTTTTGTTTTTCTCTCTAATACAGAAAGGATAGATGTATATGTATAGGCTTATATATGCCTAGAACTTCACCTAAAGGGTTTACAAGAATTGATTTTATTATGTGTGAAAATATGAACAGCTATACTGAAGAAAATGAGACACCATGGTAGCCACTGATGATTTCCTATCATTTTGTTTCGAAGTCAAATAATGCTTTTATTCTTGGTTTTGATTGGTTTTAGTCTGTTTTCAATTATTTGATTTCAATATGTATGAAGGTATGGACAGCTATTCTGAAGAAAACAAGAGACATTATGGGCACCATTATTGATTTGCTAGTGTCTGGTCTTGAAAGCCCTTAAGGCTCCATTCTTTTGTTTTGATTGCTTTTATACTGTAATCCCAGCACATAGGAGGCTGAGGGAGGCGGATCGTTGCAAGTTCGAGACCAGCCTGCACTACAAAGTGAGCCCAAGGCCGCCTGAACCAAGTAGTGAGGGCGTATGTCAAAAAAGACAAAAAAAATTACTGATTGTTTTTATATGATTTTGATTTGTATTAACTTATTGTGTGTGAAGGTATGGACAACTGTTTTGAAAAAAATAAGAGACATGGTAGCCACTATTGATTTCCTGTGTTATTTTCTGAAATCCTGTGTTATTTACATTGTTTTACTCTGCTCTGCTTTGTGCTGTTTTGTTTTGTTTTGTTTTCGTCTCTTTAAAATAAAAAAAGGGGATTTAGCTCAGTGACATAAGCACCTGCCTAGTGAGCACATGGTTGTAAGTTCGATCCCCTTACCAAAAAAATAAAATAAAATCTTAAAAACAAAATATCACTGGATGATCTTGCAGCCCTGACACTGTTTTCCTACATGATGGCAGCTGGTAGGATCGCTGGGTTGGATGGACTATGCTTGTCTCCACTTTGCTAAATTTGCCCCTATTTCCTATTAAATTACCCAAGGGCAGTTTGACATTTTTGATATAATCTCCCTCCCTTTCCTTCCCCTCCTGTCTCTCAGTTCCCTTTCTATATGCCAAAAATCCATCTCACTGTTTCCTATTGTCTGACTTTTATTTTGCACTATATTTATATATTGGATTTTTCATATAAGAGAGACCTTGCTAGATGTTTAAGAATGTGTATCTGATATGCTTTACTTAACATTATAGTCTCAAGGTGCATCTATTTTCTGATAAATACTTCCAGTTTATCCTTTATGGCAGAGTAGTACTCCACCTGTTGATGGGCATATATACTGTTTCCAAGATTTAGCTATTATGAGTTGTGCTGTTATGCATGTAACCTATAATTGATGTCTTTAACTCTTTCAGGCAAATACTATATAGAAGGGGAATAGCTGGGTCAAATGAAAATTTCTACTTTTAGTTTTCTCAGGAATCTCCATATTGATTTCCATAGTGGTTGTGTCAGTTTACGCTTCCACCAACAATGGAGAAGGATTCATTTCTCCACATGACCACATTTCTTATGATTTGATTTCTTAAAGATAGCCATTCTTTCTGGGATGAAATGGAATTTCAGTGTTATTTTAATTTGCATTTCTTCATCAGCCAGTGATGTTGAACATTTCTTCATGCATGTATTGGGCATTTATACCCCTTAATCTGGAAAGTATCTGTCGATTTCAGATGCCCATTTTCAATTGGGTCTTTAAATTTGGGAGGTCTGGTTTTTTGAGTTCTTCATATATGCTAGGTATTGGTCCTTTGAGGAATAGCTGACAGAATTTTTTCCCATTCTGTAGGTTGTCTTGTCACTCTTTTGGGTTTCTTTTGCTGTGTGGGGGCTTTTTAGTTCAATGTGATCAAAGGCTATACTTTCAGGGATCATTTCTATAGTATGTTACTAGTTCAATGTGATCCCTTTTGTTAATTCTTGGTATTATTTCTTGATTCTGTTCAGAAAGCCTTTGCCTGTGCCTGTGTTTCCGAGAGTTTTACTTATTTTGTCTTCCAATAGATTAAATGGTTCTTTTTTACTATTTAGATCTTTTGATCCATTTTGATTTTACTTTAGCACATGATGAGAGATTAGGGTCGGGGTTCAATCTTCAGCATGTAGAAAGCCAGTTTTCCCAGCACCATTTGTTAAAGAGGCTATCTTTCCTCCAGTGAATGTATTTGGGCTGTTTGTCAAAAATAAAGTAGTTGAGTGTGCCTGGAGTTGTTCCTGTAGCCTATATTCTGTTCCACTGATCAGTAAATCTGCTTTTCACCAATCCTATGCTGTTTTTATCACTATCCCCTGTTGGCTTAATTTTTGTATTATAGTATATTCATACAGTGCCGTGCCATTATAGACATCTGAACTTTTAATCCCCATCCGGAGACCATGTTGGTGACTATGGAGCCAAGTTCTATGTGGTGCTGACAGTTGATCAACACTGCCATGCCACTGAAGCCTCCTGGAAGGAAGCATAATCGTGCTTATAGGTCCCTATTTCCCCCAGCTCACTGATCTACAGAAGAGTGATATCATATCCTGTTGGATACAGTTGGGCAAATAACAGGGCAAACAATATCTGGCCTCCACGTCCTGGAAATTGGCTTCCTTTCCAGGGAACTAGGAGGAGGAGGTAGGGCCCAGAGCAAAGGAGGCAGTTCTGAATCAACCTTCTGAGCTCTGGGTACCTTTGCCAGCCCAAATGAACACTAAAGCGTTCAAAGATTGTACTGACATACTGTTGAGGACAGGCCTGGTCCAGTCGAGGACATGTGCTCTGTGTCACCAAGGCAAGTGCCCGCTGAGGAATGACTGCTGGACACATTCCACAACACTGATTCCACAGCACTGATTGCTTTCTTAGAATGTATCCCTTCTCTTGAGAGCAGATTCCTCTCCATTCCCCTGGCAGAAATCAAGGTAACAAATAAATTCATAGAAGGCAAAGCACAGTACCCAGCACATAGTAGGTAATCAAAAGACACTTGATGAATTAATCCATTAATGAAAAGCCACTGTCTTTACTAAGCTCCAGAAAAAAGATAAATGAAAATATTATTACAAAGCCCTGGGTTCATCTTTCTGGCTATCCTCTAAGAATCTCATCTGGATGTCCCCAAGGCTCTTCAATTTCAGCCTAAAGTGTAACAAAATTATGCCTAGAAAGACCTGCTTCAACTCTTCAAAAGTTAATTGAGAACCTTCATCTACCCAGGCACCTAAGCTAGTGATTAGAAAGCAGCTACCCAACATTTCCCTTTCCTCTGCTTTCCTGCATTCTGACCGTCACCATGTCTGGCTAGTTCCATTCCAAGCAGACCTTGACTTCTTCCCTCCTCAACCATCAGTGCCTAAAGTCCACCACGCCAGGTGTGGCAGCCGCTGAGTAGGAGGGAGGGGGTGGCAGGGCTGAGCTCAGTTTTGGAAGGAGATGACTGAGCAGTGTGGGCTGCTGGAAAGTACGGTTTCAGGCTGTGTGGAGAGGCAGAGGTCGGAGCACTGCTATGCAGAACCTGATCTTGCTGTGTCTGAAGCATTGTGTTCAAGAAGGACAGTAATCAACAACTGCATGCCGAGCATGATAGAAGGACCTGAAAGGGAGAGAGTATGAAGGACACAGGAGTCAGCTCTATGCATTGATCTGTGTCTTCCTGAGAGCATAGCTGCTCCCTCAGTTCTACTGGACAATGCTCCAGGGTTGTGTCTGGATCCTGGCCATGTCCACCTCTTTCTCTAAGTGTTTCAGCAGCCAGACAAGGGGTGCTCACAGGCTCCACACTGCCGCCCCAATACTCCTGGGGCTGTGGTTACAGCTTGTGTGCTTGTGCAACAGCCCCACCCCCTCTCCTGGCAGAATTCCACTTTCCACTGCCTATATCAGTTCCAAAGCTTCTTCCTTGCATCTGCTTAATTTTGTGCAAAGCACAGGTCTTTCTCCGTAGGCTGTTATCTCTGTCCCTCACCAGCACCCGCAGGGCCAATGAAATGACTGCTTTGCAATGGTCTAATGACACAGTTGATCTATTTTAAGCACCTGAAGTACATACACTTCACCAAGTGCCAGTCTCCCTGCTGTAAGCTGCTGTCAATGTGAGGGAGCAGGGCCTGCCTAAGGTCTGCACCGACGTTTTGAGATCTGGGAACACATCCTAGGGATCCCATCTCTGCCTGTCTGAGAACAGTCTAAGACAGCCATAACATTGGATATTTCCACAGTCAGCATGGATCGTTCCAGAGAATTGCGTGTGAAGGCAAGATTATCCAGTGCAGGCACCTCCGGTGACCATGGACCCCTCTTTCAAAGAACAGAGGCAGAATCTGGGACTGTCACATGTAGAGAGAAAGAATGTGGAGGCAACATCTCTGGAACAAAAAGAATCCCATCTCCCATTAGAGATTTCTTAGTCTCAAACTCCCTTTTTTCTCCTCCTCTTCCCAATCAAGAAGCATTCTTTTCCAACTGTAGCCTATCTGAACACAGATAGGCTACAAATAAGGTTTACATATTTCTTTAATCCTTGCACCAATCCTAGTAGGCGATGTCTGAATTCTGTCTCTAAGGAAGACCACCCTGTTACACTGGGTGTCATCCTTCTCCACAGAGCTACCCACCGTCAGGATTATTTTCCTCATCAGCTCAGTGACTCCCTTTCTGTCTTTTATCCCCTTCCAACTGCCACTGGCAGGATGGCTGTGTGACGGACCTGCCTGTGTTGCTCAGTCCTTTAAACACAACGTGATGCTTGACACAGAGGGATGCTAGCTTCTGACAGTCTCTGTGGGACACAGGCTGCCCCCTTCGCATGTGCTAGTCACTTAGCATGCATGGAACTCCTAGGAGGCAGACATGAGTCTTATCCTCATTTCACAGAGGAAGCTGAGACTCAAGAGATCAGCTCCCAACCTCAAATTTAAAATGAGTAGAAAACATGAAAGAAGAAATGTAGTAAAGAATATTTTTTGAAACCCTCATTTTACATACAAGGAAAATGAGGTTCACAGGTAAATTGCCTGGGTAAAGTCCATGGAGCCAGTAAGCAATGGTTCTGATAGAGAGGAAAGAAACCCCTAACCTACTACATGTCCAGTACAAGTTCATGGTCTCTAAAATCAAAGAATGAATTTTAAGAACAGTGAAGGTTAAGACCAGAATATATTTGTTGAGACAAAGAAAGCTCTGTCGGAGAGAGAGACAGAAGGGGTCCTGAGTGGGTTGCCAAAGACTCTGTCTTTTCTAGGGCTTTTAGGGAGCAAAGCACAGAGTGAGGCAGGTTTAAGGTGGGGAAAACATGGAAATTCGCAAGGTGGGCATGAGGTGGGACAGAACTGTGGTCAACCAATAAGATTAATTGCTCAGGTGAGATTGATTAAGTCAAGGACAAATGGGGAAGCGAGTCACACAGCAAGAGGGGATGCTTAAAGAGCAGTGACTCTTCCTAACCCAGGAGCGGGTTAGTGACTCCTGGCTTCCTCAGCATGATAGAGGCCTATTTAGAAGATCAATTCCTGATGCTTATCTTTGGGAAGTATGTGTGTGCATTTGTTTTATCTTTTGTCTTGAGGTCTGACTCACAATGGAAGTATCTGTCTCCCCCACAGTTGCAAGCTATCTCATCTGACTGTCTATAATATTTCTATCTAACTCAGCTGTCTATAAAGTTCCAGTGTCTAAAGCATGTCCATCTGACTCTGAGACTTGTTTCCCCACTTTCTTGCTGTCCTTTCCAGTTTTTCTGAGAGGGCACAGGGGAATGCGCGGGAGAGGTGGTCTTGCAGTTGGATCTCACAGCACCATTTACTCACACACATGGGCAAAGAAACAAATCCCCACTGTATATGGTGGAAATGGTCTAAGCAACATAGAATCCAAGATGCTCCAGACAGATCGCTTCCTCCTAGTGTCACCAAGTTGGAGATATGAGCACAGTACACCAATGTGATGGAAACCGTGGTGAGGCTGAGTGGGAACCTTCAAACCCAGCTCTCTGGGAGGCTCAGGTGGGAGGATGACAAGTTCTAGCCTACCTTAGGCAACTGAGCAACTTAGCAAGACCCAACCTCAAAATTTAAAAAAAAAAAAAGTGATGATTTTGTAGTTCAGTGCAAAGGGCTTGAGTTCAATCAATCACCAGTACCTAAAAAAAAAAAAAAAAATGACGTTGACATGCCAAATCCCTTTGGAAGACCTGGGAAGGCACTATGTACCATCCTACCTAGACCTTCAGGGTGCAAGCAAGTTTGTGGTAGGTCAAGAAGAAGGACAGAAGGACTTACTCATTCTCTTATAAATGAATTGTGCAACTCTTGAGTCCTGGGTCCTTGATTAGGAACTGGACTACTGAGCAAAATAAAGACACAAAGCACTTTGGGAAGTGTGCAGAAGACCAGCTTGTGTGTACCTTATAGGGTATGAATAGGTGGACAGTGAGAAAATGAGGCTCACCAGTTGGTGAAGATCTTTGAGAGTTTTAGATGCCAGGTGGAAGAGTATTTGTTAAGACTGATAGCCAGCAAGGAGTCATAAGAGGTTTTGAGCCAAGTAGTGACCTGATCAGAGCTGTGCATTATTTAGGGAGATCTCCTGGCAACGTGCATCACCCAATGCATCACAGAGCCTGGAGGAAGCAAGAGGCCAGTGAGACACAGTGGTGCAATGCAAGTGGATGGGGGCGGGGGATTGTTCAGGGAGGATGAGTGGGCCTCGGTTCCACAGCATCACCTGCAGTGTGTTACTTCTCCGCCACTGCCTTTATGCCCACAGATGCACTTGCTGTTTCCAATTTCTAGAACTGTGCAAATTGATACTTTCAAAACTGTGCTACTGACCCAGTTGAGAAGCCAAGATAGTGTGTTTGATAATTACGTGAGCTACAGAGTCGGTCTGCCTCGGTTCGTATTCTGTCTTGGCTACTTACTAACTGTTCATCCTCCAGTGACTTGTGTTACCTTCTCCACCAAGCTTCAGCTTTTTAAAATATACAAATGAATCATCCCATGGTGTTTTCATAATATAGTCACCTCTTGATCATTACAAGGAAGAAGCAGAGGTATCCACTGATAACCCAGGACTTTACTAGCTAGCACTCAAGGAGTACTTTATATGTGTTAAACGCCAGTCTGAACACTTTCCATCAATAATGTTAATTCCAGGCATGCGTCAGAGGTGAATCCTAACTGAGTAGGAAGCATTTCATGTTAAACCAGGGGTTGGCAACCCTCTTGTAAAGGGCCAAATAGAAAGCCAAATAGTCTTTTTAGCATAAAAGCAGAAAATATGTAAAAAGATAGATAAGGCTGTGTTTCAATCAAAATTTATTAAGGATGGGGCATATTTTTGCCTTGAGCCAGTTTGCTAGTCAATATGCTGGACAATTGCTAAGTTCTCTTCCAACATTGAAATTCCAAAACAAATAATGACAATGAAATGCCTAATCCTTCTAATTTAGTTCACTGTTGCCATCACACAGTGGTTTATCTCAGAGATGATCATTGGAAAGATAGGAACAGAAAGGACCAGAGAACTTACTGTTCTTTTTTTTTTCTGCCATCATACTCAGCAAAACTTGTAATTCACACTCTAGTATTTTGTGACTCTTATCAAGTGGACACTAAATACCACTCTGTGCAAACTGTAGCGCAAGCTGCCAAGGAAATGAGTCTTGTGCTGCAGAAAATACTACTCAGACCACATACTCTCCAGTTTTGGAAAGGACACACATGACAGTTTTCCATGTCAGTGTGTCAATTTGGAACAAAGCTTCTTACCCCTTTGCCCTCTATTTACATGTTCTTTTTTTTTAATTTAAATTTATTTTATTAGCAGCCATTTGCAGTATATAATGTTTATATTCACCTTAGGGAGTAGATGCATGTACTCGACACATCTTAATTCTCTTTAGTTCTCTTCCCTCCTCCCTCCCCCTCTCTACTCTAGACACACAATGATTGTATTCATTGTGGATAGTTGTTGCGTGTACACGACACATCCCTTTCTTTCTACATCCCCTCCCTGTCCTGCATCTTCTGCTCCCCTTCCCATTTGCAAAAGATCTACCTTCCTATTTTCCCTATCGCTTTTCATTTTACTCTATACTTCAGTTATACTTTAGACATCTCATATGAGAGAAGCCATACAGTATTTAAGCTTATGAGTCTAATTTATTTCACTTAACATTGTTTTCAAGTTGTGTCCGTTTTCCTCCATACAAATAACTCAGATGTTTCCCTCCTTATAGCTGAGTAGTATTTCATTATGTATAGATCCATATTTTCTTTATCCTTTTGTCTGTTGATGAACATATATGCTACTTTCAAGATTTAGCTATTATGAATTGTACTGCTATAAACATTGGTACCCATGTATTACTGTAATATGATGTTTGTAACTCTTTGGAAAAATTCATTCCTCCTTCCAATTCTTCAGGAGAATTTATCCCCATCCCTTTGTAGTACTAATGATCTGTAAAGGTAGTGTGTTCTGCTCATCCTCCAGGGGATGGCGCCTGACCTAGGCTAGCCAATCAGAGCATTCCTTGGCACAAGGATTTGTTCTTCAGTGGACATTACACCCAGGATAGCCCAAGCAGAGTATTCCCTAAAGTTGGCCAGGGGGACACTGGGAAAAAGTACTCATCCCATAAAGTTGCAGACCTAGGGAAAGACAGTCTGAGAATACCAGTAGCCATTGTTTCTAACATATGAGAAGAAGCTACCCAAAAAATGGAGACAGTCATAGCTCTGATTACATAGGAAGGCACCAGAATCCAGCTCTACCTGAAGCCAAAACTGCTCCACCTTAGACCTCCCACTTGTAAAAACCAACACATTCCATTTTGACTCAAACTAGTTTCAGTTGGGTTTCTGTGAGCAACAGCTAAAAAGGATCCTATCAAAGGCATCTTTTTTCCACTTGGCAATTACCCTATAATTTCCCCCATTTATCAAAATTCTAGTGATCTCTAGATAAAATACTCTTCCATCTGGCTACCTCTCATTGACCTGACATGATTTTATTCCCTCTTCTGAAATCTCTGTTCAGTTTAAAACATTATCATGGTTATGGGTCATTTTCTATAGGTTAACATAATCATAATCATAATCATTTCTTGGCATCTCTCTTAGATTATCAGCTCTCCATGGATAAGAAATCATGTGTCAGCCCAGTATAGCATATTTGTCCTCCAACTGTGAGCCACAGACGACTGAGGAGCCAAAAAAGTATTTCTGGAGCTTCCAATCCTTGTGTGCACCTAAGTTCAAATGCATTTCCCAAATGCATTTGGGAAAATTCAATGTGGCAAAAGCTACCAAAGGTGTTACTTAGATATAATGGTAAAATATAGAGAGGCTCAAAAAAAAGTTTGACATTGAAAAGGAATTGTGAAATAATCTGAATGTGGTTACATGGAAGTGAGTGGATAGCTATAGAATATTTTAAGCGTATACTTAAGATTTGTAAGTTGGAATTTATAAGGGCTATGCCTCAATACAAAGTAAAAACGAAATTGAAATAAACATAAGTTGACAATCCATCCATCCCTAGTTCAGTTACAAGACCCTTTTTACCTCAATATACAAAAATCAATTCATAAGAGATCATGGACCTACATAAAATAAAAGCTAAAATTGTACAACCCCTAGAAGAAAATATAGAACAGCTTATGACCTTGAGGTAAGCATTAATGTCTTAGAACACTAAAATCAGTAAAAACTGCTACGAATCCTGACACATCTCAAAAGAACATATAACTAGTCAATAAGCACATAAAAAAGGAGTCCCACTTCATCAGTCACTAGGGAAATACAAATTTAAATCACTTGTTTACACTCATCCAAGTGACTACCACTTTTCATGTATTTCTGGTGGGAATGTAAAATAATAGCACTTTGGAAAATTGTTTGGTAATTCAGCATGCACCTACTTATGATCCAGCAACACCTTTCTTAGTTATTTGCTTGTTAGTTTGTGAGTGATGAAAACATATCTGCAAAAATATTTATGCAAGAGTGTTCCTGGCATCTTAATTCATAATAGCTCAAAGCTAGAAACACCCCAAATGTTCATCTACAAATAGGTAAACAAATTGTGTTACACTTCCACAGTGGATTACTACTTAACAAAAAAAAGTAACGCACTACACTATTGATGCATACAATAACCAGAATGAGTTGAAGAAACATGGTAGAAGAATGAGTGAAAGAAAAGGGAAATAAAAACAGTGCATACTGTACATGAAGGTCAAAAACTAATATACGTGGACAGACATAGTGACGGAGTTTGCTTTGGATTGGAAGGAGTGACTGGTTACAAAAGAGTGCAGCAAGCTGTCTGGAATGATTGAAATATCCCCCGTGTTGACTGACATACTTGCTGTTGTTTATATATGTCAAAATTTTTTCTATTTAAGATCTATATATTTCATTATTGTGAATTTTCCCGTGTGTGTGTGTGTGTGTGTGTGTGTGAGTGTGTGTTCCTCCTCTAGAGTCCCAGATATAGAAAGAGAACCTATTTCAAGTCTCAACCCCCTGCTAACTCTGGGACCTCTGAGGCTAGTGTGATCAGTTCTATGGGTACATCCTATCTGCCTGGTTTACCTCCTATCTGCCTGGTTTACCTCCAAGGGCTATTTCAACTGTAATAACTGCAGACATGCTTTGTAAAACCTTTAAGCATGTACACTTCGAGAGCCTCCTCTCCACTTTATTTTTTACTAGTCTCACTGGCCACGATATTCCAACCACAGGGGTCTCCTGGAACTTCCCATATGCTTTCCAGCCTCAGGACTCTTGCATGTGCTGCTCCTCCACCTGTATTGTTCTGGTCGCTCTCTTCTACAACTGGCTGCCTCATGTCCCTGCAGCCTCAACTGAAATATTTTATCTTCTGGTTACCCCTATTACTTCCTTCTTTCTACTCATCCCATTTGGTGTATATTTGTATTTTTTTGTAGTACTTTCCCATGAAATTATAACCAATTATTTATTGCAGCTCTTTCCCATAGAATTATAAAATCCCAAAGGACAGGAAACATGATGCTCTATTAGCTGGTCCAACTCAGTCTTTAGCTCATAGAAATTACCCAGCAAATTTTAACTGGTTGTGCAGACTCCAGTCTTCCTGCGTGGAGCCAGGTCTTCCCTAGGTCCCAGTGGGTGATAGAAGAGTGACACCAGGATAAAGCTCATGTGAGAAAAAGCTTTTTTGCGTCAGGGGACTCAGAGAAGCCTCAAGACATCATGGCCTCAGGAAGACCAGGACACTATCTGTTTATGACTATGTTGCCTGTAACCTGGGGTCTGCATGCATTTCCAGGTTGAAATGAATCTAGGCCAACTTCAGAGCACACAAAATTATTCTTCATCCCCAGGGTCCTTCTCACCCTTGTCCAGAAGTTGTTCTGGGATCAAGTGGGATGACTGTTGTCTATATTTATCTTTTTTTTAGTACCTTTCAGTCCTTTGGCCAATCATGGGGCCTCTTAGCCCTGATCCCCCCCCCATCTGTCTCTCTATTAATCAGACCACCTTCTTTCTTAGCTTTTCTGGGATTGAATATCACTGTCCTCACTGAGTTTGCTTCTCCCCTTAGACAGCCTGGGGTCCCGAGGATGCCCTTGAGCCCAAGGCAATCAGGCATCTCTCACAGTTAATCCTCACAGTTCTCTCAAATCTGTTTTCCAGCTAGAATGGCCGCACTGACCCAGATTATGTCGGCATCAGTGGTATCAGTGCTATGGGGAAATACTCTGTAGCTGAGAGCAAAGTCCACTGGAGGGCACAGATTTAAAGAATGTGTTGAGAAATATCCAAGTTGCTTTGAACTAAGTAAAAAATCCACCTCTTTTTCCCACCTGCTTCCTCCATCACCAAAATTCTACTTTCTCTCTTCTTGGCTGTATTCTTTTCAACAGATAATGTCAGTAAGCCCTTTATGTGAATGGGATTTTGGATTCCTCTGTTTTTCATCTGAAAATCTGTCCTCTGCCAATGGGTTTGGACCTTTCGCCCACATGTTAATTATTGAACCATGGTTCTGGGAGTCAGCTGGGGACAGGGTGGTTCTTTGACTGGGGGGGGGTTGATTTTTGTTATTGTTATTGGTGGTGGTAGTTATTTTTGTGGGTTTTGTTTTTGTTTGTTTGTCTTGGCATTTATCTAGATTAGACGGCTGAGCACGTGAAGTTACTTGTGGGCTTCATTAACCCTTGCCCCTTTCTTGTCAGGATACCACACTTAGCTAGGGTTTTCAGAATCAAATGTCAATGAATCTCTTGGGGTTTCCTTCTCATAGGTAAGCAATAATCATTTTCTATTGCCAACAGTGTCAGGAATATCCTCCAGTAATTTAGGGACTAGAGCAGTGGGAAGGGGTCTGCTTACATGCTGATGTGTAGGTTGGCTGTGCACAGGTGTAGAAGGAGCTGGCTGAGCCAGGCCTCTGTTGGCAGCTGGCACCATTCTGCAGTTCCCTTGCTTTGGCCTGCTTGCTGGCAGAGCAGGTGGTATGACCCTTGCCTCACCCCATCGTATGGCTGGTGACAATCCACTGAGGCAATGGATGAGTCTTTGAGTAGGATTCTGTTTTACTAGTTGTTAAGCAGACGCTTTCTTCCTTTGGCTGTCCTTTAAAAGAGAGAAGCCAGCAAAGATTTGAATTGCTTTTTTATTACTTTTGGTTGCTGGCTGTGGTTTTTTTAACCATTAAAATTTAATACCACTCTGCACAAAAACTGAGCATAAGACAAATGCAACTTTATTTGGGTTTCAGGTAACTGGGGCAAGGCAAAAAGTCGATTCGCTGTTGGTCTACCACGCTCCTAGACACCTGTCCTGATTTCAGATATTTCATCCCCTTGTTTGTTGGACCAGGCAGCCAGTCATGCATTTTAGGATCTCATTGAGGAAGCATGGGCTCTATAATTAAAGGTTAACAAAAAGGATCACAGGAGAGTAGCCATAGGATAAAGCCTTTGAGGCTTCTCTTTGTGTCTAGAAGGGCAGTGAGCAATTCAGACCAAAAAGAAAACACCCTTTCATCATGCCCATCAGAGCAGGTGACTTTTTGGCTGGCAGATCCAGACTGTCACCCTTCGGCTCCTTTTACAGCTCCCTGGTGCGTGTTGTCATCACCAGGATTAGTTGGTTTCTCGATTGGGAAGAACATCTATGTACCTGTTGGGAGGCCTCACTTTTTATTACCCCACACCCCTCACTCAGACTCTTGACCTTCGACAGTTGCTCCTTAGTCTCTACCCATGGCTACCGAGGCACAAGCAGTAAGGTGTGAGCGGCCACAGCCTCTTCCTGCTGACAGCCATCTGCCCAGGGCTGCACGCACTTGCCAGGATATGGAACTGAGAGAAGTTGGAAGAACCTCTGGCATGCCTTCTTTGGAGTGGGAATCACCAGGTGTTCAGAGAGAGCAAGAAGCATTGGGAGGAGAAATAAAAGAAAAGCAGAGTGGCTGCCAGAAGGGAGCAGGGTCGGAGACAAGGCAGTAGCCAATGGAGACCAAACCGTATAGAGCCTCTGGATTATAGCAGGGACTGTGGCTTCATCCCAGAAGTGAAAGGAGCCCTCTGAATGGTGTGAAATGCTGCCGGGGAGTCTCGGTTAAGCATCACTGGATTTGCATTTTGAGAGCATTGCTCTGGCCACTGTGTAGACAGTGAGTGGGGAGGGGAAACCAGTTAGGACCAGTTGTATACTCCAGGCAGATGTTGAGACTGGGACTATAAGACATGGGGAGGGGTGTCTTCTATTCCAGAGTGATTGCATAATTTTATTTCCTGCTGGCTTTTATATCCTTTTTCTACTTAAAATACTGACTTGGAGTCCATACCCATTTTAAAGAGCTACCATGACAAAATACCATACATCAGGTAGCTTAAGGTGCAGAAAATAATTTAACCACAATTCAGGGAAAGGTCCAAGATCAAAGTGCAGGCAGGGCTGCTTTCTTTTACGTTCTCTCTATGGCTTATAGATGACCATCTTCACCCCGTGCATTCACGGGTCTTCTCTGCCTGCATTCCCGTGTCCTAATCTTTACTTCTTATAAAGAAACCGATCATATGTCTCACCGTATTGGTCTCATAGTAAACTTAAGTTTCTCTTTGAAGCCCCTGTTTTCAAATATAGTCCCAGTCAATATGCTGGTGGGTAGGGCTTCTGAATATGAATTGGGAGGGGAGGCCAGGGAGCACACTTAGCCTGTAACAGTCTCTGCTCAAATTCTGACTTCTCCTTATTTGAAGTCTGTGCTTCCTGTCAGTCTCAGAGGAAAGGGTGGCTCTGCTTCTTCTATTGCTCTTTTGAGGGAAGGTGGTCTTTCCTCAGGTGAGTCCTTCTCTTTTGGTCGCCCACAGTTCTTTCTGATTTCCAGCATACTTTTTTTTATTCCGCATGACAGGTATGTAGGTAACCTTAGTATTTCTATTACATGCCAATATCTACTACAAACCCAACCTCACATACATACATACACAGTCGCCATGTTGTATGCAGTGAAAGTTCTGTGACCATTGGATGGATTTTGTTTGAGTTTTGGTCTTCCACCAGAATGATAAATTTGACTGTTACGATTTCTACTACAGCATGGTTCAGCCACAAAAATTTCCTGTTCTGGTTACTTCTTGGGAACATGTTTCTTGCATTTTACCTTCTTTGTGGGTTCATGAAATACCTGTTGTATAAAATAGCTGTCAAATTCATTCTGTACAAAAATTTAACTCCTCATAGTTGTGTCCAAATGTTTGTTGAGCGCCCACAAGGATACCCTAGGGTACATAGACATAAGTAGCATCTCTTCTTACAATGTGATGGTGAAATAAAACTATTTGCAGTAAAAGGAACTATTTGCAGGTGAACCGTGCTGGGGGTCACTGGTTTTCAAAACGTGGTCGTCAGACCCACGCCATTAGCATCATCTATGAACTTGTTAGAAATGCAGCTCTTGGCCTTGCCTTTACACACTGAGCCAGAAACCCTAGGAGTGAGGCCAGCTTCCCAAGTTTTGACAAGACATCCAGGAATTCTCCTGCATGCTCAATTTTGAGAACTACCACTTAGTCCTAACAAGCACATGCCATGAGACTTTAACGAAAGAGAGCTCATATGTGGAGTGGGGGTGAAGGGAAATCGGAGACTATTTCTAGAAGTGTGTCGCATATGAGATAGGCCTCGAGGAGTGAGTAGGATTTTTATATTTACATGTAGAAAATCATATTTACTACAATTGCCATCTGCATGTTTATGTATTTCTCTTCACAAAGGTAATTAACAGCCTGGACTCTTAACTGGAAAGATCTGCTAGCTACCCCTGTCTTGCATTTTAACTGGCTCATTGTAAGCTGAGGCTTCTACCAACATATGCTCAGTTACAGAACTAGTAACTATGGTGGAGGCATTTCTGTCAGAGGACAAGTTCCATTCCCAACATGGCTTGAACTGGAAGTTGGGATTCTGCCTCTATATATGAGGTAAAATCAGTTCAAAATATCCTTGACTCTTACAGCGGGAAAGTACTGTCATTTCACCTGACCAAATAACCTCTGAACTGACCTTGAAAGGTAAGTGTCACCAGGGCACATGGCATAGCACACAGCTCTCCTGCCAGACCACTGAATGTCTGCAAGAGTGTACAGACCAGGGCTTAAGGGTCAACACTGACCCACCACCTGTCTTTATAAAGAAAGTTTTATTGGAACACAGCCACGTCCATTCATTTAGATATTGGCTATGGCTGCTTTTGTACTACAGTAGTGCAAACTTTTAATTCCCTCCCTGACTTTATATTAATGAGGTCTCAAATTGCAAGTGACCAAAACCTGGTTCCATTGTTTGGATTAACAATCTTTTGGTTCCTGTGCTGAAGTCCAGGGAAGGCCTGCTTGGAGTAACTGTTCGCTTGAGTCACCCATGGTGGTTTCAAATGGACCATCACTGGGTGCAGGTTGCTTGAGAAATGTCTGTACCTCTGGCCATGAGCCTTCTCCCTAGACAGTCAGTCTACTTAATTTTCTTGCCTTTGCTGCCCATTCCCATTTCACTCCATGGAGCCCCAGTTCTGTGCTAAATGCTCATCTTCCTCCTGTTGTGGCAGGGTGTCCTCGGTATTCATCTTCACTGCCTTACTGACTGGCACACACATGAGATAAGATGACAGAATGGTTTGAATCTTTTAAAAAAATACTCTCAGAAAATATAAGGAGTTGCTTTATTCTCTTAGAATCAAAGCATATTTAAGCTGGCAACAGGACTAAAGCTCATCTTTAAGCCCAAATGAAAAAAAAATGATTCATAAATGTGTTTTAGTTGGCTCACATATTCTTTTTTATTTTTGTTTATTTAATATTTGAGCCAAGAATATAAACACGGAGAGTTTAACTTTAGAATCGAGATTTCTGGTTTCTGTGAGCCCATGTCCCCAAGTGGCAGGACTCAGCTGGAATGGGGTAGAGGCTGTGCCTGTTTGGCCACAGTGCCCTACTTCCTTTGGCTTGGCCTTCTCCCTTGTCATGCATCTGCCACCCTTCACACTAGTTTGTGCTCCCTGACTCAATACAGTTATGCATGTGATTCCCAAAGGTTGTATTTCCCACCTGTGTGCCGGTCATCACGCAGTCTCAGCCAGCTTCCCATCTATGGGAAGCCCATACTTAAAAGGCAACAATTTCACCCCTGGACATCCCTGCCTTCTGGGAAGGTTTCCTCTATATGGTTCGACTTATTTAGCATCCTCAAGTGGATAAGTGACTCGCCCAAATCATTTGTGCGTTTAGAAGTCAAAGGCTCACCAGGATAGGGGTCCTTTCACTTGTCACCCCTTGGGGGGGTGTTCTCTCCCTCCTTTCTCTACTCACCAACCTTAAATTCAGTTTATTGAAGAGAGGGGAATTTAAGAAGGCATTCAACATCAAGTTTATTCTTGACCGAAATCTCTGCTTTTACAAACATTATAATGAATAAGAATTGACAATATTTTTCTGTAACAACCAAATAGCGAGGATCTTAGGCTTTGCAGATCGTAGAGACCCACCTGCACCTACTCAACTATGCTATTGAGTACAAAAGCAGACAAAGACAATGTGTAAATGGCGGTGCCCCTGTGAAACTATTTACAAAGACTGAAGAAGGTCAGATCTGGCCCTGAGCTATAGTTTACCCACTTGTGCTATGGAATCATTCCACGAGCCAGTAAGAGAAGCACGGTTTTATGTGGTGTGCGTCCCAGTGTTCCCCATCTTTCAAAGCCTGCCCAGGTGGCACCTTCCCAAATAGCTTAGCCCAATTCTCTTGAAAAATATTATCCCTATAGCCTCAAGATTCTCACAGAGTAACATTTTTCCAAGACATTGTAGAGATCCCTGAGAGACCATCCTACCCTTTGAGGGGGTACTCGTGTAATGATGCTAAGAATTTGCCTTTCCCCACTCATGCTTTCATGATTATACAGTGCAGCTTTCCAGAGACAGTGAGTGACGAAATTATAACTGATGTGTGCTTGTATATTTTTGCTTTTAAAAACTCCTCAGATATGATTTCTAATATGATAAATATTGTTAGCTGTAACCTACATAAACAAAAGCTCTTTAGAAATAACAGTAACAGTTAGGAGTACAGAGAAGTCCTGAAACCAAAAATTTTCAGAATTGTTGACATCGTAGGATTCTAATTGCTCTTTTCCTATACTGCAAAACACTTCTCATGTTGTCATATGGGGTTTTGGGGAGGCACATTCAACAAAAACAACAACCAAAAAATGTCATTTCTTATAGACAAATGTCATTTCCTATAACAAATGTTATTTCTTATAGACTATGCTAACTAGGGTGTTTCACAGCCACACATGAGTTTTCACAAAGTAGGTTTATTTATTTATTTAACAATGTCTATTGTAAATCACCGTGTGCAGATGTTATGCTTGGCATTAAGTCTAGAGAGCTGAGCTCAGTGAGTACCATCTCTGCCCTCATCAAACTTAAAACCAAATGGAAGAAACAGAGGTTAAGCAAATGATCACAACTAATTACATCAAAACAAACTGAGAAGTACCACCAAGTGAAAGTGCCCAGGATGATGGGACACAAAGGCGGTAGTTTTTGTGTCACTGAGGGAAGTCAGTGAAGAACTTTACCCCTGAGATCTGTAGAATAGAAAGAGTCCATCTAAAACATCATTTCTCAACATTCACACATTTGACATTGGACTAGATTGACAGTTGACATCTAGTACTGTACTGAGGAGAGGAAGGAACTGCCCTGTATGTGATAGGATACTTACAACATCCCTAGTCTCTGCTCACCAGGTCCCAGGAAGATATTTGCACACACCGTGGTTGTGATGACCATTCCCGAGCAATGCTTGGAGAGCTGTTGTCAGATAATCCCAGGTGGAAAGCTCTCCCTAGTTGAGGGCTGGCAATCTAGCAAAGTGATGGGAAGGTTACTATGGGAGTCCAAGCTAGAGAAGCTTGTGGCTTATGGAGAGGTTGCCAACCTGCAGAACAAAAGAGATCCAGATACCTATCTATGACTTGGTAATAGATAGACTAGAAGACAGTAGGAGAATGTCAAGGTGAGTTTCAGGGTTCATCATGTTGAAGGAGTGACTTTGGTTTCACGGATGTCACCATCACAGCCTGACTGTGAGACCTCAAAGTCCAGGGCTTGGAATCCACACAGGAGTGAGGGAAAATACCTTTGCTCATCTCTCTGCCAGCACACCTGCCTGTGTTGTTCATCTCTGCCTGGTTGGAGATGGCTTTAATAACAGACCCTAAACAGATCTTCTTTTAAAAAATGACAACTTTAGAAAAGAAAAACCATCTGGCAGCGCTGAGTGAATTAAGTGGTGTTTAATCTAGCTGTATTAGGACATTGTTTCAATGCCAGTTGACTCTTTTAAACATTTGTGAAGGTTGGCAAACACATCAGAGAAAACAGACTTAACGACACTCATAAAGCTGGCAAATTATCTGATGATAGTATTTTTGATACAAATTAGTATCAGATATCAAGATTTCTGAAATTCTCATCGCAGTGGTGAACACTGTGTGGATCTTCCTTCTGATCAGTAACCCAAGCATTCTCAACCTTGAGTGAGAAAAGCAATCTCCAGAAGAGATTGTTCAAAATGTGAAGTAGGGGTTGGGCTCAAGAATCTGCATTTGAACAATCCCCACCTCCCTTATCCCCACCCCAAATGATTCTGAAGCCGGTGGTTTAGCTGACCACTTTGAGAAACACTCATGTAGTACAAAGCACCTTAAAAGAATTTGATGTGATGCCTTTCTACCACTGAGTTCCACTCTGTGACTCCTTCATCTCACCCCTGCTCTGCTTGGCCAGTCCATTTGGAAAGAGCAACTTTTACAATCTTTCCCCAAATGTTTGGATGTCTCTGTTGTTCAGCACCCTTGGTTCTGGAGCATACTTTCAGCAACAAGTGACAGCCCCCAACTAAACCTGGCTGAAGCAATCTATACACCTTTATTCTACTTAACAGGAAGCCCAGAGAGCACTCAGCATAATTCAGAGGCTCGGCGACACCGTCAGGACCCTGGATTCCTTGCATCTAAGTGGCCTCTTGCAGAGTGCCTCAGAAACACACAGCTGCACCTCCCACATCAGAAACGGAAGGCGACATGCACTGAGGGAAACTTTCCCATTTCCTCCTCCAGACACTGCCCTTCTTGTCTCATCAGCCAGGAGTGCAGCACATGTGTTTGCCTAAATCAATCCTTTAGCAAAAGAGATCACCAGTATCTGTTGTCACCAACCAAGATTCCCTCTCCAAGTCTGGAAAGGTTGCAGTCATCCCAAAAGTCATGGCTGCTCTAAGGAGGGTCCCCAAGAGGCAGGGTCTCCATTAGCAGAAAGAGAAACAGCTACGAGGAAGACAGCAGCTGGGCCTCCACCCTTTCTTGCACCACTTCTTCTGCCTTTCCCCACAGCAGTTTAAGTCACATCTGGGCAGGCATCTGATCCTCCTTGCTCATCTTTCTACCTTGATTATAATTTGGATGAAAAATATGAGTATTAGGACCTAAATTATTTGCAAGTGACAACACTCCTGCACAAACTAATTCCCATCTTTTTGAGAAAGGGAATACATCACGTTGTTATTTTGGAACATTCAGCGTATGTCTGCTTCAGGCCCCTGATGTCCCACAGACTCAAATGAGGCACCCAGGGATCTGTTCACTCTTTCTCTCCCTCCAGCTCTAAAGCCCTCTCATTGTGAGGAACAAGATGACACCAGGAGCCCGACTGTCTCCTCTTGGGTCAGCACCCCAAGAGTTCCTGTAGAAAACCCCAAAGAGGAGGAGGTCAAGCGCCTGCTGAGCACATGGGAAGAGTTTGGGATGCTCTGGATCAGTCAAGGGTGGTCTACTTGGCCACCTTGTACTGGGACAGTGACAGCCCCACCCAAACCCCATGCAGCGGCTTCCCTACAGGAAAGAGATTCTATTGCCAGAAGAAGCCCAGAACAGATGTTGAGCAGGCAAAACAACAGATGTCTACTACATTTATGGGTGGAGGAAAAAACTTTTCAGGACATTGTACTTGGACTAAGCCATAATCAACCACTACTTACCAATACAGAGATGCAACATTTCTTCCAATTCCTCTGGAATATATAGATTAAATTTGGAACTTTAAATAATAACTCTGTTTCATAAACATTTTAAAACTCTTTGTTTCACTGATTTTAGGGAAGGATCTTTAAATTCTTTTCTCATGAATGATGTTGAAAATATTCTGTATCTTCTATTGTATTTTGACTTTCTTTTTCTCCCTCTTCCTTGTTTATTTGTGTCTTGATTTCTTAATCCCACATATCATGAACCAGTAATCTACTAAAACATACAAAAATACCATCTCCATAAGGTGCTTGTCCAGTTTTCTCTTTCCCTATCAGAAATATTTTACATTCTGATTCTTCCCAAGCAAAAATAATTTATAATCTTATCACTTCATGTGATAAGATTATATGAACCCCTATGATTGTTTTGCCAAGTCCTACCTTATATGATGAGCACTTAGGGATATATTTTAATCATTAATTCACTTGACAAGTAAGCCTTGGGACCCTACTAGCATTGCAAAGTTAAACATTAGAAATGCAATTTTTTAAAAACTCTACCATATCCTGGAACATACTTGGTGGTAGAAAGTATATTTATCCTTATATCTCCAAAATGTTTATGGGGGTGGGAGAAGGAGGAAGAGAAACATTATTATTGTTATTAT
This sequence comes from Hydrochoerus hydrochaeris, assembly GCA_004027455.1. Taxonomy (NCBI): domain Eukaryota; kingdom Metazoa; phylum Chordata; class Mammalia; order Rodentia; family Hydrochaeridae; genus Hydrochoerus; species Hydrochoerus hydrochaeris. The sequence goes on from PVLA01003458.1 coordinate 28,624, forward strand.
CATTATTTTTATAGAAAGCTTTTGTTTAGCACCTACCACACATCAGACAAAGTACTAGGTGCATTTCTGCATATGGCTTCCTGATCCTTTCAAAAATCCTAAAAGTTCAATAATGTTATTCCCATTTCACAGTTGGTGAAACTCAGCCTAGTAATGAAGCACCTTGCTCAAGCCTGTGAGAGGCAGACCCTAGTTTTGAACCCAGATTTGACAGGTTCTCCATCCTGTTTTTTCTCTGGGTTATGGAAGCTGCTCCATGACTGCCCAGTAGCACACAGAAATTGGCTTCTGTTTTTCAAGATTAAGGTTCCAATAGATCTGCCATCTTGCATGCAAAATGCAGGATGTGGACTTGGAGTTGCTAATCCCTTAGTGAGGACAGATGTTCTCATCTTGAGTCCTCAACCTGCCATCTTCTCATCCTGACTCCTCTGATGACAGAGAGTGGGGTCTCATCCCCAGGTATCCCTCATCTCAAAAGCATCTCCAGCAGGCCTTTGGGCTTGACTTTTTTTAAATAGAAAAATTATGAGGCTTGGTGCCAACCAGATGGTCCATACAAGACTCCACAGTGAAGAAAACACTCTATTGTAGCTTCTCATCTGTGTGGCTCTTGGGCACTTGAAATTGGTTAGTGTACCTTGCAACTCAATTTTTAAAATTTTAATTAATTGTAATTTTAATTACCACTGGTAACTAATTGCTATCATATTGGACAGCACAAAACTATAATCATCTTTGTCATTCTTTGGACCTCTGCATGAACTCCAGAAAAACCCATTAAAGGATCCTGAAATTAGTTTATTTGGTTAAAGACAACATTTTTAATGAAAAAACTCAAAGTAATGAAATTGAGCAGAACAGAAAAAGAGAAGAAAGTATCAGTTCAAATCAGTATAGAAATTTTTGTTTTACCTCTTTGTGTCCTGACTTATTATGCAAAATAAATGTCTTCCAAGGGATCATGGTTAAAATAAAATGTTTGAAAATCACTGGTGCCCCTGAGTAGTATTACTGAAACCTTGACAGTGACACACTTCTATGAGACTTCCTTATCCAGCCTGGAGCTTTTCAAGACCTCATTTCAGGAATATGTTCTTCCAGATCCTAAGGCATGTGGTAAGCATGTGACTTCTCTCAGACAGTAATCAAAACTGACTTTGTGGTCATCTGCCTGTCTAGATACAGAGACCCAGACTGGTGACCCACAGACAGAATCTCACTCACACAGACAGGCTTGTTCAGGGCACAGCTTTGTTTGTGCATGACCACAAGTTCCTGGGTCCAGTTGCTCCTATCCTTTTAGGTGGGCCATTCTCCTCACTTTGGTCCCCTGGGTTGGATTTTGCCATTTACATTGCCTGCCTGGTCCCTGAAGACATTGTGTTGGACCTGTGTTTCATACATATAGAACAGTACCTCAGTAATAGCAAAATTTTTGGAGCTTTCAGTGATACAAACACCTGCTGTGCCACGTATGCGATAGGTTTGCCACCACCGGCTATCTGGAAGGAAACCAAAATATCACAGAATGCAACTATTTCAGTTTATAGATGGCAAAACAAGGGCACAGAGATGGAGGCAGAGGTGACCTGCTGAGGTCCTCAAAAAGTTAGGAAGAGAAGGAAGTTGGCAGAGAAGGAACTGATTGCCTCCAAAAAAAGAATAAGACATTGGCAGAAACTGAAAAAAGAACAAGAAAGGGAGGAAGAGTGAGAGACGGGGAAGGATGGGAGCAGGGAATTCAGGAAGAAGGAGAAGGGAGTTGAAAAGAAGCTGAAGACTTCCTTACAGCGTGGCCAGCAGGCTAGATTTCTGTGTGAGGGCCCTGTCACAGTCAGAATCATGATGCATGAGTGTCTAATTAGTGGAAGTGTCTTTGGTGTCTAACATGTTTGCCCCATTGCTCAAACTTCTACAGGACTTCCCCAGTACCTCTGCAAAGAGATGCCTCAGGAGAACTCTGTATTTGAAATGGCTTCAGCAAGTCCCCACCTTAGACGTTGGGCAGAGTGTCCCTGACCTGAAACTCTGATTTTTCCCCATGTTTCCTGCTGGTGTGGTCAGCAGGATGTAGATTCTGAGCAAGTTCCTCCCTTCACTGAGCGCCAGGGCTGCACCTGGAAAGATAGGCGTGGGGATGAGATGGAGCAGAAGGCCCCCTGGCTGCCTTGGGGTGGGTAGGTGTTATGAGCAAGTGGTCTTCCCCACTTCTACAAGTGGCTCTGAGTCTATCTGCCTGGGTCCTAGGCTGGGATCACAATTCCAATGCCCACAAGTGCCTGGTAGTACAAGAGAGAAGCTGGCAGGGAAAAGGCAAAAGGAAGAGCTAAGAACCATGGTGATCTGCAAGAGCTTAGAAACAAACACCAGGCCTTCCAAATAAAGCGTGTCTGGGAACCACATCCAATGCAAGCAACCCTTGGTCTAGGGAATTTCCCTGGATGACCACCAGGTCAGTGTGTTTGCATTCCACACATGATTTGCAACAGAATCAGTATAACCTGGAGCCCTTTTCATTATTTCATTCCAAGAAAGCAATCATATGGGAGGTAACTTTACCATTTAAAAAAAAATTCCCAAACTACATGTTTTCTGTGCTCTTTCCACTCCAGTGCTGAAAACCTGGGAGGCGAGCAGCCAGGCTGACAGCTGGTATCCCTTGGATTTCCCTGCAGTGTACCAGAGCTTGATGGCCAGCCAGGGTCTCAGGAAGCAAACATTGTATAAGTACTAAAACCTCTGGCTCTGAGGCCAAGGCACTGAGTCACTCATAACCCAAAGACAATTGCCGCCTTCCTGACGTCTCTCTATTTTCAACGTGGTTTCCAGGGCCCCAGACAAAGCCCAAAAGGTATTTTTCAGATAAGCTGTGGAGGTGCTGGAAAGAGTGTCACCAGGCTGGAGCCCAAGGCAACCCCATTCTCCCCACTAGGGATGCCTTGGCAGGTCCCTATATCCAGATAAGTCTGAGAGAGCTGGTCCCTTTTTCTTCTTGCAAGACGCCAGCTAATAGGAGGCCTGCTGGGAGTGTCTCATAGAAGAGAGAAGAGACAAAACTGAGCTTCCCCTAGACACTCATCTGAACCCTAGCTCTAACTTTAAATGAGTTAGCCTGTCTGTGCCTCAGATTCCCCCATGCAAAACAGGGATAATAATTGTCATGGAGCCATTGGGAGAATTAAATGAGATGACACCTACAAAGCGTTTGATGCAGTGTCTGGCACATAAGAATTGCTCAGTTAATATTAGCTGTTTTTAGATGTTTTTCCAGGCACCTTGGTATCGCTCACTGAGAATTTGTAAAGATTTGTAAGGGACAGAGTCAGAGTAATGAGAGCTGGTGTCGATTGGTAGGAGCCTACTCCAAAGTGGGAGATGTGTCAAGGCTGGCAGACACCAGGATTTTCTGCCTTCCCTTCCAAATGTATCTATCCCTCAGCCATCATTACACAGAGGCACTGTATTGTATGTTCTTAATACTCCATGGCCAAGAGTAACCAGATGGTATTTTTGAAACATTAACCGACTTTTCCTCCACCCACCCCTCTTGTGCCTTCCCCCATTCAGTTAGCAAAGCCTCAGGGTCGGGATGGGCAGCAAAAAGCAGCTCCCTGGCTGTGGAATTTCAAAGCCTGTGCCCTCAAAAGCACAGGAAGGATTTACTACAAAGCTAAATGTTCTGGACAAAGCCAGAGTTAGGGAGGACAGAGCAGGCTCCTGTGGCTCAGCTAACAAGATCGTTCCCTGGCCCAGGCGTAGGAAGGACAATCTCTTGGAAAGAAATGAGGACACGGATTTATTTGGAGCCTTAGAAAGAAGCCTTGTGCTGCTCTCTGGGTGGAGACCATGCACACAAGCATGGGGGGAGCAAAGAGCGGGCAAACTGACTCAGTCGTACACACCCCAAGATGCAGATAGGTCAAGCAGAATTAAACTTTGTGAGTAATAAAGAATTCCCTGATGCTGAGACTGTCGTGTGTGCCTGCTCGCTCATGAGACTTACTTGTGAAGGCCACTTAAGGTTTTTCCTGTACCCACCTGCTGTCACTGTCCTGTGGCAGCTGGCTGCCAACAGGAGCAGACTGGCTGGCCGAGAGCTTGCATCTGACACTCGTCCTGTCCTGGTCCCCTGGAGGAAGGCAGCCATGACATGAGCATGCTGGTGAGCCCAGCACTGAGGCTATGAAGGACTCTATTGCTGCACGGATTTTGCCATATCCTCCTAGAAGTCGGAATGCCTTTCTGACCTGCAGACCCGGAAACTGTGACCAGGTTGGGGCCATCTGTGGCGAGGTCCTGGAGTTCCCAGCGGACTCCCCCTTGCCCTGCTGAAGCTGCCAACACCTGCAGGCTTGCCTCTCAGGACCCAGCCTGCACCCCTGTACTTAGGCAAAATCAGGCTTTCCCGGCTACTTGGGGGAGCTGCTAAAGCTGGCCTGGGAGCAGAATCTGTTTCCTCCTCTGCCAAGGAGGCTGAATTTCTCTTCCCTGCTTCTTGTTCTATACTCCAGTAATCTCCACTCATTATTTTGTAAACACTTTTTAAACTTTTTAAAAAGTTTAAAATTAAAAAAAAAATTTTTAATTTGGCTGTTGGGGGTGGTTAAAATACCCCATTAGCATCCTTCCCCTGACCCTGCCCCGCCCCTCAGGGATAAACATTGTTGGTACTTTTGCTTTGCAGGCGGCCAACCTTAGAGGTCAGAGAACAGGATTTAGAGTCAGGCTGCCCGGGTTCAGGTTCTGTGTCTGCCATTTACTAGCTGAGAAACCGAGGATGAGTAGCCTCAGCTCTGTGGGCCTCAGCTTCCTTATCAGTAAAATAAGGAGTTAAGATGATATGCATAGATTGCTGAGCACACTTCTAACGCAGAGGAAAGACTCTCTAAGTACTACCTGTCATCCTCCTAGATCTGCCTTTATGCATTCACCCTACCTACTTCCTGCCTGACTGCAATTTGCAGCTTGCTGCTGTGCTCCACATTTCGGACCATGCTCTGACCCCCAGTCCACCTATTCTATCACTGAACCTCAGTGTGACCCCCAGCCCTAGGCTCACTTAGCCTTGTGTAAACTCTCTTCCCTACTTCTCATAACCATAGAACTCCAAGCCAGCTTAGTTCATGCTCTCAGTTTGCTCTCCGTCATCCTGTTGTCCTAGAGCTGCTATCCAGGATTGCCTAAACCCTTTTCTCCCCTAGACCACAGCTTTCTCATCTGTTCAGTGAAACCACTGGGCCAGACTCTTCCATTCTTTCATTCATTCACCAGATATGAAGGAAACAGTGACAATGAATGAGCACTTCCTGCATGCCTGGCAGTGAGGGTGAAATGGTAAACAAGAAAACACGTGGTCCTTGCTCTTGTGGAATTCACAAGCTGGTGTATGAGGGCAACCTCCCAGGCTCCTTCCATGCTAAGGGTCTGATTCTAGATGTCCACTAGGTGGATATGGATGTAATGGTGCAATGCGATAACATATGCATAGCCCTCAGGGGTTGCCAAAAACAGTAAATCACTTGCTCATTCTAAGTATGTACACCAGAAAACACCAACCACGTCCCCCTGGAAACAGCAGATGTGCCCACAATACACTGCCCCAGGATAACATAAATCATAATCTCTCATTCTCACAGCAGGAAACACCCAATTCACACATTCCTCTTCAGATACATCAAGAGCATATCAACCACCCCACCCCTGCAGCCTACAGAAACCCATCAACAGAGAACTCCAGGGGGAAGAAGAGGTTGCTTAAGGTAGCGAATGGTCTGAGGCCAACAGCTTTTATCTTGACAGTCAGCAGGAAAGAAAACCCAGGAAACCTTTGCTGGACTTGTCCAAGAATGGATTTGAGAAATGTTTGCTCAGGAGCTAGCAGATAGGAACAGTTGACAAAGAATTATTGTACTGGGTTTAAGGTGAGGCTCCATGGCTACAAAGATCCTTTGCTATTAATTATTGCTTATTGAACCCAACTCCATCCCAAGCAGTGCACTAAATTCTCTTACTTGATTAGGTCATTTAATACTCACAAATTTATTTGCACTATTCCAATGTTAAAGATAGGGAAACTAAAGGCTTAAGGTTTTGTAACACTTAGTTGCTCAGCAGAACTGCAATCCAAACCCAGCCTCCCTGTCTCCAGGCTGCAGTTCCACGCCACGTGCTTCTCACTCCTTCCAGCCTGGGATCCCATGACTCGGTGGCCTTGCCATAGGAAACAAGGGAGGTGCCCCGGGCCCTGATTCAACTCTGAAATCAAATCAGATGGCCATGTTGCCACCTACCAGATCCTCTGCCATGCAGGCCATCACCCGCAGCCTTTTTCTTTCCAAACTTGGCAAATACCTGTGAGGTCACTCAGAGTACTATGGGCTCTCATGAAGTCACAAGTCCCAGCAGTGTGACAGCTGCTGCACTCAGGCCCACCTTTATGTGCATTTTTCTGGGCCCAGGCCCTTGCCAGCTCTCTGCTGAAGCAGTGGAGTCTCTGCTTGATGTCTCACCTTTCAACAGATGCTTTACTGTTTTGATTTCACTTCCAACCAATTATTCACAGTTGTTACGTTATCTCCAAATCAGCTTTGTCACTCTTTTAATTATATTTCAGCATAGCATAGGGATTTCTACCTTTTAAAGGCTATTTTAAAGATACCTCTATTTAAATATGGGAACATTTTTATCTACAAGGTCAAGTGACCATCAGTGAAGGGGGAAAAATATTGTGCAGGTAAAAAGAACATACTTGTGGTGCTTAGGAGAAGAATCACGCCATTAAGTGCTTTGGCAAGGAACTAATAAATCTGGTGACATAGAACAGTCTAGTTTAAAAGCATACCAGTTAGGGCCAGGGATGTAGTTCAGTGGCATAGGGTTTGCCTGGCAAGCATGAGGTCCTGAGTTTGATTCTCAGTACCAAAAAAAAAAAAAATAAAAAGTATCCCAGTTAATGGAGAGGAAAGAGTATACAAGGAGGAAAAGAAACAGAAGCAGACACACAAAGGTAGAACAATTTGTTAGTTGGAAAGAACCTTATAAATCATTTTGCCCAATATTCTCTGTGACCAAGGAGGGAACTAAGGCCAGAGAAGTCAGATGATTTGCCCAGGATTAGAAAATTAGGTAAGAGCACAGAGGGGTTTTAAACATGGATTACTGCCAGCGCTACCCGTCAGACAGAGCGAGACACATCAAGGAAGAAAGAGAGGGAGGGAGGAAATAGGGCCTGGAGCCGGATGCCATGCTAGTTTGCAGTTGTGCCCAGTGCATTGGCTCCTCCAGGGCCTGGGCAGTCAGCCTTGCTGCCCTTCAGTGTGTTGTTCTAGTCCAACATAAATGAACTTCAAGTGAACCTTGTAGCATTCAGGAAGAGCCTTATTCATAGACTTGATTGTGGCATTAAGATGTTTTCTTGTGGAACTCTAAAGGTTTGATATGCATATAAAAAAGACAGTGCTTCAGACTGTTAGTTTTTAATATCAAAGGCATTGACCAGCCATTTTCTGACTTCAAAAAATTATACCGACAGCCATTGCCAACTGATTTTCTCGCTTTTATTCATGGAAAGATTAGAATGTTCATTCAATGCCCAAAAATTGTGATTTGTTTTTAACAAGAAATCTGTATAACACTGCTTAGGATCTTTTGTTTCCAACTCAAATTCAGGGAGAGTGACCTGTGTGTAATTAATTCCTGTTGGGAATTGTTTTTATAAATATAACTTTAAAACTCTTCAGAGATTAAAAAAAGAATAATTTATGTCAAAGGTGGAATTTCTAAATTAATTTGTACATTTTATTTTTATATAACCAAGATTCACACAGTTTTCCTTTTCTTTTTTCTGTTCTATTTTTGAAGCTGTCATGCTACACTATCTAATATAGTAGCCACTTGCCACATAGGATTATTTCAATGGAAACATATTAATTAAAATTAAATCAAGTTTAAAATCGATATTCTCAGTTACACAAGTGCCCAATGGCCACATATAGCTAATGTCTGTTATTCTAAATGGAGCAGATACAGAACATTTTCATCATCTCAGAAAGTTCTGTTGACAGCAATTAGTGTAGGGAATGGCAATGTCTCTGTCGGTGCCCTTGTTATGCCAAATAATTCTAAAAAAAATTCAGAGGTTCCTTGCATACATTTTAGAAACACATCACAGAATCCACACACCTAAACATGGTGACATCATGGATAATCTCACAAATGAGCAGGGCTAATGTCCTACCAACCTGATGGCAGCTCTTTAGCAGTGGTCTTAGGTAGCTGATTCCTAAGATGAGATAGTTTGAGGATTTGTAAGTCAATGTAGAACTTAAAAGATATCTGCCCAATGGTCAAATGTTGCAAATAAGAAACCCAACCTGAATACTTTCTGAGATGAAAATTAGTGGAACAATAACCAGCAGAAAATCAATAATCAAATCTCAGCATTTTGGACAAGGAGTGTGACTCAGAGGTAGAGCAAGGTTATAGGTTCAGTCCCAGCATCTCAAAAAAAGAAAACACACACACACACACCATTCATACCTACATATTCAGAAAATAAGGTTAGATTAAGTTCCTGATCTAATTACCCAAGAATGAAAAATCTTACTGGAAATTAGGCAGTTTTCAGGGCAGGCGCAGATGGGGCAGGTCTCAGCCTGGCTTCCCTGCCCTGGGGATCCTGTCCTAGGGAATTCTGTGTCCTAGGGAATTCTCAGGATAGGAAAAGTTCTTACCACACCTGTAAGATACTTTTTTCTTTTTAAACAGAGCCTTGCTATATAGTTCAGGCCAGCCTTTGAATTCTGTGACTTCAAAATCATGATCTTTCTGCCTCAGCCTCCTAAGTGCTAGGACTGAAGGCATGTGCCACCACCCCTGCTAGGGATTTGATTTGGTTTGTTTTGGTTTGGTTTTTTTCTGTGATATTGAGAATTGGACCTGGAAGGCAAGTGTTGTGCTACTGAGCTACACCCCCAGCCCTGTAAGGTCAAATCTTACTGCCCTTTCTAATCATAGTTTACATCAGCAGTCTGGAAGAACCAACTCCAAGGACCGCTTGTGGGTCTGTTACTCACTGACATCAGACATTTCTGGAGCTGCAGCCACACCCAGCATCACCACAGCAGCATCCTCTGCCCAGAGAAAGCGGCAGAGTTGGTACTTCCACCTTAAGAGGCCTGTTTTCCTAGTCCATCCCCTCACTCTGACTCCTGGCCTTTTTGTTTGGACAGCTCAAAGGCCGAGTAGTGACTGAAGCTTGTGCTCACAAATCCACTTTCCCATACAGTCAGGTCAGAAAAAAATAAAAATGATCTTGGAAGTTGGTTCTTGGATTATAAGGCAGGTTTACTTAGAAGAAGTAAATGAAAATCTGTACAGTGATTCTGCATGGACTTTCAGAGACTTCCAAGAGCTCTTATCACTGAAGGGCATGATTATACTTTTTGTTCTGATTTTATTTTCAGACTCACAGCTTTGCTTCTCTTGGCAATGATAAAAATCACCACACTGCTCATATAAACAGATTTATATTTTTCTCACAATTTGGAGGAAGAGGAGAGAGCAAATTATTTTCTAGGGGACACTGAGCAGAAATTAGGAGGGAAAAGCCACATATAAATTGCCCTCAAGAATATCTTGTCTTTTTTTCAATTTTCTTTTCTTAATTACCTGGAGTGATTATCGTGCCATATGTGGATCCATCTCGTGCTGTTAACAGCTCCCTGTGATTGCTGTGAGCTGTGGGGTGATTTCATGATCGGAATACCAGAGAACATGTGCTGTGTGCTTAGTGTGCTTTATCATGACAGCCCATTTAGTGGATTAATGATTTTGTTAACTAATGCATTTCACTTATCTTGAACTTAAGACAGAAAAAACAGTTAAATAATAGGAGGGAGAGATTATGAAATGGATCTTTCTCTCCGCTGTAGTTAGCAAAATTGTCAGCAGCCAGTTTCGGGTCTAAGCCAGCAACCTCCTTCTGTGCAGCACGCTGAAAATTCGGGATAACTGAAATCAGAGATTATCAGGAGTCCTGCTGCCCTGTTCCTCTTCCAAAAGAGGAAAGTGGATGAGGGAGGACATGAGGGTCATAGATCTCTCTAAGAATATGAAAATAGTTGTAGGATAATGCGTCAGACCTAATTTGATTAGAAGTGTGAGTCCAGGTAGGTCAGTTAGGACAGTCCGGGCTGTGTGTGGCTGATTAACAGACTCCGTAGTTTAGCAGTCCCTTAGGAATCACCAGATGCTCATCACAGCACTCTGCTGCCCTGTGACCTCAACCCTCACAATCACTTGAACACCTTGGATATTTTCCAAGTCTCATGGAAAGTGCTGTTCACGTACAGTTTTACTATGAGTCCTGTCCACAGCCCACTTCCAGCCAAAATGCCTCCCTTTATGTCCCATTCCTAGCAAATCTGTCTTCTGTTGACCAACTGCCTTCATTTTACACATGTGAAAACTGAGGCCCAGAGGGGCTGTAACTTGTTTAGCTCAAAGGCTATTTGGAGGCAGGTGACCCACCATTTCTTTGAAAGCCATAAGCCAATTGCAGGACCTGAATTCCTTTTGACAAATTTGGTGCCTTATTTTTATCTAGAAATCACCCAAGAAATAGCATTTCTGGATCATTGCTTTAAATTGCAATTCATTCTGCCTTTCTCTATCTCTCTCTCCCTCTCTATCTCTCTCCCTCTCTGTCTCTGTCTCTATCTCTGTCTCTCTCTTCCTCTCTCTCTCTGTCTCTCTGCTTCAGTCTTTCTCCCTCACTCTGTCTCTGTCTCTCTGTCTGTTTTTCTGTGTCTCTCTGTCTCTCTCCATCTCTGTCTCTCTCTATCTCTATCCCTTACTCTTCTACTCTTACTTCCTCTCTCTATCTCTGTCTCTCTGTCTGACTTTCTCTGTCTCTCTCCATCTCTGTCTCTCTGTCTCTTTCTGTCTCTGTCTGTCTCTGTCTGTCTCTCTGTCTCCATCTCTCTATCTCTCTGTCTCTGTCTGTGTCTCTGTCTATCTCTCTCTGTCTCTCTCTCTCTCTTCCTCTCTGTCTTTTTTCCTCTCTGTCTCTCTCTCTCTCTCTCTCTGTGTCTCCCTCTCTTTCTCTCTCTCTCCCTTCCTCTCTCTCTCTCTGTCTCTGTCTCTCTCTCTCTCTCTCTCTGTCTCTCTCTCTTCCTCTCTGTCTTTTTTCCTCTCTGTCTCTCTGTCTCTCTCTCTCTGTGTCTCCCTCTCTTTATCTCTCCCTTCCTCTCTCCCTATCGGTCTCTCTCTCTCTCTCTCTCTCTCTCTCTCTGCTGATGGTACTAGAAAACTCAGACCCTTCAAAGGGAGCTACATCCCCAGCTCTTTTGTAATGGTCTATTTTGAGACAAGATCTTACTAAATTGCAGGTTGGGCTTGAGCTTGTGATCCTCTTGCCTCAGTTTCCCATAGCGCTGGGATTACAGCAGTATATCAGCATACTCAGTACAATCAGGCATCTCTTACTGACAAGGATACATTCCCAAAAAATGCATTTTTACATGATTTCCTTCAATGTGGTCTGTGCAAACATCATCAAATGTACTTACACATACCAACATGGGGTTGGCCAGTCATCCAGTGTGGTCTCTCTCTTTTCTTAGTTGTTGTTGTTGTTGTTTTGGGTTATTTTTAGCTTTGTTTCTGTTTTGAGATGGGGTCTCACTATTCAGTTCAAGCTGAACTTTAATTTACTATGTGATCCAGGCTGGCCCACAGTTCACCTCTATCCTCCTGCCCCAGCCTCCCGAGTGCTGAGATCACAGGGGTGCACCACCACGCATGGCCGATGTGGTCTCTCAATATAACAGACAGTAGTAAATATGAGATGTACTATGAAACATCTGCCAGCAAAACAGGCAGTACTGTTTTACAGTAAAGTGTTTTTAGAGTTTGAAGGCATGCACTACAATATTTAAAAGCATAGTGTGGTAAATACATAAACTAATATAGCCATTTATTCTCACTACCAAATGTCATCTGCTGTATATAACTGTATCACTATACTTTTAGACGAATAGCAGTGCAGTCATTTATGCACACCAGCACGGCCACGGTCACATAAGTAATGTGTCACACTAAGCTGTTACTACAGCCGCAACGTCCCTAGGCAATGGTAATTTTTCAGCCCCATTCTAATGGCATGGGACCAATATCACATATTCAGCAGTGACTGAAACATCATTTTTATGGCGCTTGGCTATTTCTTAAATTGTTTTTCTGCATTCTGGAATTTGACCTCTATTATTGCAAGGAAAGAGAAAATCTGTTACCCACATGTAAGTCTGTGCCCTCCTAGAGAGGTGTAAGGACCCGTCTCACAATGCCAGCCACTTAGCCCTGCCCTGGCTTGATACATTCAGTGGGAATTTGGTGGGGTAGGGTGTTAATTATTTCTACTCTTTCTGCTTTTTTTTTTCTTCCAGTTAATATTATGATAGTGTCTTTTTTAATTTTTTAAAGAATTGGAGCCTCCTGGATAGTGATCTCTTGTTTCTTCTTACAGTTCCTTATCAGCAGAATCCCTACACTGCCCCGGGAAGCTCCAATGTCATCCAGTGCTACAGATGCGGAGACACCTGCAAAGGGGAAGTGGTTCGCGTCCACAACAACCACTTTCACATCAGATGCTTCACCTGTCAAGGTAGGAGCCAGGACCTCCCAACTGTCTTCCAGGATTCCTGACCACACCCTCCAGCAGGACCTGCCTCAGGGCAGGAAAGCAGATCCAGACAATATATGGAAAAATCCTAACGAGACTTTCCCTGAGCTGCTGTTTAAGAGAATTCTCCCTTAGGAGTGGGGAACAAAGGAGATTAGAACAGAACAGTGCTCAGATGTGAGGGAGAAAGAGAACAGGTGACCATAGAGGGGCCGAAGCTGGCCCAGGGAAGAAACAGTCCTGCAAGCTTAACTTAAACATCTAAAAAGACTCCTGGCTGTGCCAACAAATCAATTGGAGAGCAAGTGGGAGCACATGCTATCTTGGCTAAATCCAGCCTGGCTCCAAATTGTTCACCTGTTCTGCAGCAGAGAAACAGTCCTCAAAGATTAGGTTTAACAAAGGAGGATACCCATCTTGACCTTAGTAAGATATTTAATTGGAATCAGCCAGATACTGAGTTACTTCTAATCATTGCATCTAACACATGGCTAATTTACAGAATTCCAGACTCAATCGAGCTCAGAGTTTAAAATAAAAAAAAATAAATAAAAGCAGGATAGTAGCAGCAGGAGAGAGAAAACGTGGAAAGTCCACTGGCCAAGGGGCCACCTTCTTTTCCACGGTGCCTCTGACCAATGCCTCTCCGCCCCCACTCCCATACCCTGCCTGCAGGCTCCCCTGCTCATACAGCAGCCCTTCTCAAGGTGGACTGGTTGTGGGTTCAGGAAGCATTTGACCTAAAATCTGTAACTTCTGCCTGCTAATCCTAGGTTTGTCCTCATAAAAATTAGAGAATACCTTGCGTTTGCTTTTCCTCATGACTGCCCTTCAGATACTTGTAGCTTGGTCTTTCAGTGTCCAATTATATTGCAAGGCCTTGCAGCAGGGCCTGTCTGAAATTCCACTCTGTGTCGTCCTCAACTCTTCCTCCTTGATCCATTCTAGTCTATCACTGTCATTCTGAAAGCAGGATACCCGGGAACAGATCTGGGTGCAACAAACATAGCAAGGACTGCATTTCTGGTCATGTGGCCAATGCTGGATTGACTTCCTGTGGAGCCACTTGACACCATTGACTTGGACTGAATTTAGAGTCAATCAAAGCCCCCAGATCTTTTCCTATCAGTCACTACCGCCATCTTGTGTCTCTTGAGATTGGCTTTCCCTACCATAAAGAAAAATCCTGAACTTCTTTCTTCATAATCCAATTGGGCTCTTCACTGGGAAAATAAGTTACGTGTTCATATATCCCATTTGCTATATCTTATTGGCAATTAAGTATCTTAACTGCTGTGGCTTAAATTTTATTCTGAGAATTGGCAAACCCCTTAGCACAAGTTGAACTTCAAGACTATTTTTACATGCTCAGAGACTGAAGCAAGGCAAAGAATAAAGATAATAAAATTGTTACAAGGTTGTTTGGGATATGACCCTGTGATTGTATTCTTGAGTGTTGCCAATTACCCTTTGCTTAAACCAAAGATGATAGTTGACCTATCCCTCACCAGCAGACTGACCTGGACTCAGTCATATGGTGGTCTCAGCACTCCCACTGCAAGAAGAGAGCAAGTCTCAGTTTGTGTCACATGTGTTAAAGTCCTGCAAAACAGGTTAAAAGGCCAACCCTGAGAGAAGCTCATGGAGGAACAGACTTTGCCTTTTATGGGAGGATCTGGTTTCAAGAGTACAAAAGCAGAAAAGGGAATAATTTGGCCACTTTGAATCTAACATAATGAGTTGTAGAGTTACTTTCAATTGAGTTTTAAGGAGGAAAACAGACCATCATTTTTCTGAATATTTTATATGTTAACATACTTAGAGATAAAACAAATGACATAATTTGTGTTTCCAACAATAATCAGTAATGAGGTCAGTTACCCTAAAGAACCTTCTTATTGAAAAACTCTAAAATTTCTGTGCGTTTTTTGTTACAATGCTTCACATGCACTACTGTGCTGACATGAAAAGAATCTGTAGAGGTCAAGAAAAAAAATCGAAGGAGAAATTCTGGTGTGACTACTGATGCCAGATTTTACTCCATTAGTTTATGCTAAACCTTGGAGACCTTGGGATTTTATCTTCATATTCAAGTGGATCGTGGAGAAAATGCTACAATCCGAGAACCTAGTAGGAGGCTTCCACGTGTCTAGCTAATGCTTTCCGCTGCACAGGTCTTGGTGTGTGAAGGGTGAGAAACAAACTGGCTCTGGCAAGAGACAGAAATGAAACTTGCCTGTTCCAGTTTTAGTACGAGGTAGGAAGGACTAAAACTGGTATGAAACTGTCTATCAATAAACATCCTTGACATGATTTCTGGGCGACATTCATGCTATGTATTTGGTGTAAATTTAAAATTAAGCAGAAAATTTAAGAGAAAATCCCATACTTGGTAATATCAGAAGCAAATGATAATCCTTTTTGGAGCAGCTCATCTTTACTTCAGACCTCAAAGAATTCCCATAAATAGTGTTATTAGGAAAATTAGTAACTCACAACCAAAACCATACAAATCATAAAGGAGACAGAGGTAGGAGGAACAGTGGAGAATAGAATTAGACCCTCAAAGACTTTGTATATTGAAATTTATATAATAACTCTATAATAAAATCCTGCAAGAAAATACAAAAGCACAAAATATAAAAAGAAATACACCTACACACATCAGAGTGAAACTTCTGTTTATCAACAAAAGATAATCTTAAAAGTAACCAGAGATAAATAACAGATCATGTCCATGTGAACGATAAATAGGATGACAGCTGACTTTTAATAGCAACAAGAAACCAGAAAATAGTAAAATAATGTCTCCAATATTCTGAAAGAAATAACTGTCAAAGTAAGATTATGTATTCAGTAGAACTATCTCTCTAGAACAAAGGCAAAGCCATGGATGACATTATAGTTATTGGTGAAGAGAAGAATGTTACCCTGTGAGATAATGAGTAAGACAAGGATGTCTGATCTCACCACTTCTTCATGCTAGGTTTAATAGGCAAGAAATGAAAGAAAAGACTCCAAAATGAAAAGGCAGAAGGAAACTTATGTTTATTTGCATGGCATGAACTTGTGTATAATAAATCCTAAAGAATGAACTAAAAAAACTATTGGAATAAAATTTCTTCAAGATTTTAGGATGCAAGATCAGTCTACCCAAATCAATTGTATTTCTATACACTGGCAATGAACAGTCTGAAAATAAAATTGAGAAAACAATTGCATTTAAAATAGCTTTAAAAATACATTAGGATAAATTTAACAAAATAAGTACAAACCTTGCACTGTGGTACAAAACATTAAAGAGGTCCTAAATAAATGAGATATCAACTCATGTTCATGAGTCAGAAACTTAATATTGTTAAGATAGCTATACTCTCCAAATGGATCCACAAATTTAATGCTGTTTTCACTCACATTACCATAATAAAATGCTATGGGTTAGGTGGCTTAAATAACAGAAGTTATTTTCTCATATTTCTGAAAACTAGGAAGTCCAAGATCAAGGTACCAACATGATTGGATTCTGGTGAGTTCTCTTCCTAACATGCAGAGAGCCACCATCTTGCTGAAACTTCACATGGCAGAAAGAAAGACAGGCAAAGGCAGAGAGAAAGAGTACTGTGTCAGTTAATAGTGACTAGATTAAGAGGTTCCTGGGGAAGTGATTGCACTGTGAAGGAACTAATATCATCAGTGGTTTACCCATCCCTGAGTTCATAGCTAAATAGACTCTTAGGAGGTAGAACCTACTTGGAGGAAGTGAGTCTTTGGGTCATGCCCCCCAGGACTATATCTAGTCCCTGACCCCTTCCTATCTGGCTCTTCCTTTCTCTCTGTCTCTGCTTCTTGCCATCATGAAATTAATGGCTTTCCTCTGTCATGCCCCTTTGCCATGGTATTTCTGCCATGGAGCAGCTGACCATGGACTAAACCCTCTGAAAGTGTGAGCCAAAATCAACCTTTTCTTCTTTAATTTGTATCAGGTTTTTTCTCAGCAACAAAAATCTGACCAATACTGAAAATTGGTACTGAGACTGGGGTTGTTACTAATCTGCAACAGGCTAGAATAGCCCTAAAATGCTGTAAGCAGAATTTGATGGGTGGCTCTGGTGGTAATTCAGAAGACCACAATGCTCTTATTGGGTATTTAACCCCAGTGACAAAAAGCTAACTGATGCAGATACTAAACCCATCATGAAAGCTCCACCCTAAAGATTTCATCTAACCCTAGTTACTCACAAGGCCACAACTCCAGACACCATCATGGTGGAGTTTAGAGCTTCAATGTGTGGGCCTGGAGGGCAGCACAATACACCTTATAGCAAGTGTTGAAATCCCAGCTGGCTTCTTGGCAGAAAATGCCAGGGTGATCCTAAAATTCATGTGGAATTGCAAAGAACACAGAATACTCAAGCAATCTTCAAAAATAAAAGCCAAGTTGTGGCTGAGCACTGAACCCAGGGCTCATGCATGCCAAGAAATGCCACAAGCCTCCAGCCCTGGAACAGGACTTCATTTGCTCCTTCAGATCCTCTCCTCTCCTCTCCGCTCCTCTCCTCTCCTCTCTTCTCTTCTCTATTCCTTTCCTCTCCTCTTCCCTCCTCTCCTTCTTTCTCCTCCTTTCCCTTCCTTTCCCTTCCCTCCCTCCATTCCCCTCTTCCCTTCCCCTCTCTTTCTCTCTTCTTTCCTTCCTTCTCTGCTCCCTTCCATTCCTTTTCCCTCCTCACCCCACCTTTTTTTCTCACACAGCCACTTTCCTTTATTTTTCTTCTCAGATTCTCTATACTTTCTATTATGTATAATGTTTACATGCAATAAAATGCTTCCATTTCATGTTCATTGTTAACAGTTTTATAGGTTATACTACCAGCAGTGATTTGGGGTCATGTGTCATGGACCAAGATATGGGAAGTAGTGATGGAAATCATTTTGGCTATGGACAATCCATATTAAAAAAAAAAAAACTTTGTAAATCCTTGCCAGAAATTGTATTACTATCACTACATGTGCAAAAATAAGTACTATTCTTTCATGAAGTCCTGGAACCCCAATATTTTCAGGTAAATTACGAGCATCTTCGTTCAATAGTTTCACTCAAATGTACATTTACTTGTTCTTTGCTTTCAGAGTATATTTCTCCTTTTAAACATTAATACCATATATTGGCACTAATAATGTTAATCTGATTTTGGAATTCTCTTATGAAGTGGACTAACAAAGTAGCAGTACAATATATAAATTAAGCATTATTTGTTTCATGAAAATCTTAATTAGATGTGAGTTCATGGCCAAAAACATGTATTTGTACCTCTGATGTATAGTATTACTATTTCACTTGATGTGGGGTTGGCTTATAGTTATAAATTTTCACAAATCCCAACTTAGTATACAAAAAGTATTTACCATCCATGACTGTTAAATCTGACCTATAGCACATTTTTAATACTAACATATTATCCCACTTAAGATTTTGTGGTGAAACCAAGTACATAATGTAAACACACCTGAATTCTGTGATATCCAGAAAATTCAGATCAGTGATGTTCTTTTTGATAATTAAAAATAAATTAAAAATTGAGAAGAAAAGAAAGGCCAAGTTGAAGAGTTCATGTTCCCTACTTTTTTTTAAATTTTATTTAAAGAGAGGGGGAAAAATAAAGCAAAACAGGAATAAAAAGGGTAGAAACAATACAGAATTTCAAAAAAAATGAGCAGTAAGAAATCACTAGTTGATACATTACATGTTGTCTTCTTGGATGTAGTTGTTCAAGTTACAAAATTAAAGCATACAAAATGGACATTCAAACAGTGAGGCTGCAGACAGTTCTGTTCTCTGATCCAACAAAAACTTAGCAACATAATTATCAATCCTACACCCTTAAATATACATGCAGTTATATCCTTTAGAGCACTTGCTTTACCTCCTTTTGCTATTTAAGTCCATTATCTGTTTAGTTATATCATGTTTCAGGTTGCTCAGTACCTTACTGATCTGTTTTGCTGTTATTTACTTTTTTTAAATTTTTTATTATTTATTATTATTTTTATTTTATTTATTTATTTTATTTTGAAGGTGGTAAAATACAACAGAACAAGACAGGACATAACCAACTGAGGCAGTGCAGTGAAATTGGCACAGAACCTCACAGCAGGTTACTGGGATAACAGCAATAGGTACAATAGTACATCTGGTTTTCTTCACAATAGTTGTTCCTTCAATCAGGTAGAGCAACATTGAAGGAAATACCAAAAGTATAAAAACAGAATATTGAATAGAGCAATACCATTGATCAGAACAGAGCAAAACAGAGATAAAAATATTTGCCTCCAAAGAGATGGCAGAAGGAAATCCCCCTTATTTGCTATATCACATATAGTCAAACTCACAAGACACGCTCAGATCTCCGGCTCTCACTTGCTGGGGGTGGTGGATGTTTGATTCTTAGCCCGCGCCCCGCTAGGCTCGCAGCCACCCACCAGAGGGGTGAACTGGCTGCCCGTTTTCCCAGCGTCCCAAGGTCCAACATGGTGCATCGCGGATCTCAGGAAACACTGATATGGTTCTCTCCCTGGGGCGACCGCGGCTTGCCAGGCCACAGCCACTTACCAGAGTGGCATGTTCCATGTTGCCTACTTTTAAAACTTCCTGTAAGGCTACAGTGGCCCACACAGTGTGATATGAACACAAGGGTAGACAGATAAATCAATATAATAGAATTAAGAGTCCAGAAATGAACAATTATTGTCAGTTGATTTTCAACAAGGGTGCCAAGACAATTCAAAAGAGAAGAAAAAGTATTTAAAACAAATTATGCTAAGAAAATTGAATATCTGTGTGCAAAATAATGCAACTAGATTGTTTATTCACACAGAAAAATTAACTCAAAATGGATGAGATACTTAATACAACTCTTAGAAGAAAATATAAGAATAAATCTTTATGCCTTCAATTGGCCATATCCTTATATATGACACAAAAACACAAGAACAAAGCAAAAATAAGTAAATGAAATATCATCAAAATTTAAAACTTTTGTGCTTGAAAATACACTCTCAAGAAAGTGGAAAGATAGCCCACAAAATGGAATAAAATATTTGCGAATCATATATCTGGTAAAATATGTAAGTCATGTGAAAAAAGTCTTACAGTTTAATAATAGAAAGACAAATGACCTACTTTCAGAATGAATAAAGACCCTGCAATGATATTTCTCCAGAGAAGTTATGTAGATGTCTAAAAAAGTGTTCCATGTCATTAGCCATCAAAGAAATGCAAATCAAACCATGATGAGCTATCACTTTCCATCCACCTGGATGGCTATAATAAAAAGGATAATACAAGTGTTGATGAAGATTTGGAAATATTAGACCCTTATTCATTGTTGGTGGAAATGTAAAACAATCTAGCATTTCCTCGAAAAGTTAAACACAGAGTTAGCATATAACCCAACAATTCTCAATTCTACTCAAGAAAAATAAAAGCGTATCTTCACACAGAATCATACACATGAATGTTCATTGCAGCATTACTCATAATGGCTTAAAAGGAGAAATAACTCAAATATCCTATCCATCAACTAATGAACAGAAATATAAAATGTATTATATACATGCAATGGAATACTATTTAACAATAAAAAAGAAATGAAATCCTAACTGGGCGTGGTGGCTTACGCCTATAATGCCAGCACTTGAAAGGCTGAGACAGGAGGATCGTTGAGTTCGAGACCAGCCTGGGATACAAAGTGAGCTCAAGGCCAGCCTGAACGGCATAGCAAGACCCTGTCTCAAAAAGACAAAAAGAAAGAAAGAAAGAAAGAAAGAAAGAAAGAAAGAAAGAAAGAAAGAAAGAGAAAGAAAGAAATGAAATGAAATCCTAATACATCCCCTTAACGTGGATGAACCTTGAAAATGTGAAAAAAATCACAAAAGCTACATACTATTTTATTCCATATATAAGAAATGTTCAGAATAGACATTCTGTACATTAATATATTTTCTGTACAAAAAATAGACTAATGGTTTCTGTTGGGGTTCCACAAGCAAAGGGAAAATAAAGGGTCACACACACTAAAAGTCAGCAAAATGGCTGCCACCCAGCCAGCCTAAGCAAGTAGCTTTTATTGAGATAAAGAACAAAGAAACTCAAATTGTCATGCTCAGATTATATAACTTGTTTACTTCTTGACCTTACAGGACCTCATGTTTTTACCTTGGGTGGGGGGGGCGATGTCTCAAGACCTGCACTTTTCCTATAACATTGTCAACCAGATGTGTCCGGGACAAAATGGAGTCAGTGTGGCCTCTCTATAGTTTCCTATAGCTGAGCAGTTTGAAGGAAAAGGAGGAGTGATTTTTAATAAGTTTGTGCTTAGTTTTGGAGGTTGTGAAAATACTAAAAAACTAAATTGTACTAAATATAGTTGAACCGTATATTTTAAATTGTTGAATTCTTTAGCATGGTAATTATGTCTTATTAAAACTGTTCAAAGGAAAAACAAAGGCAAAGTAAAAACATTTTCAGGCAGCAAAAACTGGTTTTTTACAAAGATCCTTATTAAATGAAATTTCTTAATATGCTCTGTAGGCAGGAGAAGATGCTTCTGAGATGGAAAAACTCAACTGTAAGATGAAATCGTTAGCAAAATCTTAATAAAAATTAGAAAATGATTAGAAGTAAATGATAAAATACTATGTGTCAAAAACTCACATTATAAAAAGTAGCTTGTGGTGGTACTCAGAAAACTGTGTAGCCTTAAATATGGTAATTACAGAGGAAAAAAATTTGAAAATTAATAAACTAAGTATTCAGCTCTAAAAATTTAAAGGGAAAAATGAAGCCAAGGAAAACAGAAGGAAATAATAGACATTAATCAAACAAAAAAAACAGCAGATAGGATTAGCAAAGACAAAGTGGATTATTTAAAGATACAAATTAATAAACAAAATTTGCTAAAATTATTCAGCATTCAGAAAATATACAAATGAACAATCTTAAAACTGAAAATAGAGACATCATTTTAGTTGTTAAAATTGAAAGCATAAATAGGATATATAAATAATCTGAGTTGTAAATGTTAAAACTTAGGTTAAAAATTAATCAATTCATCCAGTGCAACTTACTGAAAACTACTCAATAATAGATTTTAAAGTCTAAGTACCTGTAAACTTCCAAGCTTTAAAATTTATTAATACTACAGAGTTAGTAGGTAAAACTCTTAAAAAAAAAAAAAGCAGCACTGCAATCAAGTTCTTCAAAACATTCAAAAACAAATCATTTAAATCAACACCATAGTTCCAAAATCCAAATTATGGAAAATTTTAGTTCCAGTGTTTAGTAAGTGATCCAGATTTTTCAATAAATACATTGCAAGTAGAAAAATAAAAAGGAAAAACATGAAGGTTAAGAGATGCTTAGGAGGCATATAAACCAACGTAATATGTGAGCCTTGATAGATCTTGATTCAAACAGTCACTCACTAAAAAGGATAAGATAATTGGGAAATTTTTACCACACTGTCTAGATATTACTTTAAATGCTTTTATGTTACCATGGTTAGTTTTTCTAAAGATTCGTAGTATTTTAGAGATGCATTCTGGAATGCACCAAAAAGAAAATCAGTAAGAATTTGTCAAGGTTACTAGATACAGAATAAATGTACAAAAGAAATTACATGTCTGTGTATGATTATCAACCAAGAAATCATTTATAACAATTAAAAAATTAAGAATCAATTTTATTAAGTTGTAGCTTTTATGACAAAAAATTATTAAAATTTTAAATTTAAGTTATCACAAGAAAAACATGAAAGAAGACCTAAATTTTTAAAATGGCAGTTACACCCTAGTTGAACTATGTATTCAAACCAATTCTAAAACATTCCGTGTGGTTTTCCAAAGAAATTAAGAAATCACTTAAAATTGCATTCTTGACAAAGGAGCGGGATTACTCACTTTCCAAAAGAATAGCAACAAGACCAAGGGACCTATCATTGTTTATTATTACCATATAAGCTATAGCACAATACATTTTGGTTGAGAACAGATAAATAGACCAATGTAACTAAATACAGAGCAAAAACAAGGCTTCGCATATCTGCAAACATGTTTTTTGCAGATCAGTGGGGAACAATTAAACTGCTGGATAAATGCCACTGCCATGATTAACTATCCAAGTGGGAGGAAATTGCACCTCTACTGTATACCATTCACTAACGTCAATGCCAGATGGGCAAATAATATAGATATAAAAAGCAACACCACGAAATTTTTAGAAGACAATGTAGGAGATATTGCTTTGGGATCTCAGAGTAAGGGAGAATTTCTTAGACATGATACAGAAAGTATAAATCATAAAGAGAAAGTGATAAATTTGACAACAAAAACAGGACTTCAGTTATCAAAAATACAAAATGAGAATGAAAAGACAAACTGCAAACTGCAAAAGATAGTTGTAATAACAACAGAAAAGGGATTCATTTCTAAGAATTTCTATGCATCTCAAAGGAAAAAGGCAAGTGATATCAGCAAATATTTTACAACAGAAAAAATACATGAAAAGATTCTCGATTTATTGATAATCAAGGAAATTAAATTTTTAATCACAATAAACAACCATTTCATATGCACAACACTGATTAGTCAGATGTTCCTGAAGAACTGACGATGATATGGATGAATAGGAAATGCTAGTGGAAATGTAAATGGAAAAAGCCTAGAAAATAGACATCACCTCATAAAAACACCATTTAAAAAAAAAGCAAAAACTTATGAGTGGTTCAAATGTCCTCCAACAGTAGAATAAATAGATGGCGATTTATTCAGATCACATAATACAGCATGCAGTGAAAATGAATGACTGTAGTTGCATACATGGCCATGGACAAATCTCAGACACATAGTACTGACACAATTTGGCAAGTGCAGAAGAATAAATACAGAAAGAGTCCATCAGTATAAATTCCAGACCCAGGCCATCCGTTATTTATGGATATACTTCCTGGGAGGTGAAAGTATAAAGAAAAGCATGTGATTAAGGACAGTGTGAGAAGGAGGTACTCCTGGGGAGAGAAAAACAGGCTTCTACACTACTAGCAATATCCTGTTTTGTAGACTTAGTAGTGAATAGGAGAGAATGTATTTTATTAGTCTTTAAGCAGTGTAGACATATTTACTCTATGCATAGTATACTTTGTGATCAAACTGTTTCAAACAATAAATTAGATGACCCTTAAGGGACCTTCTAACTCTGACCTTGAAATTTTATAAAATCTAACCTTCTTTTGCAAAGTTGAAAATCAACAGAATTTTATGACAGAATCCCAGACTCTCAGATCCAGCTCCCTCATCTCACAAATGAGCTCCGGAGAGATGAAGTGACTTTTTCAGTCATATAGCACTTGAGTGGTAGAATAGGATCATGGAGAAATTTCCAGAAAACCATCAACTAGTACATTTTCCACTGATACACCCTACAGTTGTGTGCAAGGCCTCTTAGCAGGTACTGTGTTTACAATGAGCATTCACTAGATTTTCTCGAAGCACTTCTAACCTGTCTGCATTCTGTCCTGTTGTCCGACCATACCATCTGCTTTTGCTTTTTGTTGTTGTTTGAAAGAATAAAGTTTATCTTTTGTTTCACAGAATAATGACTGCCCTGGGTCTCCTAATCTCCATTCGTTTTTCACTGAAAATGGTGTTTCAGCTTTCCTGTTATTTGAATGGCTGGCTCTACTCAGCCACAAGTACATCCATCGTGCTGGTCCCACTTGCCCCTTACCTCCCATCCTTGAGTTCCCCACTGTATTTCCAGGAACCCCTGAGATTCTTATCAACCTTTACATCCTTTCTATCAAAAACTTCCTCCTTCAGTTCCTTAGGGGAAATGAAGGAACTGATTGTTCCAAGTTTTCTTGCAGCCTCCTGGTTTTCTCCTCTGAGAGAGAGGTGGCTCTGCCGGGTGGAGGTAGCAGGGAAAACAAAAGAGAGAAAAAAAGGGAAAAAACAGGAGCTGTTTCCAATGAGGTCATAGGCCATGGCCCATTGGCTTCCATGAAGCAATTGATCCACCACCTGCACACCCAGAACACCCTGTACTCAGGCTTTGCCTGCATTGTTTGCTATGATGAATTCTCACGATGCTTTTTGAAAGATAAACTTTTCTCCACCTCCCTTAAACACCATCTCCACCATCCTTCCTGCCAAGGTTCCACAGGCCCCCAAGAAAGACTGTGCACTGAATTTAAAATGTTTAGACACCTGGTAATCCCTGAAGGCAGTGCTTCTTCCCATGGACTCACAGGCAGTCAGTTCTAAAAGGATCAGCCTTTTCATTTTGCAGTGGGTGCAGGCCCTGGGAAGAGAGAGCCCAGCGTGCTGTTATCCAGAGATTTACAGGGAACGATAAGACCAGGGCCCAGTGGTCTGATTCCCAGACCACTCTGTCTCCCACTTTTGTGCTGTGACCTGTGGGGCCACTTCTCCCTGCTCAGTCTACCCCTGTAAGCCTGCCTCAAGCCTACAACGGTGAACAAACACTTGCGAAACATGCCTGGCATTCCCTTGAAATCTCTCCTATTTTTAACCTGGCTTCTTTTGTAGAACAGCTTGCCCTGTTAATGATGAAGTTGTATTTACCAGGGTTATGTCACTCAATTCCAGGCTGGCCCACAAGCCTGGACATTTTTGTCAGCCTGCCCACAATTGATCACCCTTGAGAATGAGGAGTCGTACTAACCAAATCTTTAGAAGACCCATGTAAAAGACCAGAGTATCTGTTTATTAATGCATGTAAGAGTTATAAGCCTCAGTTGGACAAGTCTGTGTTGGCCTGGCTAGCTCTTTCCCTCCCAAAGGGCATGCATGTGGAGTCGAACTGTCAGTCTCCTGGTAAGTGCCAGCTCAGAACAACGTTGTTGGTCATAGGATTTAAAGGTTTCCTTCCTTGAATTAGTAACAAAGTCCCTGTCCGACCGACTCATTCTCACTTTAGTGGGACCAACACTCTGTGAATTATTGTAGTTCTGTTAGCTAGGAAGTCATTCATTTCCAGGGAATAAACTTTGCCTCATTCCACTTGGTCCATTATGTTTTGATTCTATAACTTAACTCCTTTTAGGAAAACCTTACCTCCTCTATGTCTCAGTCCTTTACTGGGACTTGCTCCTACATAATTCAGTTCTTTAGACACCTATAAACCTAGCCGTTCTTCTATTCCCTGACCTATATTTATTTCTTCGTGTTATCTATAAGATCTTTCCAAGAGACCTTCTGAAATAACTTGTAAAGTCGTGTTGCATCTCTGTTTAAGAGATAGCTATGTAGTTGATCATTTTTGCAGCTAGATTATGGAGAATTATCATACGCTTTCTACTTTTGTATATGTTTGAGATTTCTCAAAATAATTTTTTAACTTTTTTGAAAACTAAGGAGAAAACTGTCTATGGCTTCTCAATATTGCACTAAATCCAAATTTCCTTTGTTTATTAGTACATGTTTGTACATAATGTATACATTTATTGTAGGTAATTGCTACATATGCATGATACATATTAATTCTTTTTACATCCCTTTTTCTCCCCCTACCCACCCCCTTCATCACTTGGTCCCCTTCCCATTTCAAAGGAGCTATCTCTTTGTTTCCTATTATCTTTTATCTTGCTCTTTAATTCATTTGTACTTCAGCTTTCTTATCCAAGAGGAACCATACAGTATTTAAACATGTGTGTCTCACTTATTTTACATAACACCATGTTCTCAAGGTGCATTTGTTTTCCTACAGACGAGTCAAGCTTATCCTTATTTGTAGCAGAGTGGTACTCTCCTGTGCATGAAAACCACATTTTCTTTATCCTTTCATCTGCTGATGGACATATAGGCAACTTCCAAGATTTAGTTACAATGAATTGTGCTGCTGATAAAGAAAAGTATGCTTGTGTCACTATAATATATGTTCAATTCATTCAAAGCCTGAATTTCTTAACCTGGGTGGAGGCCTTCCTCCAACTAGTCTGAAAGCCCTTTTCCTGGTACTTCCCCACATGCCTGTGAGCATCACCCTACCAACCTCAGCCCGCCACCACACCAGAGTCACTCCCAGCTTCTCAGTTCTGTCCTGTGACTCATTCTGTTCCAGCAGGGCTCTACCCAGAATTCACCTCCTCCAAGAAACCTCCCACCATTCTTCCCCACTGGCCAGGGTTCCTTCTGCCTCCCCATTGACAACACCTGCCGCCCGCACCTGCCTGCTGGCCCATTACCATAACATGCGGTGTCTTCCTATGCCATCTTCACGTGGCATACATTTTCAAGTCTTAGCAGTTAAAGAATCTTGTGATCTATGAATCATACTGGGAACACACCAGCTTTCTTTGGCTGTAGGGGACAGATCAGAACAAATCCTTCATCCATTGTCATCCTGAATTGTTTTCAGTTTGGCATCTGAAACGATGTCTCCACATGACTGTTCACCCAGCATAGAGTTGCACACATAGGAAGTACCCAGGAGATGTTTCACTGAGCGAGTCTTTTTATCAAATTCATGATGCCTCCAGCTATGTAGCATTGTGTGAGTCAGAGGACCTTAAACTTTAGTGTGTTGTACATTCGTGGATCTTGGGCACTGTGCATCAAATCAGCTAGGAGTGTGTTACAAGGCAGGTGCCAGGCCTTGGCCCCAGGGAAAAAGCATGAAGCCCAGGCATCTGCCTGTGAAGCAGCCCTCAGGTGATTCTGACACGGAATGTCTGCAGGCCATACCGTGAGACACAAGACCCAAAGACCCATGAGGTCTGATGTGTCGCTCTTGACCTCTCTTGACAAAGCCAGATACCAGCCTTTTCCCTAGTGAGGCTGCACACCTTCCTGGGACTCAACCTGCCCTTGTTTCCCTCCTTGTTCCCCAAAGTGTGTGGATGTGGCCTGGCCCAGTCAGGTTTCTTCTTCAAGAACCAGGAGTACATCTGCACCCAGGACTACCAGCAGCTCTACGGCACCCGCTGTGACAGTTGCCGGGACTTCATCACTGGCGAGGTCATCTCCGCCCTGGGCCGCACCTACCACCCCAAGTGCTTTGTGTGCAGCCTGTGCAGGTGAGCAGGTGGCTGGGAAACAGATGGCCACTGTGTGAGCCCCAGAGAAGGGACGGAGGTGGCCTGTCCCAGGCAGTGCTTACTCTGGGGGTCTGGATTTCTAGAACCTAAAGGGTGAAAGCATCTGAACAAGAGTTTTCAGATCTTTCAGCAGACGGATCCTATCTGTCACACAGTCTGATACAAAATAGTAGTTTGTCCTGTGATGGAGGCAGAGTGAGGATCCACACTCCAGGCTCGGCCAAGCACTTCCCTTCAAAAGGCTTCCAAAAGACCCACCGAGTAACCTCATCCCTCTGGTCCCTCAGGGCTCATTTTGGAAACTGCTGATCTGGCTCAGGCTCCCACATCCTTAACACAAGCCTGCGTGTTTCTGGCCTTTCCCCATCATTCTAGCAGCACCTCCTGTGACACAGTGACCCTGACAAGTGACTCCCTCTCTTTACGCCTTGGTTTCCCCATAGTAATAGGGGTCAAACCCATTGCAATCTCAGTGGGTTACTATTAAGAACAATGAGACGATACAAGCAAAGGCGTTAGCCCATGACTGGCACATAGCATATGTTTTTCTTTTTTTCTCATTGTTGTGATAACCATCCAGCCTCCCTCAGGACATCTCCAGTGACTGAGAGCTCCTCCCTGTCCCCTTCCCCACCCCAGCATCCTAATCCTTTATTCATTTAGCAAATGCATATTAAAGTTAAACTGCATGCCAAAAATCACATTAAGGAAATGAAAAAAAAATGAATAGAACCTCAGCTCTGTCTATAAATATGTTAAAACATAATAGACAGTTCTGATTAAGTTATAAGTAAACCATGATTAGAGTATATACACATTTCAAATTGGGGGAAGAATTTGTAATTACTCTCGCCATAAAATGACTAGTTAGTTACTACTTGGAGTAACTAACAAATTAGAATTTATGAGCAAGACTAATGGCAGAGTATATAATGGATGAAAAATCCTGGGCCCTGGGACTGGCATCCAAGACCCAGAGGTCAGTGCAGAGGATCTGAATGGTACAAGGTGAGCTTTTTGTCTAGCTCTGTAGAGACAAGGTGACGCTCAAGGTTGTGCTATGCCTTTTTGCCTTGAAGTAGCGGCTGGGCCACAGAGACAACATGGGTCCCCAGACTCCCGCCCCAGTGCTTCCCCTCCATCATCTCACATTTCTAATACAAGGGCAGGGGCCACTGGAAGCCTTCATCAGGAATGATGCTCAGAGTCCATATGACAGGTGTCCCAAATTGCAGGAGCAAGAGCAACCACATGATGGGATTGGCAGTGCTGACAACTCTTTACACCATTTATAATTTAGTTGGGGAGGCAGAACATGTTCAAGCTTGAGACTCTTGGACTGGGGAAACTAAACAAATACAGAGGAGGGAAAGACATATTTGTGGACATATCAAAGGGAGATTTTGAGAAATGTCCAGAAAGACAAAAGAAGAAATTTTGGTAAGTTTGAGAGTTGAGTGAATTCATGATGTCTGGAGAGAGGTCAAATTAGTCTGGGAAAATTACTTCCAGGAAGAGGGAACAATAATCCTGTGAGGAGTTAGTAGCTTCTCCCCCTTACACATGCAACAGGCAGGCTCAAGTAAGCAGCATACTTTTCCCAGTGTCAAGCCACATAACAGCCCAAAAGGGTCTCCAGTTCTGGCCTCCTGGCCCCTCACTGAGTGGTTTAGTCAGTCTGTCACTAGGAGCAGCAATTAAATTTGAGAGGAAAGCTGACCTGTTACCAGGCTGCTGTGAGCACATGTGTTGTTAGGTGGCCGATCACCTCAGAATCCCATAAATATACACTCACTTTCTGCCCTGACCCCCTTGCAGGAAGCCTTTCCCCATTGGAGACAAGGTAACCTTCAGCGGTAAGGAATGTGTGTGCCAGACCTGCTCGCAGGCCATGACCAGCAGCAAGCCCATCAAGATCCGTGGACCAAGCCGTGAGTCCCCATCTCCTAGTGCACCTCCAAGTTCAGGGCGCTGTCTCCCCAGGTCCCCTGTCCTGGCACTGTCAGCCACACCCTCAGGCCTAAGGGGAAACGGGAGGTCCCCTCCCTGGAGGATTACTGACGCGTGACCCAGTTGGCACGAAGCCCAGACACACGAACCCCACAAGCACAATGCCCGGGAGGCAGGCTGCCCAGCTATCACAGTGATGCTTATCAGCTCCTTGGGTGGGTCTCTTCTGGGACTAGCTGGGTTCCTGATCTTATATCCCAAGGGCACCACACCAGGGTTGCTCAAGTACTACATACGTCCCCAGTGATTCTCAGTTTTGACAAACTCCACTAAGGAAGAATTTGCAGACACAACTCACAAAGTAGAGAGGGTCCTGGTGTCTTATCACCGCAGATTTGGGGAGAAAGCGAGGATCGAGGGTGCGCCTCACAGCAAGCCTCCTGATTTGCTAAACCCATCCCACTCAAGTGTATCAGCAATCAGATGTCTAAACCACTGTTCCCAGATGCCCTCGTCGGGCAGCTGACTGCACACGCCGGCACACACACAGACTGGGCCCCCTGGGTCTGTGGAAGCCGTGCTGAGCTCCAATGGTCTTTTATGTTATACGACACTCTAGCCAGTCTCATCAAGAGATCAATGAAAACCCATTAGCCTCCTGGGCTGCACCACAGAGCGGGCACGCAGGGTGGGTGGTGGAGGTGCCTGCCCGCAGTGGCACCAGCAGAGTCAGCACATGAAGGGGAGCCATATCCCACGAGGAGGGTCAGCCAAAAACACCCCAGTCAGCAGCGCTTAGATCCCAGGGGCCCTATTAGGGTCCACCCAGGTGTGGGTAGCAGAGGGAAAGCACAGAAGGGCTCCCTCCCTTCCTCCCACCCCCTTTCAGTCCAGTTAGATCTGCTCCTGGAGCAGGCAGTGTCCCTCCTTCAGCGTCCTTGTCCATGCTCACAAGCAGGTAGCTGCTCCCAGCAGGTTCCTGTCTCAAGGTAACCGAGCGCACTCACTGGTGTCCTTTACAACTCGCTGAAAGCCTCATCGGAGTGACAGGAACACTGGGAGGCCGAGTCATGGCCCTGTGCGGAGGCGCTCACAGCCCAGTGGGCCCACATGCAAGGCAATAAGGAGGAAGGCAAGCGTGAATCAGGAGGCTTCCACCCTTCTGCATGACGCAGAGCAGTGGTATAGCCTCTGAGGCTTGATTTCTCCAGCCATGGAAGCAGAGTGGGCTTTCTTTTCCTCACAGGACAACTGTGGGATGCAAGTGCTTTGCCTGCATAAATCTGTAAATATAAAGTGAGGGCTGTTATCAGCACGGAGGTTTAACGTGGAAAGCAGAGGAGCAGTGAGGATCAGATTCAGAATCTGCCGTTACTTCCCTCAGGTTGTGCTGTGCAGTGGGCTCTCCCTGACAGGTGGGAGCTTTCCCCAGCTGGGAATGGGTGTCTCACGCACACATGTGTGCTGGAAAGGAGTTACACCATAGTTTTGCACACCAAGAAGTAGAAAAGGTCATTGTCCATCTTGAAAACACAAGGGGCCTTCTGGCTAGGGAGGATATTGGGAGGTCTCCCGAATTCTCAAGGAAGAGAGAAGAGCAAAGCCAGGTGCAAGAGATTGCTGAGAAAAACACACTGTTGGAAAAGGAAAGAACAACCTGAGTTTTAAGCAGCAAGAGTGTGAAGTTTCCACGTTGGAAGGTTAATAAAAATAGTTTGGACAAGCAGGAGCAGTGCTTACTCTAAAGAGACTCAGAAGACTCAGAACCATCCAGAGGAATGGATTGTATTACCAAAGGAAGAAGAAATATTGCCTCATAAACATCATGAAGAGTCTGCAGAGGAGCAGAATCCCTATCACTCCTCCCATCATGCCACGCTCCCTATTGCTGACAGTGACTGACTGTTATTCCAAGGAACTGCACAGGCCTCACTGACACGAATCAGCAGCCACAGCGGCACCACCATGGCTGTCATCTCTTCTGGTATCATCACCATCACCACCAGTTCCATCACCACCATTACTAACACTGTCACATCACAATTAATAGTATCACCATCACCACCATATTTGCCATTGTCATCATGACCACTGTCGACATCAAAGTATCAC
This sequence comes from Hydrochoerus hydrochaeris, assembly GCA_004027455.1. Lineage (NCBI taxonomy): Eukaryota > Metazoa > Chordata > Mammalia > Rodentia > Hydrochaeridae > Hydrochoerus > Hydrochoerus hydrochaeris. Next base: position 60,481 of record PVLA01003458.1, read on the forward strand.
CATCACCACCACCATCACCTTTACTAGCACCATCACCATCACAGTTAGCACTGTCATCATCAGCTCCATGCCTGCCGCGATCAGCACCATTACCACCGTCACCTCCGTTACCGCCACCACCATCCCATCATCACCTTCACCACCACCATCACTCCCAGCTCCTTTATAACCCCCGGCACCATCTTCACCAGCATCAGCATTGATAATTACCATTGTTAGGCCTTAATCAGTTCAGCCCTCAAGCATTTAATCCTTGCAGCAGCTCTGCAAGAGAGACAAGAGTAATTGTTCTATAGGGAAGAAAACTGAAACTCAGCAAACACAAACTACTTTCCCAAAGGAACACAGATAAAAAGACACCAGGCTGTCTGGCTCAGAAGACTATTTCCATATTATTCTACACCAGAAGCATGACTTGCTAATCAGGAAGAATCCTGGCTTCCAGGATTAGTTGCCTAGACAAAGATGGGTAGCTTTGCTGTGACTCACAAAACCCGGTTATTTTTACCGAGCTAGGTGGAATGAATGGCATAGTCAACGAAACTAAAAATGGCTACCTGGAGTCTTCAGAGGCTTTAGGGACCAACTGAGGGATTTGGAAGGAACAGGTGGTGGCCTCATACTTTCTGCCAGCTGGAGACTATAATTTTGGAATAGCGAGCAATATGTGAGGAGTAAACAGCTGGTTCCTCAGAGACTGGTTCAGGATAAGGTGTGGTTCTCCTGACCCAGCTCATGACACCAGACCTGTGGGCTCCCAGATGGAATGTTCCACTCATGGTCAGGAGTGAAAGGATGAAACAGAGGGAAAGAAAGTTCCAGATAACTGTGAAACCAATGCAGTGGAACATCAGTCACGTGACATGAAAAGAAAAACCACATGGAGAGGATGCCCAAGATTCTCTAGAGTAATAAGCAACAGAAACATTGCAGATAGCTTCACATTCGTTATTGGGAGAGCTGCAGAACATGTGTTAAAACACAAGTCTGTGAAACAATGACAGCAATCACTGGTCAGATACGAGTATTACTTATACCAGCCTGATTTCGAGAAAGACATTCAGACGAGGGTGCCTGGGCTCAGATGTTATACAGCTAGTACACTGGAGAGCTGGGATTCTTGCCTATGCCTACTTCTATCATTTACTCCAATCTCTCAGCCCACTTGTCAACCTACTCTAGACCAGCTCCTAAAGGTGCTAAATTCATCTCAGATGTATGGCTTTAAGAAAAATGGGATGGTCTTTGCAAGCATCTCCACCTTTTCAATAAAACTAATCAGTTTTATTGAAAAGGTGGAGAATTGTGTCATTAGCTCATATGGTGCCTTCCTCCATGGAATCCACAAGTGAATCTGATTAATGCATGACCACATCGAAGGAAGGATATGAGAGAAACTGTACTCATCTCTAAATATGTGAAGGAACTGTCACAGGAGAGAGCAAATTATTCTTACTTGCATAAGAACTGGGGGAGTCACAGGAGTCAGGCCTCAGCTCCATGTAAAGAAGACAGCCGTGACAGCCATGCCTGGCCTGGTACTTAGAGGGCTTTCTTAACACGGACTGAGTTGACTCCTTGATGTGATTAAGCAGAGGATGGTGTCAGCCTGTGAAGAATGCAGCAGATTCCTGCACTGACTGACAGGTGACCAAATGCTCTATGAACTAGAGCCCCAGTGCACTTATAAAACCCTATGGGGGCATCCCCAGAGATAAGTTTATTATGCATCACCTAGAAAACCTGACCAAATGCCACAGCATCTGCACTGAAGACAAGTCACTTCAGATGACTGTGTGTCTATAAAAGGGAGAAGGGACCTGACCTCTATTAGGATGGGAGATCAGGAAAACTTAGTCTCATTCCAGGAAAAAAGAAAGAAAAGGAGATAAATTCCTGAACTCTACATCCTCCCAGGCTCCACCTGAAGGCCTGAAATTGGAAAAATCTTGCAGTTAGAGACCCTCCTGCTTCCAAAGATGTTAGAAGAGTAGACCAGGGCTGGGGATTTAGCTCAGTGACCTAAGCGCCTGCCTCACAAGTGCAAGGTCATGAGTTTGATCCCCGGTACAAAAAAAAAAAAAAAAGATGTGGTATTTAGGGGCCAGGGATTTAGCTCAGTGGCATAAGTGCCTTCCAGGCAAGCGGGAGGTTGTGAGTTTGAACCCCAGAAGTAAAAAAAAAAAAGAGAGAGAGAGAAGGGTGGACCTAGGCAAGAGGCCAGCACAAGAGGACCAGACCCTTACAAACACTTCCTCGGGGCCTTGCCGCTCCCCCCAGCCTGCTGGACACACTGCCCTTCTTAGACACATCATCCACTCCTCCAGCTGCTTGGAAAGCCCTCCAGTCAGATGCCCCCAGTTTTATGCATAGTTTTTTCCTTCTCACTGCTCCAAAGTCTGTCTTTGTCTTGAGGCACCAACAGAGCTGTTTGTCCTGTGGTAAACTTTGCCCCACGACCCTTTTCTCTTCCAAAGTGGGCCATCCGGTCAGCAAGGCTTGAATTCCCAGCATCTCCCAAGTACTTTGGACACCAGCTCCATTTCCTGTCCCTCCCATGCCCTCCCTGACATTCATTGAGCAACAGGCAGACTGCTGGGCCACACACACACACATTTCTGGCCCCAGTACGGGCTCCAGGGTGACAGTGACAGGGAGTGAGAGCACATTTCTGGTTTGGAACAGTCTCATCAGACTCTAACCCTTAGTTCCTGGGAAAGCAAAATGTGTGCCATGAAAGCATACGGGGGAAAGGGCAGCGAGACAAATTTTATCCTTTGCCTCAGTGGTGAAAGACCCAACCAGTCATACTCCAGCAAAGGTGCTTTGAGTTCCTGTTATAAGCCTGGCACCATGCTATGCAAGGAAATGAGTTTAGCCACAGCACGTAGAGTTGGCACTACCAGGTGCTATTCCAGGGAGTATATAACCTAAGAAGGAAAAAGGAAAAACAGCCTATCCCAAGGAGCGATGCTTTGCAAATTTTGCCATGCGCAGAGATCTAACTAAAATTCAGTAAGTCTGGGTAGGTGGTGACGTTGTGTGCCGTGAGCTCCCAGAGATGAGAATTCAAGGTCAAGAAGAGAAGCATGAGCTTAGTTGAGGAGGGCAGGGGCCAGTTTGGATGATTGGGGCCCGGGAGGAGACACAGGAAGGTCTTTCCTTCCACAGAATGGGCAACAGGCCAGGGCTCGGGTGGCCTCTTCCTTTCCCTGTAGAGTCTCTAGGCAGCTGCCAGTGCCAGTATGGGGCACCTGAAGCACAGTGACCCTTGGCACAGTGGGAGACAAAGCTGGGAGGTCAGGGGCCCAGGAAGTTTTGCTCAGCAGTGTCTCCTGTCTTTGCAGACTGTGCTGGATGCAAGGAGGAAATCAAGCACGGCCAGTCGCTCCTGGCGCTGGACAAGCAGTGGCACGTCAGCTGCTTCAAGTGCCAGACCTGCAGCGTCATCCTCACCGGGGAGTACATCAGCAAGTGGGTGTGATCCCCTCCCACACCGCTCCTGGGCCTCTGCGTCCTACAAGGCCTGCCCCATCAGCCTGTGCCTGAATCCCCAGAGTCACTCCCCTCCCTTCCATCAGCTGCCACGCTTGGGCCACAATGGCCTCTTTCCACTTGTGGGTCCCTTCCATGCCGTTTCTTCTGCTGGGGACACTCTTCCCCTTTCTTCACCACTTGCTTCTTCCCTTCTTTCCTTCCTTACCCCCCTCCTCAGCCTCCCCAGTCACTCCCCGTCTCCATTCCGTCACAGCCTTCAGCCTGCCCTTCACACTGGTTACCACCATTTGTAATTATATAGCTATCTGTTGTAACTTTTTAATAGTGATCATAATGCTAACTGTCACTTACTGAGCTTTTGATGTTTTGGTTTACTGAGACAGGAGGTATCTGTTTGCACTGGATACTGAGACTCTGGGATAAATGACTTGCTTGCTCCAGTAGTGGTATTTACAGGAGTTCTCCTTTAGTTGCTGCTGAATTCCCCTTAGCATGACACCTGACTATAGTCAATCATAGTTGTTAAATGAATTTAACTATAAAAGGAGATGATAGACACATGAACAGATCAGGAGAGAGGAGCCACCCCTGCCCAGAGACCCTCACACTGTTTCTTTGGACAAGAACCCGTTGTTACTAGGTGCTGGTGACCACATGTATATACCCAGGTACCTAAAAGCTATTATGAGCACAGACCCTCCATGCTCTGACCCTTTTGCACCATAGATGCTTCCTTGCCTCACTCTCTGACTCAATACCAGTGAATGGTAAGCAAGTAGGCTGCTGCACACATGGACTCTGCTCTCAACATCCTCACAGTCTGATAAGGGAGATGAGTTGTATATGTGAAGAACTAGGACACCAAGAATTATGTGAAAAGAGTTCGTGAGAACTTTTATCCATTAAGACATTTTTTTGTTCAATCATAAGTGACCGAAAACCCAATTCCATCTCACTTCAAAGCAAAAGTTGGAATTTACTGACTCATAGAAATGGAAAGGTCAGGAGCACACTGGCTTCAGACATGGCTATATCCAGGGGATGTAAAGACCTCTCTCATTCTAGCCTAGCAGAAAGCACCCTTTTCTCCCAAGAGCTCCAGCGAAAGTCCTGTAGCTGCCTCTATTCGGCTACCCTTGGATCACATATCCATTGCCAGTTAAACACTAACTAGGAAGAGCCAACCCTAGAGCCAGAGAGCAGCTTTTGGTAAAAGCCCAAAGGAACAGCGGGAAGGGGTAATCTCATGGGAAAATCAGGTACATTACAGCCGAAAGGGAAACAGATGCTGGCCAGATGATCCTGACCAGTGAACAGCACTTGCTTGTGCCCAAGGTGCTGGTGAAGGGTAGTGAGTATTCAGAAACAGGGAATCATTTCTAACTAGTAAGAAGTAGACTCTGTCTGTAAGTACCTCGTTGAAGGTGACAGTATTTGAGCTAGACTTTGAGAAAGGAGGTAAGGCTGGAAAACACAACAGAGAGCTTCTTAGCAGAAAGTCTAGCCTAGCAGGGACAGGGACATGGGCAAACATTAAACACCTCCACCCTGTTTGGCAGCTCAGGTGTATACCCAGGGAAAACAGAGTCCCAGGCTTGCAGAGGTGAGCAAGGTCACCAAAAGTCCTAAAGACCACATTAATAGGAGATTGGCATTCTCCTCCAGGCCTGCCAAGTAAGGAGTGTCCTTCACAAGTGGCCAGCCAGGAGTCCTTGAGTCTGGTAGTCTACATCAGAGTTGTCCAGGGAAGGCAGGGCCTGTTCAGACTTCCTCTCGAAGAGGCCGAGCCCAGACTGCACACCACACCTATGACTTTACACTCTGGCCTTCAGCTCCTTGCCTAGCTGCAGGACAGTAGCAGGGGCTCTGAGGCACTGGCTGTCACACTAGATGCCCAGGATTTAAGCCCAGCCTGTGTGACCTTGGCTAGGGACTCAACATCTCAGAATCTTAGTTTCTTCATTGTTAAAAATAGGGTTAATAAGTGGGAATATATAAAGGCTCAGAAATCTGTGCTTGTGCTCAGATTTATTATACCTAATAAACACCCAATAAATACTCACTTTACCATCCACTTTTTAAAAAAATCTTGTGTATTTCAAATTCCCTAAGTTCTCCCCAGTCCAGGGATCTAAATGAGGTTGGGCGGCTGGTTTGTTGTACCGGTCTCCTGACAAATGACTTTTCCCTCTGCAGAGTTATCCTCTTCACACACAGAGTAAGGACAAGATCTGACTGTGGGCCCAGTATCATCTCTGGACATTTGTTAGGCCTCAGCCCTTACTGCTGCTTCCACTTTGGGGAAACACTGACTGCCCTGTGTCATGTTCAAGGCTCCAGTAGCCACAGGGCAGCTTCAGCTTTGAGATGGAAAAAATGACTTCTGTCTTTTGGGTCTGTCTGTGTCTGAGCCAGATTCTCTCATCCAGAAGTAGAAAAACACCCATCTTTTCTCAGGGTTCAGAATGAGCCCTTAATGCTAGGTGGCTCCCACAAGCTGTGATGAGCTCACTAAGACCCCCAAACTCTACGTCAGCCTCAGAATGCTGGGCACCACAGTGATCACTGCCACTGCTGCGAATGCACTGGGGCCAGGCACTGTGCTAAGCCCCAGGAGACACTGGACCCATCTTCTTTAGTCCTGATGCACCCCTGGGCTAGAAACCAGACCACCAGGCCTTGAGTCCTAGTTTTAGGCCAAGACTGAGTTACCAACTACTCCACACTTGAGTTTTTTCATGCACTCATTGGGAAACTAAGAGTGCTACAGTCTTGAGGCTGCTATAAGGAGTAAGTGCAATGATCTGTGTGAAACACCACCAGAGGACCTGGTACACACAAGCAGAAAATGCCAGCGGTTATTAGTAGTAGGCAGTAGTAGAGAAATAATTAAGGCCAGTCATCATTTTGTCTGCTAGGTCATGAGCACTGGGTAGGAATGGAACACCTAAACGGTGTTCAGAGGAGGCATCTTGGTATCTACTGATCCAGCAGCACAACCAGGTGGTTCTTTCACTATAGGCAAAAATTTTTTATTAAAAAAAGAGTCCTTAAATGGATCACACACGTGACCTCTCCAAGGAGAACTAGAAGCAGCTGGAAGGAGGGTGAACTCTTTTCTCTTTATTCCTTGAAAATGCTGTAGTATATGCAAATATTACCTATTGTAAATTAAACAAAACTTAAATATTCTAAATGACTTCAAAAAACATCTTTCAGGGCAAAAGAAATAAACTAGGTCTGGAGAAACTGTGTAAAATGGGAAGAAGCGAGTGGGAAACGGGTGCCCGAGGCCGAGGGTCTACGGCAGTGGCTTCCACTCATGCTTGGAGAATGCATCAGCTGCAGATCACTGGGCCCCACACCAGGGACTCCCTGACTACAATCTGAGGGGTGCTGAGGAATTTACATATTAAATAAGCTCCCCAGATTCCTCCAATCCCCATAAGTTGCAGGTCATGGAACAGTCACAGGACCACTCACTGACCCCCTAACTTCCTCATACCCTGTGAATTTCCTCTTGCAGGGACGGCATTCCATACTGCGAGTCTGACTACCACTCCCAGTTTGGAATTAAATGCGAGACTTGTGACCGATACATCAGCGGCAGAGTCTTGGAGGTGAGTGGCTGAGTAACCATGAAGATACGGGAAGAGGGTGGCTGGTCCCTGAGAAAGTCACCACTGAGGAAAGGGAAAGTCATCTCACACCCCTTCCTCCGGACCCTCAGCCTCCCACAGCTTTGCTTGCTGCATGACCTTGAAAGAAACCTTGCTGAGATCTCTGAGCCCACCCAAAATGAGAAGATGGACAAAATTATTTCTCGTTCAAGAGCTGCCGTGCTGGAAAAACCAGTTGCGTCTTTGGATCCAGACCCAGACAGTTTCTGGGGAGTGACTATTAGGATTTGCCTCCTACTCCTGCCTAAGGATGGAAGGGGCTTTTTGATTTTGTTTTTGTTAAGTAGTTGGTAATGTGCTGCTTTAAGAGCCAGCTTGTCTAGCAGCTTGCTCCCTAAGCCCTTTTCACTGGTCCGTCGCCATGGCAACAGCTCTCCCAGCCTCCTGCACAGCTGGTTCTACTAGTGATAGACAACCTACAGCACCTTGCTGAGCCAGTGCTGTGCCCTCTAGCCACTCCTCAGTTCCTGGCCTTCCTTTTCACACACTGTGGGCCTGGAGGATTTCTTCTCCTACTTTGGGACCACCCACCTTGAAGAATTAGAAGCAATAAAGAATTTTGTACAAAGGGAAAACACTATTTTAAGAGTAGAAACAATTGGGGTCTAACATCATGTTAACTCCACTGCCAACCGATTCTCAGATTTTGGATGATGAGTTTTGTATCTCTAGGCCCGAATTTTTTATCTGAGAATGCCTGAGAAATGGCAGTCAGGGGCAGCTACTGTGAGCCAGACCTGACCGATTGCTTGTGATTATCATGAGTGCTAAGTTAGAACGATTCTGCAGCCACATGTGGGCCCAACAGGAGAGACTGCAGCAATAGGGAAAGGATGCTCCCAGGGGATGCGCGGAAGCAGAGCACTGAGGATGAGGAGGCCTGCATGTGAAGAGCTAGGTGAAGAACACTCAGCCCATTCAGGGACAAAGGAAGGGCCAACATGGCTGAGTTTTGTAAACCGAGGGTCAGGTAGGCTAGGGCATATCACAAAGAAAACATCATGTAGAACTTTGTAGATCATGTGTAGGAGTTTGGGTTTCATACTAAGTGCCCTGGAAAGCTGCTGTAGAGTTTTAAACCAGGAAGCAACATGATAGGATTATGTTTTTAAAAGATCACACTGATTACTTTGTGGAGGGTTGATTATAGGGAGTCCAAGAGAATAAGATAAACAAATCCACTGACCTGCTACTATTAAGCACTCCAAGGGATATTAGAGGATGCGATGCAGAGGTTAAGACTTCAGCACAGGAAAGTTTATTAGGTCTAGATTTCCAGGCCAGGATTCAGGAATGAGGAATTGTGTGTCATTCACTGGGGAGTTGTGGAAAAATTGAGCAGGAGTGACCTGGTTAGAGCTACTCTTCAGGGAAGATAATGTGATGGTGCTCACAGGCTCAACCTGAAAGAGGGAACATGGGAGAAATGACAAGGGCAATAGCTTTGTCTCCAACATTATGGAAGTAGAATTCCAATAGCTGTGCAATTGTTGGGCAGCTGCAAGAGAAAATGCCCAACGTTGTGCCAAAATCTCAAGCCTGGGTGACAGAAAGTCTGGTGTCAGCATGTGCAGAATAGGAGATGGTAGGGAGACAAGCTGGTCTGGGCAGAAATATGGGGTGTTCAACTGGGCATTGAGTGTGAGCTCAACTGGGCATTGACGTCCTGAGAAGGTTTTGAGAAGATATGGCTCAGCAGCACAAAAGCTTGCCTGGCAAGCGCAAGGTCCTGGGTTCAATTCCCCATAGAAAACCAAAACAGAGAGAGAAAGAGAGAGAGAGATCAGGATCTTCAAGACAGGGTGGAAGGGATCTCAGGGAATGGTTGCCTACAGTTGGCAGAAAGAGATGAGGAGTTATCAGAGGAAGAAAAGGGACTGCAGGGGGACTTCAGTGGGAGGACAGAGTTTCAGGAAACACAGAGGTTGATCAGAGTATTGGTCAAACTCTGTGGAGTAATTAAGGGCTGTGGGAATGAGAAGAAGCTGCTAGGTATTGGAGAAGAATTGCTGGTTATGTCTGCCCAGCTGCAGAAGAGGCATTTAGCACGCCAGGCATCAGTGGAATGGGAGATCACAAAAGCTGGCCTTTCTTTTAGGAAGGAGTTTGGATACACAGGGCCGCACATGGAAAGCTGTTCCAGCGTTTACAGGATGCTTTGAAGTTCACTGCTGCTTACCATCGCGATGGTCTCCTCCTCCAGCAGTCACAACTGGGTTTTGATTGATTGCGTTTGTGTGAAGCTCCATTAGCATCTCGGACTTATTGATTTTCTTTTTTCTAAGAGCTGGAAGGAGACTTTTAACTATGAATGAGTTCAACTTCCTCATTTTACAGATGAGAAAAGTGAGACCCAAGACATGCAGAGCTTTTTCAAAGTCATGAACAGTACACATGGTACAGACAGGTAAAATCTGGGCTCCTGTGTCACATACTGATGCCCGCTATGTTCAGCCACTCGGGGGTTTTTGAGATCACATAATGCAAGGGGGGAAACATGGGAAAGAGGGAAATAGACTTAGTCTCAAATTTTACCACTTTTAGCCATGAAACTTTAATCTAGTTATACTTTTTCCAGGTCTCAGTTTTTATCTATTAATGAAGAATAGTACTGTCATAATTTCAATACTAATGAACATATGCTATTTGGTTGGTTGGTTGGTTGGTTGGTACTGGGAATTGAACCCAGGGCCTTCACACTGAGCAATATCATCAGACCTTTTTTTATTTTTATTTTGAGACAGTTTCACTAAGTGGTTAAATTCCCAGGCTGCGCTCAAACTTTTGATCACCCTGCCTCGGCATCCCAGAGTGTTGGGTTATACATGTACAACCATGCTTCCTAATAGATATGCTAATTGGGGTGGGGAGCTGAAATTGAAGAAACTATGTCTGAATGATGCTGAAAAGAAAATTCTAAAGAATTTTCCCATAAGAAAAGGTCCTGGAGTAGTTCTGTCTTCAGGCACATCTGGACTCAGTGCCTAAATAAAATCACTTGGAATCTCTGACCATCGTGGCTCCATGTTCTCCTGCATCAGTTTTATTCCCAGGAAGGCTCTTCTCTGTGATGGGGACATAGGACACCAGTCCCTTCAGGCATACATCCTATCAGCCAATACTCCTAGGAAGAACAAGCTTCTCTTTCCAAAAAGCTCAGCAAACATCCCAGAACTGACTCCCTGCACAGTTTCAGCCCATCTCTGAATTCGTGGCTGTAACTATAGAATTGGAATAAGCTCATTGGTGGGGTCAGCATTACCCTAACATGTGGACTGGTGTGGGGGCCATGGTGTCCCCCCAGGGGAAGACTTGGTGCTGTTCCTAGAGGAAAGAAAGTGGAGGCTGGCCGGGCAGCTGCCTAAAACAGGGCCCAGCACATAGCCAGACCACACAGGTACTTAATTAAACTGTTTCTTCTCTTCTTATCCCAATCCTGCTCTTGCTGTCCTCAAGGCGACCCATAGTCCCTTCTTTGGTGACAGGGTTTAATATGCTACGTGTCAGTCACCAACTTTCCTTTCTTCTCCATGTCCCCACTAAAGAGAACCATAAGCTGATCTTGGTATTGCATTTTCTAACCTTGGTTACCATTTTCAGTCCTTTCCAAGATGCCCCCATTGTGAGGTACCAACTCTTTGCTATTGTTTCCATTCTTTTCTTGTTAGTTGTTAAGCGGTGGGATTTTCGCTTTATCTTACTGACTTGGTTCTTTCTTGTGTTGGGTTCATGCAGCTCAACAGCCTCCCTTCCATCAAGCCCCTTTCTGCGCCGTCTGTGGTGAGGGTTGCTGAGATGGGCGTGACGCTGTCTTAGCTGGGATGGGATACCGGGCTGTGATATTTAGAAAGAGGCTGTATTTCAGTTGTGCCAAGGTGCTGTTGCTACCCTGGAAAAAAAGCTCTATAATTGAAATGATAAAGAGACACTGAGTAGGAAGAGGCTACTAATTAAACCAATTATCCTTGTCATGGTACAAGAGACTCAGTCCCACGGCTTCCTAGCTTAGGAAAATAGTAGGCTCGTTCTCAAGTTTGAGCATAGTTTGCTTAGATGAAGACAAGGACACTCTCTCATTGGTGGGGGCCACCAAGAGTGATAAAAGAAATACTGGAGATTTGTTTTCCTGTTGTAAAAATCTGTCGTTTCTCACACTCTTTCTAAGTGTTTGCCATAAATTAAGCATTTCCAAAATAAGCAAACCAATGCCATTTCTTGGAAGGGGTACTTTGTGACCCCTCCACCAATATTCATCAATTTCCCTCAGATATTTCCTATTCCCCCTCAAAAATTCCCTTCCCTGGCATACAAAATACTCATTTAAAACCAGCCTTACCTTCAATCCAGGTGCTACACGACTCTCCCCATATAGAAACCCTGGAGCCACTGCCCAGGGGCCTGTCTACCTCAGGTCCTTGCAGCTAGGGGTTTAGAGTCCGAACTAGCAGCAGGAGTGCACACAGGGCTGGTGACTGGGTCCTGCAGTCTGACCCCAGCACTGCTACCGGTCTGTAGTGAGGCCTTGAGGCCCAACCTAATGTTTCTTCCCCCATAGAAGAATTTGTAGGGTGCATCCATTTCCATTGTTAATTTAAATAATTGTGGGGAAGAAAGGTGGAAAAAGTTGGGGGGGCCTCACCAAAGCCAAATCCCTGGGCTCAGAGCCAGTGCACCCAGGTGAGACAGGCCAGTCTAGGGATTGGAGGGTCTCCCGCAGGTCCTGGATTTTCAAACACAAGTATATCTGTACTGAACCCTAAAATCTTTCTTTAACATGTTACTCTTAACAGTTTTTTCCTTGTCTGCGAACCTTGTATATTCACTCTTACCTAACGCTGTAGTCTCTAAGTACTTTCACATAAGAAAATGTGTACAACAAAATAGGAAAATCTGTATCATTCACCACATTGCAGGTGACCCAAAAAAGAATATACTTCTAGCTAAATTCCATTGCTCATGGAGGCTCCACGACCTGCACATTTTTTCATCTTTAAAAAAAGGTAGAATGGTATGTTTTTGAATAGATATTAAAGATGAACTGGCACCAAACTGGCACTCTGTCTTTAATAAAATTGGAAGAATCCATAGAAGGCTGAAAAGGAGATCATTTTTTCTTCATTGATCCGATGTTAATAAATTACAAGTTCCTTTATCACTTAAAATCATTTCAGATATCATTGGTGGTAGAGGCCTCAAAATTGGGGAAATACTGGAATATTCTCAAAGCAAGACTGTTTCTTTGTATGGAAAGGAGGAGGTGGTAACGGCAGCCTCTGAAGTGCCTTTTTCCCAGCAGGTGACAGGGAGGTCCTCTGAGCTGCCATCAGGGACCCATGGGAGGTGTCACCAGACTTTCTGGTTGGATGGTCATATGGTTCTAACCCTGCCCCAGTATCCTCGAAACCAACTGCAGGACCATGAAGATGCCAACAGTACTGATGTACCATGAAAGCAGCCAGTGCCCTAGATGGCAGCCCTGGTTCTGAAATCCTGTTTTGTCTCTTGATTTTCACAGGCAGGAGGAAAGCACTACCACCCCACCTGTGCCAGATGTGTACGCTGCCACCAGATGTTCACCGAAGGAGAGGAGATGTACCTCACAGGTAAGCAAATGTGGCCCTCTGTAAGGCATTTCTCTCATGCCTGGAGTGGAGATGCAGTCCCCCTCCATTCCAGTGTTGTCCTTGCAGTTGGCTTGTCCTCGGAATTGCAATTAATTCGCCCTTCTCCGGGTGGAAGGGGAAAGTTGCTGGTGTGACTAATGTGAAGTGACATGTAATCTGCCTTCCATCCCTGTGCGTCTCTACCCACTGCTCAGCTGGCCTGCTTCCCTGGCCGTGCTCTGATCAGCTCCCCTGGCTCCGCCTGGGGATGGGAAGCTGAGCTACACAGGGCCAAGGGGATGCCTGGGTACAGCATCTGCAGCACAATACAACCCCTAGCCCTCTGCCCCATCCTATCACATTCCTTCTCCCCCACATCAGAGCATCACGTTAGGCTGCTCTCAGGGCTCCTGAGGCTCTCGGTACACAAAGAGGAATGGAAGGCACCAGCAATTCCCTAAAAGTAAGCCAGGCTGCTACCTGCCAGGATCCAGCCCTCTTACTCAAGGATTGCCCAAGTCACCTGATTGGTCTCTAGAGCCTGCTCAGTCCCTGTCCTCTGCCCAGCACATCCCAGTGCGTTTGGTCCTGCTGCACTGACCCCTCCCTGCCCACCATTTTAGGTGCACTCAACCCAGCACATAAGGCCATCTCTCCAAGGTCCCAAACTTCCATTTTTGACTTGAACATACTGAATACCTAAGCTGCCCAAACAAGTTTTCAATCTATTCATTCATCCCTTCAGCCACCATTTCTTGAACCCCTACTGTAAGCAGGCTCTTTACCAGGGACATTGTGAGGACCCCACACACACAACCATACAACCCAGTCAATAGTGCCAGCCATGGTGAGCTCCATGAAGGGGAGCAAGATGAGGAGGAGAACGTGTGATGGGAAGTTGTGGGTGGGGTTGGTATAATCTGGGGTGTCTATAAAGAAGTTATAGTGCCAGGAAGGCTCCCTGAGGGAGGGCCAAGGTTTAGACCTTGCATGCGTGGGTGTTAGCTCGCATTTGGAGCAGCCTCCAAACGCAGGCTGCTCTAACAAACTGCCATAGACTAAGTGGGCTTAAAACAGTAGAAATGTATTCCTAGGAATTCTAGAAATCCAAGATCAAGGTGCTAGTAGACTCGGTGTTTTGTTAGAGCACATTTTCTTGTAGACGATGCCTTTTTTCCAGGAGAGCAACCAATCAGGGCCTGTTGTGTAAGGGCCTTTAGATCATTATGAGGACTCCATGCTCATGACCTGACCCCTTCCCGAAGGCCCTACACCCTCATACCATCACCTCAGAGGATAGGATTTCAACATACAGATTTGGGGGAACACAAACATTCAGACCATAGCAAGTGAGCAAAGGAGGAATGGGATATGTCAACCTGGGGTGGCAGAATCTGTGAGGTGGGTGAAGAAATGGAAGTGCATCAGGCCCAGACTGAGGTAGGATGAGTGTGGAAGACAGGCAGCTGGAATGCAGGCTGGGCCTCGGGGCAAGATGGTGTTCGGCCCCTGAAATGAACTCTCAGTCCTTCCCATTGCCTTCTTTCAACCCTCCTTTGGAAATCCTACCATTCTAGACCCCATTCAAAAACTGCTTTACAGACCCCGTTCAAAAAGTGCTTTATAGACACCCCAGATTATACCAACCCCACCCACATGCTTGACATGCTTCATCCTGTCTGAGTTCTCTTGGTGCTTTCTTTGTACTCGGCCCCTCCAGGTTGTGTAAGAGTTGTTGGTCTCCTCCCTGAGACCTCTGGCTCCTGGCACTGGCCCCTCAGCCCTGTCATGTGCCCTTCCTGCCTTCATCAAACAACTGCTCACTGCTAGCTGAGTCTCTATGGTTAACCTGCCCAGACGCTTGAACAGCAGCCTTGGAGGGTAGTGAGGGCCCATTCTCCAGGTTTCCCCACAAGGCGACGCTGAGGCCTCAGGGCCAGTTATAAGGAGCGTATCTTCTTGTCAAGCTTGCCCAAGCCACAGATGCCCAGGGCCAGGAGCTGACCTCAAGCTGTAATGAGTCCCCTGGGCCTGGAGCAGAGTTTCTCAACCTCAAACTATGGACATTTGGTGTTGGATAATTGTTTGGTGGGATGGTTGTCCTGTGTACCACAGGGTGTTTGTCAGTACCCCTAGTCTCTACCCACTGGATACCAGCAATATGTCCTTTCCTATTTTGACAATCAGAAATGTCCCAGATATTGCCAAATGTTCCCAAATCCATCCTCAACTGACACCCACAGGCATGGAATATTGACAGAAACTTTTGCCATTAGAGGGAGTTCTGGAGCAGATATTCCTACATTAGAAATAGAAATAGATTGGATGAGGAGACCGTTTCTAAGATTCTGTAGCACTGTAGCTGGTTACTTGTGTGTGCTCTCATACATATGTTAGAGATAGAAGGGTCCCAGCCGTCATTCTAAACTGCAGAGTGACTACCCACATTGGAAAGTTGGGGAAAATGGGCCCAGAGAAAAGAACAGACCTGAGCAAGAACCAGAGGGCAAACGCAAAGCAGGACGTGGGTTTGGAACTCCCCTTCCGAGACCCTTTTCACCTTCCTCCTGAGACCCAGTCCCTGGCTGCTGCTTGGGTCCCTGTCCCTTCCCATGAGCACCAGTCCCTAGGTGCCTGGGTCCTGCAATGATTTCCTGCTACAGGAGCCTATGTTACAGTCCTAGCAAACTGCAGTGTCCTCGTGGACCCCAGCCACCTTGGGGACTTCAAGTTTGCATTTGGGCAGGAAATGTGCTGCGCAGTGTTTCTTCCCCCTTCTCTAGTGAACATCTCTGCTGGTGCTAGACCTGTCCTCACACCCCCATCCCCACCTGTGCCTCACCGGAACGATCAGCATCTGCATCTTCCGGCCTCAATTCTCAGTCCTCATCTTTCTCCATTTGTGCTTTGACACACAGTACCTTGTTGTGAATGCTGGCTCTACTCCTTACTAAGTTCTTGACCTTGGGCAAGCCTCTCAACTCCCTGGTTGCCTAACCTGTGAAATAGAGCAGGGTCAGTTCCTATAAAACACAGAGGAAAGCTCCCTCTGTGTTCATCGAGCAAATACCCAGTGAGCATGCCCTGCTGTGTATCCAGGGCAGTTCTAACAACTGGACCTGCAGCCAGGTATAGGTCATAAGAAAGCCCTGTCCTCATGGTGCCCAGGGTCAGAGCCTCACTCATCCAACTTCACCCAGATGCTAAAAGAGTTAAGTGCTGAGTAAACAGCTCTGTGACCAGGGAGCGGGTGCACCGTCAAACCTAAGGCGGACATACCTCCAGGAGGTGGGAGATGTTCTTGGCCATGAAGAAGCGTTTGTCACCCTCTCATTAGTATCACCATCTCTGCCCTCCTGGCTCCTGAGAGAGTAGGAGTAATTGTGGAGTATTCAAGGACCTGCCTCAAGAGATGCTGAGTGATCCCGGGTTGAGGTGGCCCAAGCTGTCTGAGTCGTGCTGACTTGGGCTGTGGGTGTCTTGTGGGGGTGGCAGCACCAGAGATTTCTTCTACAGCATAGATGGGCCCTGGCCACCCTCAGAAATGGCAAGAAAACCCCATCCCAGGCAGCAGGAGTGGGAGGAGCCAGCTGAGAGCCAGGGCTTCTGGGTTGGTGTCAGCACTTCTGTTATGGACGGGGACATTAAGAAGTGACTGTCTTCTCTGGATCTCTTCTTTCTCTGTCAAATGAGGGTGACAAAACTGTCTCACTACAGTGGAGGCTTCAGTATACTCCAGGCTCTCTGTTCCACATTGGGGGCACGAAGATGAGCATCGCAGGTGAGCTCACTGCCCGAGGGGAGTTTACTATTTGGAAGAAAAGACTGGCATTAATTTGATAGAAGCTCAGGCCTTCACTGGCAAACTGGGGAAAGCACTGTGAAAGGAGGATTTCGGAACAATGCAAATATGTCACAAGACCCCTATCTAGTCGGCAAGGCCTGGGAGACTTCCTTGAAAAAGGGACACTTCAGGCCACAGACTTGAAAATGAATAGAAGGTGGAGGTAAAAAGAAAGGGGAGACTGTGGAAGCAGTGAGAATGGCAGGTGCAAAGCCCCCCATGAAGAAAGCTTCACACACCAGGTTCTCATGCACGTTAGAGGAAAGAATGAATGTGAAGGTGCTGAGGACACCATGAAGCAATGTCTAAAAGTCACAGGAGGGAGACAGAGATTGTGCGCATGTGCGTGCGTGCGTGCATGCATGCGTGCGTGTTAGCAAGTCTGCAAAGCCTATAAACCCAGTCTCGTCAGCTCCAAAGCTGGACAATGTGGTACTGGCAAATGTTCCTCAGGAGATTATTTGGCCAGTTTGTTTGCATTTTAATTGTGTCATGATGGCTTTCTGAAAGGCTCTAATCGGGAGAAGTCTGACGTCTGTCTGGAGGAGAATTTCCTGGGCCCCAGGAGACAAGCGCAAGTTTTATTTGTTTTAAGTTCTGTTGCACATTCAGTCTTTCAACTGCTTTTGTAAAGATGCCAGTTATCTAATCTGTTTGTTATCCAAATCCTTCATTTGGTCTTCACCAAGAAATTAGGTCGCTGATTTTTGTACAGCAATATAATAACTAAAATGCTGCAGATTTGGGGTAAAACTTACACCTAAATCTCGAAGGTTACAATGGCTGGACCAGTGGGAATTTTTCTAAACTCCAGTGTAGTTTATGAAATAGATTTTGCTCTTGCTCTAAATGTACCTGCACTCAGGAAAAAGGGAAGATAGAATATTTTTCTTCCCTTCTGTCTACATCAAGTCTCACTCCCTACCCCCCAGGATCCCGCTCCAAGGGCCGGAGGCAGAACCTAAAACAGAAGTTTGGCTGCACATTTTAAAAATAGTTCTCTGTTATCATTTGTGTATTCAGCTAAAGATCATCAGGCAGAAAATCCTTCATGAAATCCCAGGGCAAACCCTACTCTGCTAAAGAAAGTATTATAATAAAGTACAGGTCCCATCAGTAATAAAAATGGTAAAATAACAATGATGAAATTCTATAAACTGATATTGGTTGAGGGTTTGCATGTCAAGCACTGTACTCAGAATTTTAAGTGATGGCCAGATGTGGTGGTACATGCCTGTAATTCTAGCACACGGGAGGCTGAGGCAGGAGGATCGCTGCATGTTCAAGGCCAGCCTGGGCTACAGAGTGAGTTCAAGGCCAGCATAATCTACACTTGGACCCTGCCTCAAAAAGTCAAAAAGATTAAAAAAATAAATTTTAAAATTTTAAAAGAAAAAAAATTTCAGTGCTGCACTCATTTTATCCTGCCAACAATCCTGCAAGCTAAAAAAAAAAATTAACATCCTCATTTTAAAGAAGAAAAAAGTTTAGAGTGAAAAATAAAGCAAAGAGCCTTAGTTCTGTGCTAGTATGAATCCAGAATGGAGCCCTGAGGTCTGCTTTGATGATCAGATGGAGCCTTTGTCTTGAATAGCTGTGTCTATTTCAGACTACACTTTTTTTAGTTTCAATGACAGGAGGTCCTAGTGTCAGGAGGTGTGTCCTCCTGACACAGCTGGGGATAAAACTGATATTTAGTAAAGATCCCCTTTCCTTCCGACGAGTAACTCAGAAAAGGTACATGGAGCTAATAGACGCCCCAGTGAAGTGCCTCCCACTGTTAGGGCTGTGGCCTGCCAGCCCTCCGTCAGCTGTGCATGTGATCAAACCAACTGTCAGAGGCGCTATTGCAATATTGGTCATTATCACCTCATAGTTTAGCGTTATTACTTTAAATCTGGATCTCTCCACTGACAGCTTAGGTTGTAGGAGTTATGCTTTAAAACTTTAAATCTTGTGTTTCCCCAATCCTGCTACATAATTTTAGATTCTTCAAACATATCCTTGTTCCTGTACTCAGTTGATATTTCCTAAAGTCTGACTATACTGAGTGTATTTCATTTTAAATAGAGTACATTTGAATTTTTAATGAGCTTCCCTTTTTTTAGACATAAGGGTTACCAAGCATCTTGACTCATACAGAAAATAGTGCAGTATAATATCTATGATTTGTGTTTCTAAAACCTGTTTCCAGTTTGTTCCTCTCTGGTCACCACAAATTCCAGACGATGTGGCCACTTTCTCACAGTTACATGTCACATCTACTTCACCAGCCAATTTGTCCATGTTGGTCAGAATTAGGTTCAGAATAGTAATTTCCCTGGTTGCTTCCTCTATTTTCTGAGAAACAAAATTGCCCGAGGGGCAAGTCAAGAACTTGTCAGAGACTCAGGTTTTAGCTTGATAAGATGTTTTATTAGTCTGGACTTTTTAGGTGGAAGAAACCCAACTCAAAGCACATTAGGTGAAAGGGGATTGATGGGTTCAGGGAACTGAGAAGCAGCCGAGAGTAGCAGAGTTGGGGCTCCCGGTGTCATCAGGCAGTTCTTTTTCCTGCCTGTTTTTTTCCTTTTTCTGTTTGGCTTCATGTTCTCCTGCCCCAGACTGGGGGCCGCCATGTTGTGGGAAGAAGAACAGAGTCAGTCCCGAGCCAGCTGTCCAGAGAGGCAGCTGTCCATGCTGGGGTCAACAGAGAAGTCCGAGGGGGATTCTGAGCCCTTTGCCCAGGCCAAGGGAAGGAGGCAGCAGTAGGCAACCAGGCAGGACATCCATGCTCCCTAAACTGCTGTTTCCCAACCCGTAAATGAGGGCTCAGACCCCATGGCACAAGGCTGTTGTGAGGTTCCAAAGAGCTACTTCTGGTGCAGGTTGAGCAGAGCAGGAGCTGTGAGCTCTGCCACCAGAGCCCTGGATGCGTTGCTTCGTCAGCCCTGGCTGTCGTTGCTGTCAACATCACTACTTGGAACATTTAGATAGATAGGGCTCCCCACATGGGCCCAGTAAACAATCATCATTATTATTTTTATTTCAGTACAGTTATTATAAAGCCTGTGTGTAGCATGAGACTAGGCACAGGCACTCTAGAAATATAAGAAAAATAAAGAGTACTTAGTGCTAGGTGCACACTGAGTGCTCAGCACGTCATGTTACTGCCCCCACTGTTCCTATCAGCGGCTATCATTTCCCCTGAACTACTAGGCACCCTAGTGCTGCCCGTCTCCTCTCCTAATCCTGCCTAATGTCCTCCGCGGTAACCAGCTTCGTGGGAACGAGGTGCTTTTTCTCGCCTCTACCACTTTATTAAGCTTCAAGCCCGGTTCATCATGCCAGTTCCAGGCAAGCCAGTTTTTCCCACTTCCCCTGAGGTGCCCTTATTCCCTGGCACGAGCCCAGCCCTCCCCAGAGGCTGCGCTGGCAACCAAATCAGGCTCCTGTTCAGCGACTCCACTGGTACAGCCTGCTCACCATTAGCTGAACCTCTCCCTGGCCCCCCAGGCCTTGCTCTCAGGAATTAGGGAATAAATACTCCCCATCCACCCCTAGTCTCTCTGTGCCTCCTTTCCTGTTACCCAGATGGCAGATAATTGTAATAACCATAATAACTCATAGTCACTCGGGTGAGCTCTGTTCTAAGTACTGTACACATACCAGCTCATTACTCCTTAAAACAAACCTTCAAGGAAGACGCTGCCCCCATCCCCAGTTTATAGACATAGAAACCAAGGCACAGAGCAGTAACTGAGCTGCTGTAGACCATGCAGCCTGTGAGGCAGTAAGTGATGTAACAGGACTCAAACCTCTTAAGAATATGATATTAAATAATGCATAGACTTCCTGATGCACAGGGAAGATTGCAAAAACCTAACAAGATGTTACAGCAGTGATGTTACTGCACAGTGACTCAAGGAAGAGCTTACTCTGCTGCTCCCTGCAGGGTCTGGACCTTTATTGATGGAAGAAGAATAGAGAACCCTCTGGTCTGAAAAAGCAGCCCATGTGCCAGGGGGCTTGCCCAGGAATTTTCTTTTTTATTGAGACTTATTCATATAACATAAAATCAACCATTTTAAGGCCAATAACTTGGTATCATTTAGTATATTCACCATATTCCAATGACCATTATCTTGCCTGGTAAGGTAGAAACATCAAATTTCTTATAAAGTTGGTTTCTGTATTCCATAATATTCCATAAAAGCTCACTATCCCTGAGCTACACACCCAACCCTGTATTCCAAAGAAACAAACCTGAAGTGCTGTCTGGGATTAGCCCGCTGGACTAGGGTTCCAGAACATGTTCATCCCCCCAAAGAAACCCTGTTAAGCAGCTGTTCTCCATTACTCTCCCTTCCCCAGTCTCCAGCAATCACCAGTCTGCTTTTTGTCTATGGATTCTCCAATTTGGGTATTTCATGTAGATCAAATCATACAATATGTGTTCTCGAGCAACTGACTCCTTTACCTGACATGTTTTCTAGTCATTTCTGTTATAGCATGCATCAATGTCGTCCTTTTTATGACTGATTTATATTGTATTTGAGGATAGACCACATCTGTTTATCTGCTTGGAGATTTTTAAGAAGCAACTCCAAGGTCCTAACCAGTCCGTGTGGTAAAGATGGTGCTGGCAGCATCATACAGGCAGGATGCTGACAAACCTCACCCTATTATGGTCCAGAGAGGTCTGGAGAGAAACCTGTTTGAGGAGAATTCCCTGGTCAGGATCAGAGGCCAAAATCTCAAATGTCAACATCAGTAAGCATGGAGGGCCAGTCATTAGACACTGGGAGGGTCGTGGCAGCCTGCAGTGTCTAAAAGAGCCAGATTCAAAACTCTTTAAAATCACAGTGTTAACAAAACAGAACTTTCAGCCCAGCTACTTGCAGTCATTTCAGTCACTGCTGTGTTCATAACCCATGCTGGGCTTTGGCATTTTTAAAAAATGCTTTGGTGAATTGAATTTCAAGGTCCAGCAGAGAAGTGGGTGGGTTCCTGAACATTAAAGAACATTTGATCCACCCTAGATGTTACAGGTGTGGAGTGTGCTATGACCGGTCAGATAGCGCTTCCTGCCAGCTCAGCTAAGGATGAAAAACAGCCCCGATGCCAGCTGAGGGACTGTTCCAGAAGTCTAGATGGCCTCCTCCTGACCAGCTGAGACAGAAATGGCTACTCCTGCACCCTTGTAACCTCTACAATAGGTCTCACCTGAAGAGCCTAAAATTGGGAATGACAGTGTCAGAGGACAAGAAAGTATAACTTGCGGAACAAGGAATATAATGAGAAAAAAAAAAAAAGTGACCCTCCTATAAGACGTTAGAGTCCTGTCTTATAAAATGGGTTCTTACCTCACACAACATTCCGTGCACACTCACTACCCCGAGCCACATTCCCAACTCTACATCCCGAAGAAACAAACCTGAAGGGCTGCCTGGTGTTAGCCCTCTGAATCTTGTATTTAGAATCATAAACTATTTGGGGAGCTGCTGAATCAGATTCTCAGGTCCCATTCCAGGAAATTGGTGGCAGTGGCTCAACAAGGGGGGATCTATGGTTTGCCAGACTGTCAAAAGGTAGTCCGCGGGTTACACTATGGACCTGCGGACTATTTCCATAGTCACTCAATCTGAAATTGCAGCTGTCAAATCAGTGCCTGGTTTGCACTACTTGTCCAACTCTCTGAGTCCAGCTTAGAAGATCCAACCGGCCTAAGATAGAATATCTTAGTTTTTTTGTTTATTTTCCACTCAAAGAATATTATTGAGAATCTTTGGTTCCTGCAGATATATCTATAAATAAGACGGTATGAATTCCTCTCCTATACCTTTTTATTGGGATTATTGGTTAGAGCAAATAATTACCTTCTTTATACAAAGAAGCCTGTTAAAGTGGCTACATAAAATCTCCAAGGATTGGGGCAATTGGTAAACATTTTCCACTGTTATTATCATGCAATGAGTCTCCACAATATCTCTGTTGAGCACTTTTCCACCAAAGCTGTACTTAAGTACTGCTAGAGACAAGGAAATCACTGTAAGATAAACAAGACCACTCAGTTCTCAGATGTAAATCTTGCTTCCCGGGGACTTCTGCCCCTTAGTTCTTACTCTACTGTATGAGATGTGAGTCTCCTCCCTGTTCTGGTTACCATACTCCTCTAGGTGATCTTCTCCTTCTAGCTTTTTAAAAATACAAAGGCCTAACCAGTCGTTTATATTTATCTTTATTAAATGTATGTGAATTGGGCGGGGGAATTAGCTCAGCGGCACAAGCACCTGCCTGGCAAGCACAAGGTGGTGAGTTCAATCCCTGGTACCACAAATAAACAAGTAAATAAATAAGCAGAAGCCAGGCACTCTGTTGGCTCTGGGGGTAAAGTCCACTCAAAGAAAATAATGACCCCTCTGGATGTTGTCATGTTAATGTCACATTGTCAAGCTACTGGCCAAGGGACTAGTTCAGCAGATCATAATTTCACAGGGAGCTACATGGAAAGCATGGCTTTTTCTTGCCATTGTTTCTCTAAATTTCTACCAGCTACCAGCAAATTCTTTTTCAGCCCTTTTTTATTTATATCATATACTGCTACTCCTAAACCTGGGGGGGGGGTAATTTTTTTATTTTAAAGGTAAAAAAAAGGTACAAAATTTCAAAATAATATTGTGAGAGTAACAGCAGTTAGTACATTGCATACTGTTATCGTCAAAGTAATTGCTCGTATTATGAAATACAGGCATGAAAATTGATCAGACAATATAGACATAAGCCTTTCTTTCAATGAACTAATAACAGTTAGTGGTATAACTATCTTAACTGTTATGTGTATTTATTTTTTTATTTTTCCTTTTCCTTTCCTTCATTTCTCCCTTCCTCATCCCAGTTTCTCCTTCCTTTTGAACAATTTCTTCCGATTTTACAATATCTATCGTACATTTTGGATCTTGTTTTTCAGATTCTTATCCTAAGGAGACAAAGTGATGTTGACTCATGCGATTCTGATTTATTTCACTTATGAGTATGGTCTCAAGGTGCATCCATTTCCCTAAAAATGTCAAGTTTATCCTACTTTATAGCTGAGTAGTATTTATATTAAAATACCACATGTATTTTTTATCCATTCCTTGATTGATGGGCATTTGGGTTGTTTCCAAGGTCTGGCTATTATAAATTGTCCTGCTATGAACATGGGAACACATATATCACTATGGTATGATGTTTTTAATTCTTCTGGGAAAATACCAGAAAGAGAATAGCTGGGTCAAATGAGACCTCTAGTCCTAGTTTTCTGAGGAATCTCCACACTGATTTCCATAGTGGTTGCACCAGTCTATGTTCCTATGAACAGTGGAGAAAGACTTATTTTTTTTTTCATTTCTAATTATATTTTCTCTTTTCTGACCCCCTTCTCTCATTTTTTATATAAAGATGCTTTTTGATATGAAGAGTGCTGAAGTTTATACTACTAGATACAGTGCCATCTGTTGCTCAGTTGTATTTCAGATCAGATATGTCAGTGCCATAGAGTCAAAACACCAGCTAAACCATCCAGACTGGGCTCCCACTCCACACTGTTCTGTCCCCTTCACCTTTCCTTTGTGCGTTTCACCTGATCTCATGACCTTTTTAGGCCTGCATTCACCTCATCCATTTCCTACAATGACCTGTAACATGTGTTTCCTGCCACAGCTACAGTTGTAAACAACTCCTGGTAGATTTTAGAGCAACTCAGAGAAAAACCGGAAATGCTCTAATCACTCCCTAAAGCAAAGATCTCGACCTTGTGACCACTGGCTCAAATCACAGACCCAGAATCCCTCTGCTGGCTCGTGAGAGCCACTGCATTTTACTTTAGATGGGATTAAACTTTCGAATAGTTAGGAACACCCAAGAGTCTCAGCAAACAAGAACTGAAGACTTTTATTCCACAAAAGACAGAGGTGGCCCTAGAATTAGAAATCCTGGAAGTGAAAATTATCTTGAAGGCCACAGGAGTCTCACCTCCTTATTATTCAGCTGAAAGGACTGGGACCCTGAGAGAATGTATTCAGAGCTCAGGACAGACAGGAATCCAGGGCTTTTTACTTGGAGCTGACCCTCTGATAGACCTTACACCATCCTCCTGTCCCTTAGCCAGTATTACAGTCCTAGGGGCACCAGGCAACAAACCATTTTTAGAAAGTATATCCTAGAAACAAAGTCAGGCAAACAAATGCCATCTGGGTGCTCAGGAATCTAGCCATTTGCTGGCTTCTCTCCTTTTAGCGCTGATTACAAGAGGAATGGCTCCAAAGGGATAATATGTTCCTATTTTTCCTCCTAATCCAGAACACCTGTCTCTTCTTTGGAGAATGTATAATATTTGGAGCTTCTCCTCAACATGTGCCCAGCCACCTGTTGCTCATGCCTTTCCAAATTGGCCTCTCTGGCTTGGGGCCAGCCAACTGGGCCCCCACCCAGCATAAAGTGTGGGCAGTAGCAACACAAGCATCTTGAATTTGAAAAGTCTGGAGTCTCTGAAGAATTAGCAGGTCAAGACAGTGTTCTCAGGCTGAGCCCACACTATAACGCCTCCTCCCTTTAGAAGAGACAGCTCTGGTAACTCATAAGTCTGTCAGTCTTTGAGAGCAAAGAAGGCTGGAGTTCATTGGTCTGTCACTTTCTTTCACTCCCCCTGCCATTCATTCATTCAACAAATATTTATTGACCACCTGCTATGTGTCATTCACTGCCAATCGTCCACTCTATTCGCCCCCTAAACATGTATGGAGCTCCGCTAAGAGTAAAGAGCCATGCTGGATGCTGTGGGAGAGAAAACCATGAATAAAGCTCTGCTCCTGCCTGGAAGGAGCTCTTGACTGGGTTGGGGTGGTAAATCCACAAGCTGCTGTGACTTAAGGCTGTCTGTATGAAGAGAAATACAGAACTATGGAACCCAGAGAAGAGAGAAGTCACCCCCAACTGGCAGGTAAGGAAGTTGGCAAGAAGATTGCTCTGAGACCTGGCCCTTGAGGAGCAGGTCGGATGTGGACTCGCTGAAGGAGTGTATGACTGTGCAAGCTGGTGTTCATTGTCTAAGGGAAAGAGGTCACCAAAGAGCTGAGAAAGCTCAGGGGTTCTCTTGGCTGGTAGCTGGCATGTAGGACACATGGGCTGCCCAGGGAGAACACTGAGGTTGAAGATGGGGCTGAATACTGCTACATTTGAAAGGTCTGAGTGTTATTTTTTCCTGGCCCCTTAGGTTCTGAGGTTTGGCACCCCATCTGCAAACAGGCAGCCCGAGCCGAAAAGAAGTTAAAGGTAAGCAAGCTGGTAATGACACCGGGCCAGCGGTCCTGCGTGGCCGCATTTTGCTACAGATTGGGGGAGCTGTGCTTTAGTTGTCAGTGTTCCCAAATGTCTGCCTGTCACTTTGGTATCCTTAATGGGAACACTTGGCTTATGGCGTTGGAGGGGATTAAGACACTGGATATGAAAACATTTTAAAAATAATAGAGTGCTGTATTCATGTGAGTTTTTAAGTGTGTCTGCATCCGGCAAGGTTATGACCTTACTGATGCTAACCCAGATGGCAGTTTCTCTGAGATGCTAATGTCATGATTTCCCCCAAACCTAACATCACTTAGTAATAATTACAGTTATGCTGTCACAGTAATTGACAGTTTACAGACTGTCTTTACAACCACTGCCCGATTTGATTCCTTTAGTCCCGTGAGGTAGTGGGGCAAGTTTAACCTCCACCTTGCCTAT
Source organism: Hydrochoerus hydrochaeris (assembly GCA_004027455.1). Lineage (NCBI taxonomy): Eukaryota > Metazoa > Chordata > Mammalia > Rodentia > Hydrochaeridae > Hydrochoerus > Hydrochoerus hydrochaeris. The sequence continues at coordinate 86,850 of PVLA01003458.1, forward strand.
AAGAAAACCAAATCTAGAGAGTGGTGGTTTGTCTGCAGAAATCCAGACAGACAGACGCACTCCTGGTGTTTCCGGGCACACACCAGACTAGCTGGGACCCTGGTCCTTCTGAATTACTGTGTTCTGAGAGATATCAGGGAGGCCTGTGCCTCTGTATCCCCGATACTGCAGGGAACAGGTGGAGGCCGCCAGCTGCAGGGATGGAACTCCTGGTGCTAAGGAGGGAACGCTTGTGGTGTGTGACCTTCAGCTACCTTTATACCCTGGCCTGTGCCTATTAACTTAGCTCTTTGGGACTAAGGTGCCTTTTCAAGTAATAACACACAATTCCCAACCAGCTCGTTAACATTCCTCCTTGGCCATGTCATTCACCTACACTAAGTTTTGTGGAAGAATTGGTCTAGTGTGTAATTTCTTTGAGCTGTGCAAGAATTTTTTCTCTGTTTCTTCCAAGGCCTCTCCCATTTAAGGTATAAGGAGATCTACTTGTTCTTTTCTTGCTCAATCTCCTTCTCTTTGGGAACATTTCGCAAATTTGAGTCATTCTTTAAAACTCTAATTTTTTTTGTTTGCTATATCTTACCACTTCTTGTATCATTATAAACTTAATATTTTTAAATCAACTTGCTACTTTTTATTGAACTGAAATGAATTTTAAAATATGTGTCAACAAGTAGCTGCTAGTGGGACTTGCTGTAAATAGAACGAAATCATAAAATAAAATCAATGGCTATGAAACGGTTCTTAAGAATCTTAAAATCGCAGCTAATGCTGACAGCGTTCTCTTTGGTTAAAATAGGGAATTAGCAACCGTTGAGACAGTTGTTGAAATGTATTGGCACCAAATTGAGAGTTCTCCTTGATAGAATCAAGAGGATTGAAATAAAATGTTACATTTTGCTCTCTCACTGTATGACTCAGTATTACCAGACATTCCACGTAAATTCGTCTCCCCAGGGCCACCCCTGCCCACAGTACACAGCGGGGAAAGCGCTGCCATGCAGCCCCCACTTAGCATGCTTTAAATTGTAGGAGGACCGATCTGGGAGGGAACTGAGCAATCCTGAAGCGCAGCCCTTTCATTTTGCACATCAGGAATCCAAGATCTCTAGCATCCCAGGGACCTTTAATGGTCCTCGATTCCCATTCCACTGGCCTCTTCACCACAGCACGTCACATTGTCGCTCCCGTAGATGTGCTAAGATTGACGTCCTGCTGGGCCACTGATGACCCTCACTGTTGTTCAGAGACAGATTTTTTTTTTTTTAAGTTTTTCACTTAAGTTGATGTCACTGTGCAAAGGGTGCACTATAGAGAATCAGCATGTTCTTTAATTATGTGAAGTTTAACCTACTTTTGCACTTTGAATAAATAAACTAGAAAGGGATGAATACTAAGAAATGTTTTTCATCCAAAGCAAACACATTATTGGCTAGGATAACCCAAAATGAGAAGTTTTATGGTAATATCTATGGTAATACAGCTCAGTGGCACAGTGCCTGCCTGTCAAGCACAAGATCCTGAGTTCGATTCCCAGTATCAAAAATAAATACATAAATAAATCCTCACTACAAACATAAATAGAAAATAAATTCATATTCTGTCCAACAGCCTGAAGTTCTATGCATTTTGGATCTAATTCACATTCATGGAAAAGACAGAAAATAAAGAAAAACTAGAAACACAGCCAGAGACTACTTCTGACAGTGTTGCTAATTTCCCCTGAAGAGCTGTGTCTTCCCCTCTTCACCAAGCCCCGGGTGCAGCTTCTCACCTGTCCTCTTCTGTCCTGCCTCTCCCACAGCATAGACGGACATCTGAAACTTCCATCTCACCTCCCGGGTCCAGCATCGGGTCACCCAACCGAGTCATCTGCGTAAGTATCACCTTTCAGCTACCACAGGGACTTGCTGACACTGGACTGGCATCTGAAGGGTTTTTAGGGATGAAGGAATTGTCAGGTGCTATCTAGTTGATACTTGGTGTCGTATGTTAGGCTCCTGAGGGTACAGCGAGGTAGAGGAAGGATGTGGACCCTGCTCTGAAGCCCATAGTGTAGTGAACCAAGAGTTAAGCAATCGTGTAGCGCCCCATGGAACATGAGGAAGAAAGTGCAGTGATAGTTTGAGCCTCTGCCAAGTTCTGAAGCCATTGCAAAGCACCTCCTTTCCCGTACCCTAGTGGGGATATCTGGCTGGTGGGGTTTGAGGGGACCTTAACCCATTGCTTAACTGAGACCAAAGCAATACAAAAACTGGAGAGCAGAGTGGTATTTAAGGTGACCATAGAGAGGACAGTGACACAGAGGAAGTAGTATATGAAGAAGCAGAAAGGAGAAAGAAGCCTTATGCAGCTGGAAACACAGCCATAAAGGATTTGCAGGCATGAGAAAAAGAACTTTCTAATTGTGTGCAAGATCCAGGGATAAAGTAGACCACTTTACCATCTCCAAAGCCATTCAAATACAGACTTAGCATTTTCCAGGGACATGGCAGAAGGAACAAGAGGTGAGCTTGATAACCTCAGAGGTCCAGTATACATGTAATTTATTCATTTACTCAATAAATGTGTGCTGAGTTTCTGCTCTGTACTAAGCACCATGCTCTGTACAGAGTAAATAATGGTGAATAACATTGACCTGATACCTACCCTCCTGCCCTTGGGCACATCGTATCATGAGATAATCAGCTGCAGTTAGGACAAGTGCCGGGATAGAAAAACACAGGATTCCCTGATGAAGCTTTAGCTAAACAAAAAGACCTGAGCACCTAGCACCAGTTGGGAGAAGGCATTCCAGAGAAGAAAGCACTTAAACTCATGAGGGATCAACAGAATTAAACCACAGGAGGTGGGATGTCAGGGAGGCCAGGGAGCGCATGACATTCTGACTGACTGCACTGTTCCAGCCTTCCATAAAGCAAAGGAACCAAGAAAACCAGAAATCTGAAGGAACAGTTGAAAGCGAGGAATCCACTCACCTGGGATGGTCCCTCCTGAAGCATTATTCCAAATCCACATCCTGTTTCCTCTTTGATCTCTGGATAATACCCTTAATGGGATGATTTCTTTTCCTTCTTTCCTCTGATTAAATGGAAAAAAAAAAGATAGAAGAAGCATTGACTGCACCTTCAGTATAAACCAGTACTACCATGTGGCTGCCACAGAATAAAAGCCTTTTTTTTTCTTTCCTTTTTTGTGGTGCTGGGGATGGAACCTAGAACCAGACAGAAGCTAAGCAAGCACTCTACCACTGAGCCACACTCCCAGCCCCAAACGAGCTACTTTGATTCTAAGATGTACGCACTGACAATTGCTATGTGCAATAAGAGAGAAGATAGTCCTCCTGGCATTACAAATGGGGCCAAACCACAGCAGGATCAGTGGGCTTCGTTTCAGGTCCTGCACTGTGAGAAAGTTATTGACAGATGTGAGCACGTGTCCAGAGGGGGATCACCAGGCCCCACTGCCCTAGAATGGCACTAATCACCATCTGGCTCCCTGTGCTACTGAGAAGGCTTGTTAGTCCTGAAGACATGGTCAGGCCCTGATGACGTTCACCTCAGAGCCCTGGAGAAAGTCTGCCCGAGTTCTCCATGAGGGTCAGCCCACCTACAGATGAACGGTGGCAACCTGCAGCTTATCCACTGAGACCAGTTGCCTTGCACATCTCTGTCTTTCCTCCATGCCCTCTTCGCACCCTCTGTGTGCCTCAGTACAGCTCCTCTGTCACATGCGTGTCATATCAGCCACATTTATGGCAGACCATGCTAAATATGGCTGCCAGGTTGGGGGTGGGGCCCCCACTCACAGCAGAAACATGCAACAGGCAGAAAGATGGAATATTAGTTTAATTTTTGTAGCTACTTAAGGTTTAGCATCAAAATGCAATCACCGGTGAACTCGGAGTGAATAGGTTCTTTGAAAACAATTCTTTTTAATTTTCAAACTTTGACCCATCCCCCGCTGACTTCTCATTGATCTCTGGGTGACTTGACTCCCACACCGTATGTTCCCATCCTTCCTTCCTGACTAATTAAGAGAGGTTGCCAATGTCCAATCACTGTGCCTCCAGACCCGAGGTTCATTTATAGCACTATAAATAAGACAGCTATAGGAAGAAATGTAAATATAGTGTTTTTGAGGTTTGGAGAAAAATGCTGATGATTATGCACCCCGAAGAGTTTGTAAGATGCCAGGAGTCCTCAAGGTCAGGGTCTCACATTCCGACAAAAGGCACCAATTACTTCAGCAAGTGAACTCCCCTGGTAAAGTTCCCTTTACCCACACACCCTAAAATTGGTAGCGGCATGAGTGTCTGTGCCATGCCAGCTGTGGCAGAAATCATACAGCACACCTCAAACGAGCACTCTGCTGGGGGGCGGGTTTCATGAAGGGTTAGGAGCCCCCAAGGAAAAGCAAGGGTTCCAAGGACCTCAGAGCAGGTGTTGCTGTCACCCCAGGTATAAAGAGACCAGGGCAAGAAGCAGCATTGCCAGAGCTGGCGAGACTGGAACTGTGGAAAAGCAGCTACACATGGGAGTCATGTCCAGGGCGCAGCTGGGCAGGACGATGGCCAGCGGAGTAAGCATGTCAGCCTCTTCCTCCACTCACCCTCCTGTCTGCTGGTGCCTCTCATTGGCTGGACCTGCCTGAGAGCAACAGAGGCTGCAGTGCAGCCCAGCAGGCTCAGGGCACACATCCAGGCAAGAAAGGGTAGACAGGCCAGGGGTGGTGGAGAGCAAAGAGCCTGCGCCAGGGAATGAGTCAGGGATAGTGTAGTGAAAGGGCGTCGGGAAGTTTCTTAAACAGTGAAGCTTATAAGGCACTTGGAAGCTGCTCTCTTTAATGCAGTAGGTCCCTGGGACTCTACCTAGCCCTTTGGCAATGAGAGAGCTTCATACGAATTTTGTCTCCAGTGGCCTCAAATTTAGTCTGCCTTGCCGTAGGACCTTCCAAAGTGTAGCAGTTACAGGAAAAACCCAGCCTGGTTGGCCAGAGCAGGAACCAGGTCATAGAGGGGACAGCTGGAGGACAGAGGTATAGAAAGGACATGGCTTCAGGAGCCATGAGAGGTGGCCTGCCGCATGAAAGGGAAGCTGTCTTTTAATCCACGCACCTCTACAGCATTGGACTCCTGCAAAGTCAGGTAGAAGTCAGGTTTTGTTCAGTTCCCTGTAACTTGGACAACTTTCTGAGTTCAGCCTCCAGATGGTATAAGACAGTGAAACCCCCATCCTAGAAGCCAGAAGGGGTGGGGGCTCTCAGGTAAGGCTACCTGGGTCAAATCCTGGGTTTTGCTACTTTGGGCTGTGCGATTTCTCTGAGCCTCTGACTTCTTATTGAAAATGAAGATAATACAACTTGAGTACTAAGTTAATCTATAGAGTGGACTTGCCACCCAGTGCAGCTCACGACATGTGCTTGCCAAACGTTAACTTGGGTTCTACACATGATCACTTGTCTTCGCCACCGTCTTCAAGGGGATGTCCTCACTGTGTGGGGTTGGGAGACAGTCAGCAGGCAGGCTGTGCTGATTTCAGACTGGATTCAAAGACACCAGCTAAATTGTGCAAGCGATGGAATATTTTGAGCCTCTATTTCCTCATCTGGGACAATAGGCATGATGTTGACACTTCGCAGATGTGCTATGCTATTTAGAGGAGGTAATTCTTATAAAGCATGGGGCCTTAAAAACAATATGTGCTCAATAACTCTTAGTCCTCTTGGAACGGATGGCCACTAAGATCATTCTTTTTCTGATAATCTGTAACGCTTCCCTTCAATCTTAGTGTTCTGTCTTTAGCGGAAACTAGCTAAGCTCACTCCTCCTCCACTTTGATTTTGTTTCCCTTTTCTCTTTTCCCTCTTATCTTTCTACTTCTTTCCTGCCTATTTGCCTCCTACCCAGGCCAAAGTGGATAATGAGATCCTTAATTACAAAGACCTGGCAGCTCTTCCCAAGGTTAAGTCCATCTACGAGGTACAACGCCCCGACCTCATTTCCTACGAGCCTCATTCCAGATACACGTCTGACGAGATGCTGGAGAGATGTGGCTATGGAGAGGTACTGCGTCTCACCCTTCTCTGTTTGGCTGCTGAAGGAGCTGAGGTCCCACTGGGGTCCCTGCACCCCTTCATCATCGATGGCTCGGCCTCCACAGGGATAGTCCCCAGACTTTTCTAAACTGGAATTTATAGCCAACATTTAAAATTCAAGAAAATTCATCCAAAAATCTAGCTTTCTAGCTTTTTGGGTTTTTTTTTTTAATTGGGCATTAAACTTATATTTTTACTGTCTGGAGATGGGTAGCAGCACTCCCTACAAACAGGACTTAGGCCCTCCATTCTCCCCAGTCTGCATACTCCTGTCAAGTCCAGCTTGGAAGCTAAAGGCCTGGAAGCAGTTACCACAAGAGCTATTGTTTTTCTCATAACAAAGGAATTTTACTAATACTCAGCCCATGGCCCTCACCCCAGCCAGGCTCAGTGCCCACTGAAGCTCATGATTCCTGGGTAAACCTGCTCTCTCGGTTTCACACCTGACCGTAAGAGCCTGTGGTCTAAGCAAGAGACTCATTTATAAAGATTCAGCATCAAAATGGCTGTAGAAGTCAGTACATGGTTGCTAGAAAGTTCTCTGGAGAAAGCATGGTGGCCATCACATTGGGAGATCCTGCCCATCTAGATCCCTGGAGATTTCTAACCCCATCCCAAGCCCCCTGGGCTGCAGTAATTGGAGAAGAAGAAACTCTGGCCTTGTAGGCAGGATCCCAGGTTCCCATCCCAGGACCATCACTGTCTAGCTGGTGTCCTCATACACTCCCATCTCTCTCTAAAGGGACTAGTGTTCCATTTGGTTAGATAGATAATACTGAGGTTCCATGAGTTGTGATCCCTGTAATAGACCAGGAGAAAAGAGTTCCGTTATTTATAGATGCTGATTCTATAAATCAGCCAGCCAGGACCCATGGGCCACAGCCAACTCCCAGATGTTTTGATTCACTCACAGTGTCTTTCAGAAATATACATTAGTTGTTAACACGTAAATCTTGGAAAATCTCACTTAAGAATTTGCATTTCTGACTTGTCTGGGAAATTAAGAAGCTGGTCAGTGCTAGGCCCAGGACATAGCCTTCTAAGGCAGAATGGCAGCTGCCCTGTCCAGTCAGGTCACACAGTCTCTGGTTTGCCTCCACCCATCGGCCCCACTCCCCTGCTGATGCAGCAGCTTGGCCCTTGGCTGCCCCTGCATTTGGACGCCTTTCTCTAAGCAACGCGCATGGCCACAGAAGGATCATGAACCGGGAAAGAGACAGGAGGGCTGCGGAAATAGCTCAAACTTCTGGTAGAGAAATCTGAGTCCAAGCCAAGACCTACCTCTCCTCCCTGAGAGGTCCTAGAGTGGCCCTAGCCCTCCTGTGACCTCCCTGGGCCTTGGTATTTTCCAGGTGTACAAGGGGAACACAGTAGTAAAGTTTTCTGCGTCCTCTCTGCAGTTCTGACATTCTGGAGTCCTGACTGAGGCGTTATCTGGAACGGGGCACCCAGGGGTGGCTGTGGGCCTTCTCTTTGCAGAACCATTTAACCTTAGCTTGTCCCTTCCTCTTCTCCTCCTCGCTCTCCCTTGGCTCCCTCCATGGCTTCCTTCAAACTCTTCACTTCTAAGTCGCTGGGAATGCTATCTCCCTACTCTCAGGTAATTCTGCTTGTATACACAGAGGTCAGGGAGACCTTTGAGTTCTTGTGTCCCTTAATGCTCACCAAGAAAAGCCTTGATCTCACTTATCTCTAATACCCCAAGAGGCTTGATCCCTGACTCCAAGGGCCTGCCTCAACTAGGATAAGGGCCTAAAGGGTGGTAGTGGTTGGCAGAGAACCCAAGGTGCCCTTCCACCAGAGATGGTCTTCCTCGTGTCCCTGTGATCCCTGGTCAAGACTCCAGGAACTGACCCATGGGTTCTATTCAAGGACTTCAAGTGCTGCATGAAGGTCCTAACAATTCTCTGCCACTCACCTCAGGCTATGTGTGTAACTCAGAAAAGGGGTCTCTGTGCTTATGCTGCAGCCCCTAGAATCCCTGATTCTATGTCAGCCCTCACTACCTCCTACTGTGGGACAGTCCAGCTCACAGCCCCGTCTTCTCCTGCAGGACATCTATGAGAAGCTGGACCTCCGACAGAGACGAGCTTCCAGCCCGGGATACATTGACTCTCCCACCTACAGCCGGCAGGGCATGTCTCCCACCTTCTCCCGTTCACCTCACCATTACTACCGCTCAGGTAAGGGAAGCAAAGCTCCCCAGGGGAGCCCCAGGGACAGTGCGGCAACTTGGTGTCACTGGGGTGCAGAGACAGCAAAGGCCTCCCCAGGATCTCCATGATAGTATGGCCTTCTGGAGACCTGTGACCATTCAAGTGACTGTCTGAGACTGACTGAATCTCCGAGATGTCCCTGGAAGGGGGGAAAGATAAGCAACAGGGAGGTGGGTGCTGCCAGGAGAAGGGAGCATCAGGCAGTCCAGCATCCCTGGCTGGGACGAGACTCTCTGTCCTCATGCTTTGGCCTGCCCCGTCCACAGGGTAAAACCAGGCTGAATGCTGGCGGGTAGCCAGGCCTTCACCCAAGGTTCAGCCTCACCCGGACATCAAGACAGTCCCAGTCAACTTGAGGTGGGGGGGAAGCAGGTCCTGGAGGGAAGAAAGGGGCAACTGTGGGAGGATCCCATGAGGTAGGTGGGGAGCTAAGCAAGTGCAGAAGATGCCTGACGGAAGCTCAGCACATTTGACTCTTACAACCCCTGCGCCCTGGTTTGGGATCGAGTGAGGAAACAGGTGAAGCTTGTCCCTGCAGACGCAGTGCATGAGAGCACATGCTTCTGCCACTGGAGCTGAGCACGCTGGGATGCCCAGCCCCCCATCCTTGCTGCCATCACCTCACTGCTGCCTTAGCTGCCACTGCGGTAATGCTTGTTTTCTCTGTGCCTCTGTTCTCTCTGGGGACCACTGCCTCCATGCTCCAGGGCCCGAGAGTGGCCAGAGCTCTCCGTACCATAGCCAGTTAGATGTGAGGTCCTCTACTCCAACCTCTTACCAGGCTCCCAAGCACTTTCACATCCCAGGTAGGCGCTGCAGGCTGGCTTCCCAGCACGGGTGCATGCTCGGAGGGGTGCTGGGGACCTGTCCTCCCACTCAATGCTGCACAGGCACCAGAGAGAAGCTGGTTCCTGGGGACCCTCCATAACTATCACCCACATTAACCACTGCCCAACCCCAACATGCCCACAGGCTTTAGTCTCCCCAGTTGACTGAACCAAGAAAGCTGCACACAGAAGAAAAGTTACAGGCAGACTGTGAAAGTGTGGCAGGTCCAGAGGGCCATGATGATTGCTGTAATGACATAGTGGTAAAGGCTGCTGGCATCAGAGCTTTGAAGACTGAATCCCAATCCTGCTTCCCTGAGCCTCTGCCCCACTGTGTGCCCAGCCAGGGGGTCCTGAGGTCGCAACAGGGTTCACCCAAACCTGGAACTGCCCTTCCCAGAATGTATATTCTAATGTATAAATTAACCCCCCAAAAGTGGAAGGACAATCTCAGGAGATGATAAATGCTATAAACATTTTTTTTAAAGCTGGGCATCATGGGAGAATGACTCAGGTAGGGGAGGCAGGGCTTGGTGTAGTGGTCAGGAAGGGCTTGTTGGAGGAGGTGACATGCAAGCTGAAGAAAGAGAAGGAATCACCTCAGGAAGATCCCAGGGAAAATCAGCCCAGGCAAAGGCAACAGCATGTTTAAAGCTGATGTGACTGGAGGTGGTGAGCAGAGGCGGGAGAAGACCAGGGCTAGCTGGCCTTGGTGTGGTCTTGCAGGACAAGGTCTCACTCCGAGTTACAGCAGAGCCAGGCCCAGCCCCCAGCTCCCTGCTCTGAGCTCAGCTTTTCACTCCTACTCACTTTCCCCGCAAGAGCTCGGCCTGTTGTTTCGTCCGTATGTTTCTCAGCTGCCCCAGCGGGGTCCCATGCTGCCTGATTTTGAGGGAGGGGAGGGAGATAATGCTGATATATGGCTGCAGCATCCCAGGGACTGTCACGTGGAACAAGGCGTGACCACTGGCAGGAACAGCAGGCATCCTCTTGCATGGGTCCTGCCGCGCATGCTCCCCACCCATCCTGCATGCCCGTTGTTTAGCCCCATGCTAAACTCTTCCTTGGCATCATTTGTTCCCATCCACTCCTCTGCCCCATAGCACCTGGAACCCGCTGGGGTGAGACTGGAGGTTCAACTCTGGAGAAAGATAGTGGCCCCTTGGGTAAAGCTGACACTCTCTCTTTTCAGAGATCAACTGACCAAGTACTGTCTCCTTCTCTCCTGTCTTTCTGTCTCCTCCCCATTGTCCCTTCCTGATCTGTCTGGCAGCTGGAGAAAGTAACATCTACCGGAAACCCCCGATCTACAAACGACATGGTATGGTCAGAGACAGATAGGGCTTGGCCAGACAAGGAAAGGGGGACATTAACCATCTATGCAGATGACTCTGCACAGGCCACCAGAAACTACCCAGTGCAAGGCCACAACCTGGTCCTACTGTCTGGTGTCCTGCAACCCATGATCAGAGTAATTCTGATAAAACATGTGTAGCCCTGGGAGAATTACACCTCCAAGACCATGATACCCAAAAAAATGTATTAGAATTATATGGAATGTGGATAGGTCCCACCCTAAACTGACTGAATTGAAATTTTGTATTTTTAACAGTTTTTATCCATGATTTCAATACCCAGCCCAACCTGGGAACCACTGCTCTAAGCTACTGCAGTCAGTCTCCTGAGAGACCATCTGTTCCTGAGGGATTTATTAGGAAGGGATATTCCTTACCCCTTCTGAGTCCCAGATGCTCTTAATTAGAGACCCTTGGAATCTGGCCCAGATCTGCACTAACTGGTTATAATGCTGAGTGCCACAGTTTCCGCCCACACTCAGCATTAGAACCACAAACCCCTTCATCACTGAGACCTCCTGCTCATTTTTGCAAAAGCCCGTGCCATGCTTCAGCTGAATGAGCACATCTCTCCCTTTGAGGGTTCAGAGGAGCTGCTGTCATCCTGAGCATCCTTGCTTACTTACAGGTCTACTTGGATAACAGAGGGGACCACAGATTTGGATGAGCTTGGAGGTGAACCAAGCAGTCCTGTGCCAGATGATGCAGGGGGTGATGCAAGCATAAATGGTGGTGCTGGTGCTCAAGACCCTGAAATTTACACAAACATCCTCAGTCTCCAGGGGCTGATCAGGGCCTCACTGAGCCCCTGGGTCTGTGAGCCTGTATGTGTGTACACTCCACTGTAGAAGACATGCTGTGTGCCCCCCAAGAGGCCACAGAAAGGCTCCTACCCTGACTAGACTTGTTCTGACTTTACACCCAGAAATGACCCCCATGTCCCAAGCTTCTCAGGGCTTCATGGAATCTCCAGTGGGCCCTGAGGCATAGCACCAAGGCAGACTCAGGCTCCGTGGTGGAGGGAGCTGCATGGATGAGACAGCACATGAACTGGCGAAAGGCAGCTGGCCAGGGACTGTGCCAGAGCCAAACCAAAGGAGAATTCACAGCTTTGTCAGCAAGTGCTGCTAGGGAAGGGTGCAGAGTCCTGGCTGGCTAAAGGCGGTTTCCCCGGGACGCTCTGTTGCACTGACTCCAAGGAATGTAGCGTTTATCCCTAAAACTTCCCCGTAGCGCTCTTTCAAATTATTGCGGTGTCACGCTAGTTTCTGCTCTCTCTCCCTCTGTCTCTCTGTACTTCTATCTCTGTCTCTGTGTGTGCATCTCTCTGTGTCTTTCTCTGACTCTGTCTGTCTCTCTCTGCCTGTCTCTCTCTCTCTACCTGTCTCTGTCTGTCCCTCTCTGTCGCCCTCTCTGTCTCTGTCTCTGTCTCTGTCTTTCTGTCTGTCCCTCTGTCTCTGTATCTTTTTCTGTGTCTCTCTATCTCTCTGCCTCTCTCTCTCTCTCTCTTCTTCCCTCTCTCTCTGCCCTGTCATCCTGTACCCAGTCTTTGGACCACTGTCTTTGTGTCTACAATAGGTTTTCTGATCACCCAGTTGTGCGCTTACTTCAGATAGAAGCTGAGTCACAGCATCAATTCCAACACTTTCAAATCAGGAAGCTGAGGCAGAGATGGGCAGGTTTTTGCCCAGTGTTGCCCAATGTTAAGTGGCTGGAAACAGAACACAACTTTGCTGACTTGCTTTCCAGGACTCCTTGTTTTCAGGCCATTTAGCCTCTCCCATCAGGATGTGGCATTTCAGGAAGAGGGGAAGCCTCTTTCCATGGGTCTAGCCCTGCCCAGCAAAGCCCTCCTAGATATGCTTCAAATCCGTTATAAGGCAGGCTTCCAAAGGGCCAGGAAGGAAAGGGCTGAGCTCACCGGGGACCTGCTACATCTTCTATTAAGGATACATCTTCAGTGTTCATTAAGAAACAGACAGGGGAGTCTGTGGAATGTGCTGAAAGGAGCCTTAGCTTGGGTTTGATCCAGTTCGGTGGCAAATTTGCCGTGTGGCTTTGAGCAAACCCCTTCCCCTGTCTGGCCTTTGGATTCCCATTATAAAATAAGAGGTTGGCCCAGGGCTCTTCCAGCTCCAATGCTCCGTGCCCCAGACCTTCCTACCAAAGACCTCTGATTCCAAAGTGACCTCTCACTCTTGGACTGAGCCTGGCAGGGACAAGGAAAGGGTGCATGTTCCCAACCAGGCACTCTGCCTTCCTGAAGCACTCTCTTTGGATTCTTTGCAGGTGATTTGTCTACAGCAACTAAGAGCAAAACAAGTGAAGACATCAGCCAGGCCTCCAAGTATAGTCCAGCCTACTCACCAGACCCCTACTATGCTACGGAGTCTGAGTACTGGACCTACCACGGGTCTCCCAAAGGTACCGTCCTCATGGGTTCCTGAGACCAGAGCCCTGGCTCCTACACCAGGAACTAGGGAGGTCAGGACAGTCACCCGTTTCTTCACACAATCATTCTGAAGAAGTCAGCTTAAAGAGCTATACTGAGGACTTTTATTCATTCAGCAGCAGGTGTAAGGGCCAGCCATAGACCCGAGGGATATACTAGGTAGCAAATTAGACCAGGTTCCTGCCTGTGAAGCAGACATAGATCTCAACTCAAAGAGGGAAGTGATGCCCAAGAGGTGGGAGAGTTGATGTCTAGGCCATGCCGCCCATTCAGAGGGTGACTAAATCTTAGATGCAGTGTGATTCCATTGCCATAGGAAGGGTGCAAGGAGGTAAGTCAGTGGGGAGTGTAGAGACGTATCCTCAAAGACCACATGTGCAAAGACCCAGGGTGGGAAGACAGGTTCCAATGGAGGAAAAGAAAGACTTTCTGCTTAACCTTGAGCTTGGAGAAGGACAGGACAAGTGAGGGGATGAAGTGGGGGATGAGTTGAAATAAGGATGTTAATTATTATCCTAAACAGTGAGAAGCTATTGGAAGGAGTGACATGATCACAGTTATGCTTTTGAGTGGCCACTTTGGCTATAGAGCGAAAAATGATTTGAATAATAGTAAAAAAGATGTGGGGAGATGGAAGACTCTAATCAGTAGGCACCCTGACCCTCAGGGAACCACCCCAACCAGTCAGATAGCCAAGCTGTTCCTTCCACATGCCGGGAATTTTCTTCAAGACCCTCTTGGTTCAATGCTTGGCTCTACCAGTTGACTGTGTAGTCTAAGCAAAGTTTCATGGACACTCATTGATGGTCTCTTCATTCTTCTTAGACAATTCTCCATTTAGAAAAGGAAGTAACGCAAAGAAACAACTTTAACCCAAAGTAGACAGGGACCAGCACCCTTAGGAAGTAAATGTTTAAAGAGTACAAAAGCAGAACCACTTCCAGAATGTATCTTGGATGAGATTATTGGAAGGAAGGCAGGGAAGGACAGAGGGAAGGGAAGAAAGGAGGGAGGGAAGAAGAAAAGAAAGGATGGGAAGGGAAGGAAGGGAAGGGAAGGGAAGGGAAGGGAAGGGAAGGGAAGGGAAGGGAACTCAGCCCAGTGTCTTAAGCCAAGGTAAGCTGAGTGGGGAGAATATGCTAGAGCTTACCCCATGGTCCTTTGGCAGTGCCCCGAGCCAGAAGATTCTCATCTGGAGGAGAGGAGGACGACTTTGATCGAAGCATGCACAAGGTGAGCAGACCACATCAGTGAATAAGCTCAGAGGATTTTTTCATGTACGAGGATCAAAAAACAAATTCAAGCCTACTATATAAAAATAGAAAGAATACCACAACTTTGTAGAACTGAAAATTTTAATGATAGGATAAGCTTCAGATATAACTACATCTAGCTGCTCCCCTCCCCAAAAAAATGCCATTAGGATGTTGCATATAGTAAATTCCTTCCTTTGTGATGTTTGCCTCTGTGCAAGTTTCATGTTCAGACAGGTTCTTTTCAGAAGCAGTAAGTGGGTGCCACCCTCATCCTTTGCTGGTGAGAATGTAGTATGGTGCTGCCACTGTGGAAAGCAGTTCCTCAACAAGTTAAACATGGAATTAGCACAGGACCTAACACTAACGTCTAACATATATCCAAAAGAACTGGAAACATGGACTCAAGCATGTGCATAGCAGCACTAGCCACAGTAGTCAAAAGGTAGTAACAACTCTGTCTTAGTTACTTTTCTCATTGCTGAGACAAAATACACGGTACTCATAGTTAAAGGAGGAAAAGAAAGGATTATTTATCTCATGGTTTATAGAAGTTTCAGTCCATAATTGTCTGGCTCCAAGGTAGGGTAGCATGGCAGACAGACATCACAGAGGAGAAGCAGTTCATGGTGGGTAGAAGGTAGCAAAGCAACAAGAGATGATCACAGCTCTTTCTATCCCTTGCATCTTATCCAGGCTACTCAGGGAAGGTAGCACTCATATTCTTAATTCTTATGCCCTTGATCCCAATATTGCGCCATGAGTCACTTCCAGCGTCACCACTCTAGATTCAGCCACCTCTGAAAAGTCCCCATCTATGACTGCATGTAGTTTTGGGGAGCATCCAAACACAAGCCATAACAAATCCAAATGTCCAGCAACTCACAAATGGGTGGACAAATCATGGCATGTTGATGCAATGGAATGTTACTCAGCCATAAAAAGAATGAAGTAGGGATGCATGTCTCAATGTATATGAATCCTGAATACACAATCCTAGTGGGAAAAATGCAGAGTCCCATATATCATGTGTTTCCATTTGTATTTATGTGAAATATCCAAAATAGGCAAATCTATGGAGACATAACAGAAATTGATGAGTATCAGGTTCTGGGGGAAAGGGGAATGGAGAATGATTGCTTAATAGGTATGGAGTCTCCTTGGAGGATAATAAAGATGTTTTGGAAAGAAGGAGGTGGTATTGGCACAACATTATGAATTTACTAACTGCCACTGAATTGCTCACCATCAGCTCTCCATGTCTGCAGATTCCACATCTTGACTTCACTCACCGCAGACAGAAAACATTTTTTTAAAAATATCTGTACTGAACATGTACAGACATTTTGTCATTATTCCCTAAATAATATAGCATAACAACTATTACACAGCATCCCATTGTATTGTTTGAGTAATCTAGAGATGATTTAAAGTATGCAGGAGGATGCAAATAGGTGAGCTGCAGATACTACTCCATTTTCTATGAGACTTGCGTGTCTACAGGGTTTGGTGTCCTTCAGAAGTGAGGGAATGCTGCAGTCAGTCCCCTCTGAGTACTGTAACTACTTCAAAATGGTTCATTTTAGGCTGGATGATTTCTACCTCAGCTTTAAATGGCTGTTGGCCTGTCATTAAACCAATCACAGTAGCCAGGATAATGTGATTCTGTCACTGCCCAGTCCTGCTTCTTTATGCCACCTCCAGAGCCTCACGCAGACCTCAGGACTACATGCAGAAGGGGAACGTAGGCCTCCAGGAAGGCAGGGGACAGGGTGCCAGAGGCACACATCACAGAAGTTACTCTAGAGTATCCACTGCTCAGCCTTCCCTAGCCTGCCCCCACTCAGATCGTCTGCTTCCTTGTAATTTCATCTTGTTTCTCTCCACCCCAGCTCCAGAGTGGAATTGGCCGGTTGATTCTGAAGGAAGAGATGAAAGCCCGGTCGAGCTCCTATGCAGATCCCTGGACCCCTCCCCGGAGCTCCACCAGCAGCCGCGAGGCACTGCACACGGCTGGCTATGACATGTCCCTCAATGGCTGTAAGCACTGCTTCAGATGCCAGCATCTGTCGGCTGTCTGCTTTGAGTCAGGCATTTCGTGAGGCAGTCTAAACATCCTCTGCTTCTCCCCAGTAGCCCCATACAGTGGGTCCCTGTGTGAGTCAGGTTTCTCACTGCTGAGACGCAGTACTGACGCCCACAGTTTAAAGAAGGAGTTTAGTTTAGCTCGTGCTTCAGAGAATTCAGACTATGGCAGTGGTGGCAAATCATAACACATGTGCTGCATACAGCTGTTTGTTATCTCTGAAAGCTCTAAAAGGTTTGCCATCTCTAGCCTGGGGTCTTGTGGCTCCCAAGCAAGAACATCATGGTGGAGCAAAGAGGTCTGATTCATGGAAGCTGGAAACAGCAGGCAAAAAGCACCAGTCAGGAAGTGGTCCAGGGGTCATACACAGTACCCAAAGCCACATGTCCATGAGTCACCCAGAAATACCCAGAGTGTGCTCTGTCCGTCTTCATTGTGGATCCCAAGCCAACCAAGTTGGCTTTCCATCCTTCCCTTGGCCTAAGAGGCAATCAGGAGAGGCTGGCCACAGAGGTTAACCCAGACAGACCTACACTGGTTACCTCCCTCCAGCCCTGTTGCTGCCTTTGGGAGCCTCCTTTGGGTCTGGACTACAAACTTGATAAGGGGTTGGATGTGGCAACCGATGAGCCCAGACTGCCCTGAACTCTTTAGTGGGCCTTCTTAAACTGTGACTTAAATCAGGCTCAGGGTAAAACAAAAACAAATCTTCTAACACTGCGTACTTTTCTGACTCCTCCCCTCCTCCTTTTTTTTTTTTTTTTTTTTGAGATTTTTCACTATGCAGTTCAGGCTGGCCTTGAACTCACTTTGTAGTCCAGACTGGCCTTGAACTCCTGCCTCAGTTTCCTGAGTACTGGGATTATAGGCAGTACCACCACACCCAGCCTACATCAATCCTTGATGGGCAATACATTCCTAGGCACCTGGAATTATCATTCCTGGTCCTCAGATCCCAACAATGTAGAGAGATTATTATCACTCACTTTATAGATGAGAGAAGTAAAATTACATCACTTCCCGAGCTGGGGAAGCCACTAAGTGATTTAGCCAGGGTCAGACCTGAGTTAAAGTGTCCTAAGGCTGTGAGGCTTCCCCTCTTTACCCAGCTCCACCCTTGATCTTGACAAGATTGAAGACAGATAAGCTCCTGCTTGGCAAGTGTAAGGTTGTGAGTTCAATCCCCGGTACCAACAAAAAAGGATCTCAGACAGTGGGTGTAGTGGTGACGAGCATTATGTGTCAGGCACTGAGATAATATTTTATAATTTTAAAGTATAAGTATTTTATACTTCGTCATATGTTCTTCACAAAATCCTATAAAGGAGACACTGCCACTCCCATTTTACAGATGAGAAAATAGGAGCCTGATTAAGTAACTTGTCTGCAGTTAGGCTCCTACTAACGGCAGAGGTCGGGTAAACCAATGGCTGTTTCCTTGCCTGACCCCTCGGGGATTGTGCCTGGTTCTGTACTCAGTGCGGT
Source organism: Hydrochoerus hydrochaeris (assembly GCA_004027455.1). Lineage (NCBI taxonomy): Eukaryota > Metazoa > Chordata > Mammalia > Rodentia > Hydrochaeridae > Hydrochoerus > Hydrochoerus hydrochaeris. The sequence goes on from PVLA01003458.1 coordinate 104,620, forward strand.
GCACCAAGGCTGCTCAAAATGCACAAATGCCCCAGAGCACCTGCTCTTCACGGAGTGGTTGGTTGGAAACTGGGTGCAGGAGGGAGGATAGAATGCAGCTGTGATGACCGGAAGGTGACCAGTGCTGAGAGAGGCCCTCGGTGCCCAGGCAGGATGGCCAGGTCTTCCTGTGTCTCTCTGTCCCCGTGAACGCTGACATCTGGCTCTTCTCTCCTGCAGCCCCTCGTTCGCACTACCTGGCTGACAGCGGTACGTTCTGCCTGCGCATCACCCGCCTGTCGTGTCCTGCGAGGGCAGAGTCAAGTCCTCCTAAGTCCCCTGGATCTCTGATGGCCACCGATATAGATGTCTCAGCACAGTCATGACCTCAAATAGTCCACACTGCTGTCGCTCTCAGTGTGGGGCTCTAGAACCAGGGAGCCATGTCCAACAGACCCTAAGGAGAAGGCGAAAGCACATGCCTCTCCCACCAACCGGGAGCCTGCTGGTCTGGTTCTGAGCTTGACCATGATTCCAGGGCCTTTATCCAGAGCCATGCTGGATAGGGAAGATGTGTGTCAGGGAAGGGCATAGAGTGTGTGCGTGTGTGCCTCTGAGGGCCCCGAAGCCTGCCAGTTACCCTGAGATGGTCAAGCTGCAGACACAGAGGGCATCAAAAAGAGCTTATGGCCTCTGACTCCTGTCCCCTTCCACAGGATCCACACCGGCCATTTGTAGACAGATGACCCCCAGGAGAGCAGCCCCTAGCTGGGGCTCCTGCTAACAGCTCTGACTTCTTCCTTTCAGATCCCCTCATCTCCAAATCTGCCTCGCTGCCTGCCTACAGAAGAAATGGGCTGCACAGGGTAAGAGGGGCCGTGCTGGGGGACATTGCCCCACGAGACTAACAAGTCCAGCATCAGCTCACTGCTCTGGTGACTACTTATGGGTGAAAATGGAGGCCAGGCCTTGGGGTAGAGGTGGGTTAACTGCAAGAACCCAGTGGCAATGACTTGCTCCCCTCCCATATGTGAGTAATGTAAAGAAAGCCCCAGGGGATGGGCTGGGAAAAACTAGTGCTTCTGGGGGAAAGAGCTCTGTGCCGGACACTGAACTTTACACGCATCAGCCTGTGTGCCCTGCACGACCCAGAGGAGGAGGTTGGCATTAACAACCCTGCTTTGTGGGTAGGAGAATGGAGGCACAGAGGGAAGTGATAGTGTGTCCATACTGTCACATCCAGTATTCACTGGGGCCAGGATTCAAGCCAAGGCCAACTGACCTTACAGCCATACCTGACTGCCAAGCACCAATGGCCTCTAACAGCATACAGCCTACTGAGCCCTTTGGCAGCCTGTGACATAAAACCTTCCTGGGAGCAGAGAGCTGCGTTATAGGCTGAAAAGGAATGAAAACATGTCTTGCTAACAGTGGGAGAGGCCATGGGCCTGGACAAGTGACAGGGCATAAGCCTGGAAGATTGAAACAGATTTTAATTTATTGGCCACCTACTAAGTACCAGGCATGGCTCCAGGTGCTGTGGATCCTGCAGAGTGAATTTGCATGCTAGTTGGAGATGGACTGGAAACAAGAAAATGTATGATATAAAGGCTGGAGTCAGAAGTGCTAGAATGGAAAACAAAGTAGGCGGTATAAAAAGGCAGTCGGGCAGGGGTGGACGTAAACCAAGTCCTGACTGTGAGGGGACCCTCTCCACTGGAAGACCTGCAAGAGCCATCCAGATGCAGGAAAGGGAAGTGGGCAGAGGGAGTGCAGCAATCCTGAGCCGCGTGACCAGGGCAGAGGCGGGAGGAGATGAAACCTGGCAGGAAAGTCACTAGGGCCTTGCACGCTGAGCGAGGACCTCAGAGGGTTTCAGTAAATGTGCTGTGTGATCCGACTCCGATTTGTGGTAGACTCCCTGCAGCGGGTGTGTGGAATGGAAACTGGAGAGGGGCAGACATGGAAGCCATAGATTCACTAGGGGACTGTCTTAGAGCAGAACATAAGAGCGGCGGCTGGTGTAACCCCTGCGTGCTGAGGATGCCGTCGCTGCCCTCCGAAGCTAGGCATTCATTCACCAGACAGCCGTTTACTAAAAGCTTCTTCCGTATGCCAGGTATTACTGTGGGGACTTGGAGTACATCAGTGACCAAAAGTAGCAAAGGTCACTGCCCCTCAGAGCTTACTTTTGTGTAGAAAGTTACAGTATGTAATAAATAGGAGGAAAGTCCAATTATATGGAGTGCTGTGGGAAAAATTTACCAAAGGTGCACAGGTTAGGGATGCCTGAGAGTTTGTGGAGAGGGCAGTGTGCAATTGTCAATACTCCTGTCCCCGGAGGTCTCATAAAATGAGGTGTTAGCAGTAGAATGCAGCATGAGATTGAATTCACAAAATAACGGGTAAGGGTTGAGTGCCTGCTGTGTGCTAGGTCTAGGCACAGGAAGGCAGTGGTGAGTTCGAGTTCCCTGAATTGAGACTGAGGCTGCTCAGAGAGTCCTATCCCCCCCAGCCCTGCTCCATATTCTGGAGATGAGTGAATGCTTCGGAGCAGCTGAGGCGAGCTGATCTCAGACCGCCCCGGCTCTGTCTCCTCTGCAGACTCCCAGCGCAGACCTCTTCCACTACGACAGCATGAACGCAGTCAACTGGGGCATGCGAGGTGAGCAAGGGCCTGGCTGGGGCTAGAGGAGGTGGCTCGTCCTGGGACTTCCCAGGGACTCCGGATATGCTGCTCATTGCTCTTGCTTGACCTTTGGCAGCTAATTGCTATAGATTCCATCTCCACCCTGGGCTCTGTCCAAGTCCTGAGTTTCACTCCCTCTCACTCCCACTCCCTCTCTTCCCCTGCTCTTTCTCCCAAGTCCTTGGCCTTGGTCATCTCCAGGCCATCTGTCCCATCTGGGTTCCCAGAGCCATGGCAAAGTGCTGAGGTCCCGGTACTGCTGAGCTAGAGCTGCCTGCCAGCCCCGGTGCAGGGAAACACTCAGAGCCAAATGGACATTGTTCCCAGAAAAAAATTTCCATGAGCTGCACACTGCCTGCCAGGAAAGTTCTCACGCTAGCCCCCACAGCTCCTCTGGGGAGGCACAGAGGAGAGGGAGCCCACATCAGAACTGGTCTTTTCCCCCAAGAAGATGGAATTCATGTCAATGTACTTCATGAGCGAGCTCAGATCCTTTTATTTGTATTCTAAATACCTCAAAACCTATTTTTCCCTTAAATCCATCTCAAGACTAACCTTTATGTCCAGCTATTCACTGGACTCATGGAGCTGTGCCTATTCTCCATGGTGAATTTAGCCAGGACAGGGTCTCTAGAGATATATGGAGGCCAGACCTCTTTGGAGGCTAAGGCAGCGGCCAGGGTAGTGATTTGAAGTCAAGATTGATGAGCTCTACACTGTTCATGTTTCTTTTCTCTCTGCAGAGTACAAGGTAAAGGACACATGGACCCTGGAGGTCTCCAGGGTGCTGGGAGCCACTATACTGGGGACCAGCAAGAGGATGACACCACCATCTGTGCAGGAAAGGCCATACAGATAAATAATCTCCAGAGTTCTTTCAAGACTATCATTTCCTGTCCATCTTGGACCACTTGCCCTGAATCCTACCCAGGTCTCCTGCCTATGAAATCAGGCCATTTCCCTGGGCCTTACGGACTCTGGTGGCTTACTATTCCCAATTAGAAGACACATTCAGGAGACCTTGTGCCCAAATTAATGCTAAATGCCATCAAGCTTCACTTTGGCAATATAAGGGGACTTTATGGGGCCTTACCTGTGGGAAGAAGGTGCCTTAAGTCTTCTGGGCAACCCCAAAGGGCAGATCCAGCTTCCTCCAGACTGAATCTCTGTCCCTTTCTGGATAGAGGAGGGAACCCAAATACAAACTGTAGCTGAAAGAGACAAGGCCATCTTCACCACCCAGGCCGGAAATGCGCGTCCCACACACGCTTTTCTCCCTAGATCTACCCGTATGAGCTGCTGCTGGTGACCACGAGAGGAAGAAGCCGACTGCCCAAGGATGTAGACCGTACCCGCTTAGAGGTAAGTGTAGAAAACTGAACAGGAACCTTTGCATCTGAAAGGATTCCAGAGTTCCCTGATCCAACCCAGAAGGTCATGAATTAAGATCCCTCAGCTTTTTGCAGAAGTAGAGCCTTGAACCAGTTTCCTCAGCCCGACACAGCTCCCTGCTGCCCTGAGCTGCCTGTTCGTCACTGTGTCAGCACCTGTGGTGTGCAGTAGCATCGCGCCCCCAGCCGGGTTGATGCTCTGCAGACACGGGAGTGTGCTAGACTCGGTCCCCGACCCCAAAGGGCCTGCAGTCTCCAGACTGCACTCGGGGCTCATGCCTGTGGTGAGGGAGGAGGGAAGAGGCAGCACTTCATAGAAGGCAAAGACATAAATAAGTCCCAAGTGAAATTCCCTAGGTTCACTCCTCCTCTGCCATCACCAGCTGAGCAGCTGTATTGAACCGGTGACATCCTCTCTAACCCTTGTTTTCCTCCTCATTCAGTTAGGGTGCTGTGCTTCCCCACAAGTTGCCAAAAGATAGGAATGAACAATACACATCAAGCCCCCAGTGCAGAGTCTGGGGGTGGATTGAGTATTAAGTACACAGTAGGCATTAAATTATTGCGATTCCGAAAAGATCAGGAAGGCTCGGGATGATTGACACAAGATTACAGGAAGAATTTGGATGGACTTTAAAGACAGGGAGGGGCGCACCGTGAGGGTGGAAACTGCGTGGATAAAGGTGAAGAGGGGCTGGGCACGGTGTCAGGCATTCAAGCACTGCAGTTAAAACACAGAAGTGCTGGCCCCTGGTCTCCGTGGGCTGGTGTACTTCACCCTTTTCCCTGGTGTGCCCTCTCCCTGACTCTCCTTACCTTCCCATCTCCATAGAATACCTTCCCCATCCTGTGAGCCTTCTCACGCCCCAGGACCCACATTAGTAATTCTGGTCCCCTAAACCCTCCCCCAGGATGGACCCTCCTCCTTCTGCCTCCCCTACTCTGTGTCCAGGGTTCAGATCTCCTCCCCACATGTACAAGGGCCTGCTCCTTTCACCGTCTGGAACTGCGTGGCTGCCGGTGCTGAAGGGGACAGCTCCTAGGGCAGCTTCAGAGAGCCCGTGAGCCAGGCAGTCTGCAGGCCCCTAGCAGCTCAGGCAGGGGAGCTCAGCCTTCCTGAGCATCAGAATCAAGCAAGGAGCGTCTTCTATACAGGTCCCTAACCCTACACTAAGTAAGTCACAATCTGGAGAGGAGCACTTGTGTTCATATATTTTAAAAGCTCCCAGGATTGTCTAAAATGTACAGCTAAGACCACTAAGGCAGAAACACTGCTCTAGCCTCTGCACCAGGTGTAGGAGTGGTCTACAGAAGGAAAACCCTGACCCTAATTTCCGGGAGCTCAAATATAATATTCTTTCTACCAAAAATAGTCATTAAAAGTCTATTATGTTATATACGCCATGAACTGGTCTGGATGTTGGCAGTGTGCCAGTAAACAAAAAAAGACACCTTGCCCTCTTCAAGCATGTAGGTATTTGCCTTTATAAGCTGGTTTTTAAACTTCATTTTGAAAAATTTCAGACCTCTAGAAAAGTTGTAAGAATAGTAAAATGAGCATCTCTCTACTCTCCACCTTAATGCGCCAATTGTTAATATTTTGCCCCATTTTAAATGACACTTCTAAATCTAAAAGCTTTTAACAATGTATCACATTCTTGAGGCTGTCTAGAAAGGACAGAAGGACAGAGAAAAGACAGAAAGCAGGGAGAGCCAGCCATGGAATGCAGAGTGATGTTTGAATGTCTACCATACTTGTTTTCATATAAGAAAGAGACTTTCAAAAGTTTTAGAGGGCTGAAAAATGTGAGCAGCAGTTTTATTCATTGGACCGAACAGCATTCTAGATCATTTGTTAAAGTATTAATAAGAAGAAATACACCTTCAAATCCTGGATGTGCCTCCTTTTTCTGCCAGAGGGGATAGAATGGCATTAATCTACGCACACTTCTGGGCATAAATGCATGGAACAGGGACACAGAAAGGTGAGGTCAACAAACGTGCATGATGGGTGCTTGGGCAAAGCCAAAGCTCCCCCTGAGCCTTGGTTTACCCACCCAGATCAGTTCGAGGGGTCCCCCTGGGGAAACTCTCATTTCCACATTCACCCACTCAGTGGGAATCACTCGCCTCCCTGGGAATGGACAGTGACTGCTGCTGTGCGCAACCCCCCCCGTACCTCTTGTCCTCACACTGCTCTCTCTCCACCCCTCCAACTCCTTCAGCGCCACCTGTCCCAGGAAGAGTTCTACCAGGTCTTTGGCATGACCATCTCGGAGTTTGAGCGGCTAGCCCTCTGGAAAAGGAATGAACTCAAGAAGCAAGCCCGGCTGTTCTAGGCAGAGGCTATACATATAGATGCATTTATATAAAGATGTATGTAAAATCTCTATCCTGAGCGCGGTATAATCCTCTTGTGTAACAGGATACACTGCCTGCCATGAAATTGCTTTTCTGTACTGTCAGGCAAGCCCACGTCATCAAAGTATTTTTTATGCTCCTTCTCTTTTCTAAGTGCTGTGGGATCTGGGAAAGGATTTGAGGGGACTCTGCTTTTATTGGGGGTCCTTTTTATACTGAAACATCTGTCCTAACTTGAGTCTCCCAAGGTCCAGCTCTCTTTCCCTAAAAAGGTGCCTGGAGAAGTCTCTCTACTCTGTGCTTCTTGGCCCTTTTCCAGGTCTCCAGGGCTGACTCTGGCCATGCAGTTTCTGCACACTATTGGCCCCAGAGGGGCCCTCCATGGGCGGGTCACAGCAACCTTCCCAAATCACTGAGCACCTTTGAAGGTTCATGAACAATTTTCTCTACACCCCCAGTCAGAAGCTCGGGGCTCTCTGGGGCTGATGCAGTTAGAAGTATGAGCCTCGTATCCATTCATCATACCAGTAGATGGAAGTGGATAGGGCCTTGGCCTCTCTTTAGCTCATCAATTGTCTCACTTCTACCCTTGATCCTGACCTTTCCCATATCCAGATCTAGGATTCTTGGTAGGAAAAAGAACAAGGCACTTCCTTTCCCTCCACCGCCTCTAGCTGGCCCTTTTGCCAGGCCTGGACTTGGAGAAACAGAGGAAGAGAGGAGCTGCGAGTGGGAGGGAGAGCCCAGCACCTGGTAGAGGTGGACCAGCAGGACCCACTGGCCCTCCTCTTGCCCCCACTCTTCCCAGCACCTTCTGACCTACCCCTTTCTTGGAGAGGTCCGTGACTACAGCCTGTAATCTTCAGCCTTATTAGTCTATGTGCCTGATGATCTACACACCACAGGGCTAACATCCCCACCACAGCTCCATCGAAACAACCACACAGATTCTGCTACAGAATAGGCCACACCCCAAAGAAAGTTCTTGGCCTATTCCATGGCTTCTGGGCTGGCAGGACAACCACACTGAGCCCCCACCAATCCTTGATGTGAAGTTGGCCGGGTCTCATGGGGGAAGCTTTCAGAGAGTGGCTGCGTATGAGATTCCAAAATGAGTCACTGGCCAGCACTGCTCATGGCCATACGGGACTGTGCCAGTGGCTGCCTGTCTTGCCTTCCAGAACAGGGGTGAAAACTTAAACTTCTCCCGTCCTCTCCCCAAACCTTCACCTCTGAGGTGGCAATGTTTGGTGGGGACCGCTCCTTCTTGGAGGAGCGTTAAGTCAGATCGTTTTGAGATCACAGAGGAAGGATGAGGAAGTAGAAGTAACAATCATAACTCTCTAGAAACTGGTGATGTGACTGACAGATGTGGGACTGACTTCTGCAAACCCTCACCGAGCACTTGCTGATGCTGAGCACCTGCTGAATTCCGTGCACTGAGGGGGGTGGGGACACTGGGTAAATCAACATGGGCTGGGGTGGGGGAGGCATTGTAAGGCATGTAGCCAAGCATAATGGATGTGAGGCAGAAAGTGACAGAAGGTGTGAGGGAGTTGTGTGACATGACCAAAAAGTTGCATGCCATTGGTGCAGACCAAGAAAAGCTTTCTGGAAGCAATCATGTCTGAGCGAAATCAGGAAGATCTTTGTAAACTGGGAGGAAATTGAAAGTTGAAAGAATGATAAGATGGAGGAACCAGAAGAGAAATCTGATGCGCTCTCATTTAAATGTCAAGCCTCCCTGCAAATTCGCTTTTGCAGCCGATGTCTTTCAACTTTCCTGACCCGTTAGAAATGTCCCCAGCCGCAAGCAATCATTGAAACTGCCTCATGATCAACTGGTTAACAACTTGCGAGATCGAAGGGCTTTTGTTATTGTTGTTGAATATTTTTCATTTCCCATAAAGCACATCATTTCAACCCAAACTCGTGTCCTTCTGTTGTTTCTAGTGTGAATGGAAAAGACTGATGGGAAGAAGCTAAGTCAGGCACATTTTTCAAAATAAAAGCTAAAGAGCAGCCACTCCTTGGGCTTTGGTTTCTCTTCTGTAAAACAGAGACATTTGATGGGACCAACATTACCCAGATGGTTTTCTGCAAAGTACAGTCTCCTCGAGACAGCAGAGGATATCCCAGCAACAAATAAGGTTCTGCGATCAAAACCAATGACAAGCATCAGCACTGTGCCAAGGTCTGTGCTCAGAACACACACCATCTTATTTAAGCTTCTTTCACATCCTAAGAGATGGCCGTGCTTAACATCTCCATCTCACAGGCAGGAAAGAGCTTAGGGAAAGATGTAATCATCACCAGTACAGCTGCCAATCAGTCTCAGTCTGATCAAAAGGACCTGAGTGAAAGGTTCTTACCAGGAAAACCCTTTTCCTCTGTGATGAGGACAAACATTGTCGTTTACAGCCAGAAGCCAAGTTGTAAGACTGGCACATTCAGCAGCAAAGCTTGGGGTCCTTGTTCCTCTTTCTTCCACTATTCTTGGTATTTTGGCTTCTGCTCTCTGCCACCACGTTGCCATATGTCCCCAGCTTGCTTTCTGCTGAATAGTTTCCTATACTCCTGAATGCAAGAGGCTGCTATGGCTCCAGGCATCACATCCTCACAGCAACATCTTAAAATACAGGAAGAATTTTCTTTCCCATGTCGATTTTAATCAGAAAGTTCTTGGTACATTACTGCTCAGATCCCTCTGGCCAGAACTGGGATGTACCCTTACTGCAGCGAAGCCTGGCAAACTGGGTCTTAGTATTTTCAGTCTCCATCATGTGAGACAGACCCTCTACCACAAGGTTAAAAACAGAAACAAAGGCATGAAGGGGAATGATTTCTGAGTAAGTGAATCTCAGAGTCTCTGCCACAGCCGCTGTGCCATTAAAGAACACATCATACCCAATCCCTTGTAGCCTTACGCTATGCATTGCCAGAAAACCTTAAAGTCCCTGGTACCTTTGTTTAATGCAGTCTTTCATAAACTAATTCAGCGTGAACTCTGTGGAAGACATGTATCTTATCTACGCTAAGCGCATGCTTTGCCCTTCCTTGTGCATAGAATGCCTTGAACACAAAAGGGTGACTTTACGTTAATGAGGCCGAACACAACTTTGGGGGCTGTAGACCCAGCCACAGAAGGTGAGAGCTTAAAACCTGTGCAGGCTTAAGGCCAGATGACGCATTGAGCAGATCAGTTCAAGAACCAGCTTGGCTATGTCAGGAACCCCGCACCTTCTGATATGCCCCACATATCAGAAGCAGCGCCCTGGATGCTCACTGGGCAAAATGTCAGTGGTTGCAGCTGCTGAGCAGAGCCACATGTGGACTAGAAGAGCTTTTCACCACAGCTAGCAAAATTCCAGGGGAAAAAGCACTAAAGTTAATGGCAGTTGGGCATGGTGGCCCACACCTATAATCCCAGCACTTGGGAGGCTGAGGCAGGAGGATCACCATGAGTTCAAGGCTACTTTGAGTTACATAGCTAGTTCAAGGACAGTCTGAACCACCTACCAAGACCCTGTCTCATAAAATCAAATAAACAAAAAGTGTAAGCTTAACAGCAGTTAACATCACAGAACTATACCAACTCCATTAATGCCCTATATGGAAAGAAGTTTTAAGTGTATCACTCTTGATCACTAAAAATCTTGGTGAAAATCTTGACCTGCTTGCACATGCAGGTGTGAGTCACTGCCAGGCCATTGAGAAGCCCTAGAGTGGGACTCAAAATAAACACAAGCTCTCCTGCCTCTTCACTTGCCCTAGTCCGACATGACTGGCACAGAGATACTGTACAAGGGACACCAAGAAATAGAAGTCATGGCCAGGTATAATGTTCAGGGCCAGTAAGGGCCATGTGTGCAGATAAATCAGGTCACAAAATAATGTGGCACCTATGCGCAAGACCCAAAGCATTTCCATGTCAGGAACTCTCCCACTCAACCCTCACCCTTGTCATCAAATTATTTATTTACTCAGTGTTATTTATGGGACATTATCCTTTCAGTCAACTCATCTGAGATGTTCCCATTTTAGTATCAATGGAACTAACAGTGGAATTAATTCATTCTGTGCTTTTATACAAATTCAAATAGATGCCGTCACTCTTCATAGAGTGGACATCTGCACTCGTCCGTGTGGTCACCAGCAGTCCGAGCAGCACACTTAGGAAATCGTTCTGGTTGATGTAAGAGAGTGCGAGAAAGTGATATATAGTTCCTCAGTGTCCTCATCATGAATGGTCTCTGGGGACCCAAAGGGACATGAGCTGAAGATGCTTCAGGGAGAAGACAGCACAAGATTCTTTAACAGTCAAGCCCGATTAACCACAGGCTACAATGGAGGGCCAAGACTCACACCGTTAGCTGCTTTCACAGGGTGTCCTGACTCTGCCAAGGTATCTAGTCTTCTATGCTCCCTTATCTCGCCTACTGCTCTAGCCCTAAAGCCTTTGCCTCCATGTACAGCACAGTGAGCTGCGGGAGGGACATTATAGTGCCATGGATAAGGGCACACAGTTAGCTGTAGCCTCGCCATTCACTAGCTTCATTGTCACTGTGTCCCCAACTTCACACGTTGAAGCCCTCGCTTCCAGTACCTTAGAACTGACTATAGTTGGAGACAGGGTTTTTAAAGTGGTGACTAACTTGAGGCCGTTAGGGAGGATTTTGTCCAAAATGACCAGTGTCTTCATAAGAGATTAGGACAAAGAGGCACCAAGAACACGCCTGCACCATTCACAAGCCAAAGACGGTCTCCGAGGAGACAGCTCTGCTGGCATCTTGGTCTCGGACTCCAGGCCTCCAGAATGGGGATAAAATTAATTTGTTTAAACTGAGTAGTCTGTGGCAGTCCTGGGGTCATTGGTTGGGATCTGAGGAGATCCTCACAAAGAGGAGATGGAGACCTCAGCGCACGCGCGCGCACACACACAAACACACACACACACGTGCACACAACATATGTCTGCTGATGTTTGCACAAAAAAGATTTCAGAATACATCAGCATGAGACGTGGGCAGCTTTTTTAAAAGCAAAATCAAAAAAGTACACACTCCGGAGGGTCGGCACTGGAGGCGTGGGGCACACTGTGGTCCAAGGCTGGGGGTATATTCGTGTGCCTGCGGGGGTAGTAGTTGTGGAATTTGTCGATCTATAGTATTTGGAAAAAAGCATGGACCCACTTTATAGGAGAAAGGCAGGGGCTTGTTTCACAGGCTTATTGTATCTTTTTAAGACCCAGGAATTTTGCAGCGAGTTGCGTAGAGAGGAGAAAGAAGGCACTCGCTGCAAGCTGGGGTGACTGTGACGGTGCCCAGCTGCTGCAGTTCCCATGAAGGTTAATTTTAAAATTCCAAGTTTCCATGTGTCCTTTCTCCCTATCCTAACTCCTTGCATCCTGCCTCACTAGCAAGCTAACAGAGCAGATGGAGTGAGACTTGCTTAAGAGAAGCAGCAGCATTTACATGAGAGCCCTGAGGACCTGACGACGCCTTCCTGAGAGGACCGCGCTACCTGCTGCAGGGAAGCTGTTCCTCACGGCTCAGCCGGGCTGCGCGCTCAGATCAGGCCGTTTACCCGGGCTATGCGCGCCCCCTTTAGGCTACTTTAGGAACTGCAGGAGAGACTTTCTCACCTGGAACCTCCGGCCTTCAGGGCAGTTAGGGACCCGAGCTTCCTGGGTTTCTTTGCCATTGACTGGGAGAGACCACATGAAGTTGTGGACTAAGCAGAAGGGAGGTCCGGGATGGGAGGCAGAGACTGTTCTGCTTCCATTCCTAGATATGAGCTTGCCTGTTATCTTCTCAGCAGGTAAATTCTCCTTTTATTGAAACTGGTTTGAATTAATTCTGTCACTTGCCACAACAAATACACCGGCTCTCAGAGTGAATTAATACAGACAGGGGAGTCTTGTTTGCACACCTTTGCTGTCTGGGAGAGAGAGTAACCACAATCCAATAGTGTAGACACCTGACACCCACGGGAGCTTGTGGTGGGATATGGGACTCACGAGGGAAGCCAAGCCAACACAAGTGAAGGGTAACACTTGCCTCAGTTAGTCCTTCATCAACTGCCTCTGGGTTTCCAAAGCCTCTTTTTAGATAAGAAAAAAAAAATCATTGTCTGACCAAAAAAAAGTATACATGCTTCCATCAAATACTGCATCTTGCCCATCTGGTTCAGGACAAATTGTTCATGCAGCCCAAGAAATTTCTTCTTCTGATGAAATAATAACACTATTTGTTTTTTGGTTTTTTTTAGTATGTGTGCAAAACATTGCTTCTAACGCACTCTGCAGGCAGCAGCACTAGAAGCCCGGTAGCCCTCTCATCTGGGAGCACCCAGAGTTCCCACAGAAAAGGAGGATTCTAGTAGAACTGACCACACATCTAGTGTTTTGATTTACATGAAACTCCCTGCAGGGGGCAGCCTGGGTATGTGGCCAGGACTTCAGGATTCCTCTATAGTTCCACAAGCACCTACCAACTTCTTCAGAGAAAACCCATATTGATGACATAATAAGGAACATTTCCGAGGGTGGGTCAAGTATAGCACTGAGTACTCTCTATGTCTCAGTAATCTCCTGGGCCCTCCTTCCATTTCATTTCAATTCCTCCAGGTGAGGAAACTGATTCCTGACAAATAATTCATCCATGATTCCAAGATGCACTGGGCAGATCTTGAACTTGAACTCAGAGCTGTCTCACCCAACATCCAGGAATATGGCTATTGCACAACTACCTCCTTAGACAGAGTGCCAGTAGCATTTGAATAAGATTTACTATGTGCTAGGCACAGCACCAAGCACTCTACACTTAAGCTTCTCTACGACCTTGCCTGGAAGTTGTTAGTAGCCCCAAGTTTTAGATGCGGGATCTGAAGTTCAGGTAGGCTGGGATGAAGGTGACACCCGAGGTTGTGTAGGTTCAGGGTGGGGACACCAGGTCTACCTCATCCCAAAGTCTTGCTCTTCACCAATGCATTCCATAGACTGAGCAGAGTGATGGTTGTGGGGGACTGGGCATGTGGCTTGAGTGACTCTAGTCCTGGACACCACACTCCTGGTTCCACCACTAAGGCCTTATGTGATTTCAGATAAGACCTCTCCCCTAGCTTGGCTTCAGTTTCCCTCTCTGACAAATCAAAGGGGCCAGACTGGCTGGGTCTCAGGAGTTTTGAACTTTGGGTTGTGAAATCTGCTTTGTACCGTGCATCCTGACATCACCCACAGCCTCAGAGTAAAGTTTCAGCCCTTCGGGAGAGTGAGTCAGGCCTTCAGGGCTGGATAGAAACGCAGAAGCCTTCAGAGGCCCACAGTTTCCCTCACATTTGCACTGCGGGGGCCTGTAGGCCAGATGAAGTCCACAGGAAGGATTATTTCGCATAATGTTCTAAAATGATGGAAATTAATTGCCAATATTTTTAATTTCAGAGATTTCACAGTAAAATCTGGAGTTCTGGGCTCTTCCTCCTGAAAACTCTGAACTTCTGGCCACTCCAGGCCTGAGCTAACTGGTTCCCGACCTTAAGGCAGAGCAGGAGCTCTGCTGGGCTTCTGCTCAGAACCCCCCGCCTGCTTCCATACACACTGCCTGCCCCGGAGGCCTTTGGTGCGCATGCCCAGCTCCTGGGGCCTCTGCGCTCTTTCCTTGGGGCAGGACCAAAGGGAGGGTCGGGCTGCACATGGCACTTGACCACAAAGAAATGAGACCCTTTTCCTGAAGACACACATGTCAGGCTACTTGCATCTGCTGGCCACGGAAGCAGAGCCCTACAGCCAGGGTGTTTTGTGCCCTGGAGCAGCCACCCAAAGGTGCTGAGGTGGGAGAACACTCATCCACCCACAAAACTCTCTCATTTCCCCATCAACAGCCACTCAGATCTCTAGCTGCTTTCCGGGGCCCAGGATAGACCAGCAGCATGTGTCATTTCTCCGGACTGAGGCTATAATGGCAACATTGTGCTGACTGAAACAAGGGAGGTTTTCATCTTGCAGCCAGCATCGGGCAGACACCCGAGCAAGGGGCTCTGGGGCTCACCCTGCACAGAGAAGCATGGGAGAGGGGCCCTGAGCCAAGGCGGAGCAGCGTGGCCACTGCAGCATCCACGGGGCTGGGAGGCACAGAGGCCTTTATCAAAGAACAACTCGGTTCAACCTCATCTCCCTCTGCAAAGAAATAAGCCAAGGAAACCATCCCAGAAAATCAATGAGACCCCACGCTAGGCCTCACAGGTCCTTGAGCACTTGCTGACTCACTTCACAAACATTTTGCTACCACTTCCAAGGTCCCGGGTCCTGGGTTCGGCTGTGGATATCCACAACCCAGACACAGACCCACCCTCACAGTGTCTGGGACCAGAAGTGAGTAAATATGTGGGAAAATATGTGTTGATGGCACAGCAGGAAAACTGAGAGGTAACTCAAGACCCAAAGCTGAGCCAAATTCTGTGCCTCATTTTTATTACTCTCCCCGAAGTCTCCCGAGACCACTGCAGGTTCAGTAAAAATAGCACCTGGAAAATCATCGTAAGGAGTTTGGACTCTGTTGAGGGCCAAAAAGGAACCATATAGTGTTTCTAAGGGGAAAGTGATACAGTCTGATTAGGATGATGGAATGGTCACCTGGTGGCCATGGTGACAGTTTAGGGGGTGGGAATGTTTCCCAGGGATGAAGAGCTCCAAATCTTTCCTTCCTTGGCAGAGTTTCCCAGTCCCACCTGATAAGCTAAGAATGAGACTGGGGAGGAACATTTGTTTTCACAAGGCTGGGAGCAGGAGGAAGTTAAAGGCTTTCTTCCTGGCATTGTCCATGGAGGCCAAATTTGCTCTTTTTATAGGACTAGACCTGTCCACATTTCTCTACAATTCTTTTGCCAAGCACCAGACAAACCTGGAAAACTCTGTAGCGAGCAAGAAAAAAAAAAAGAAAGATCTGAGACAGATCCTAAAAATCCATGCCAGTGCTGCACTCAAAAAAACCAGAAAGAGGAAGAGAAAATCAGACAGTAACTCCCTCCCTATCCTTGTATTAACACTTAGCACCTGATACCCCATGATCCGGCCAAACCAAACTGCTTTGCAGACACACCCTACCATTTTCTATCTCCACACCTTGCCCTCATGTTTTCTTAACCGGGAATGTTATCTCATCATGGTTATGTTCAAATCCCCTACAGCTCAGCTGACACTTGACCCAGTTTCTGGTGTCCATCATTAGCTCCATGATTGGTCAAATATTCTTGCTTTGCCTTGATGGACTTCAAGAGCAGTTGGTCTCTCCTCTAGTACTTTTCACGTAATAATCTGTGTGTGAAAATTATTCTACACATATTCTCCTCTACTAAATAATTGTCAGTTCCTCAAGGTTGAGGGTCATTACTACTTAGCTTTCATTTTCTCAGTAGGAACCTGCATGCAGCACAATCAATATTGCCTAAATGAACTGATGGGTGGTGACGAAAGATGGTTTTTAAGGTGAATATAGGCATTATTAAATAAAAAGTATAGAAAAATACATAGTTGTTCCTATATTTTAACCCACAAATAACTTTTCCATCCATCTCATTCAGTTACCCTAAAAGCAACCAAGCTGTAGTCAAGTTAGTCAACATTGCCACCTACTGGACATCATGGTTAATTATCTAAATCAGAACCAATGTTCTTCCCATCAAATTTTTGTTAATCTTTCAAACAGTGCCACAGTCTTGTGTTCTCCTATTTTTATATCTCTTCCAGACCACAGCTCAGTTAATTTCACCCTATAAATTATTCCATGAACACATGTAAATTCTTAGGGTTTTTTTTTACTTTTCTGTTCCAATACTCTGAATATATTTCCAAAGTCTTTGAAAGTTTTTGAAAGTCCTCTACAAACTACAAGAGCATCCATCTATTTCGTTTTTGTTTTGGAGACAGGGTTTGGCTGTGTAGTTCAGGTTGGCCTTAAATTCACTATGTAGCCCAGGCTGGCCTTGAACTTACAGTGATCCTCCTGCTGTAACCTCCCAAGTGCTTGGATTACAGGCATACACCACCATGCCCAGGGCTTCCATCTGTTTTTGCAATAGAAATGTTTCATAATGTTTAAAAATTATTTTAAATGACATGCGTTTTAAAACGAATTCGTGGACCAGCTGGGAACTTGACTACAATGTACAGCCTGATTTCCAAGAGTTTCAGACTCAAGCAGTGAACTTCGGGAACTTACTCCACTTTTAAATTGTTGGCTAGCCGCTTTAGAATTCTCAGTGACCTTTTCAAGTTGGAAAAGTGGGCAGGAACAAAGGGGAACTCAGAAAATAACACTGGTTCACATTTGTATGTCTATTTATGGTTTATAAAGTGGACTTCTATCATCATTGCATTTGGCCTGCCAACAGTCCCCTGAGGTCAGTGTGAGGTTCCTCATAGTGCAAGTGGCCAGGCTGGCCTGTATTCAGGGCTTACCCAGTAGGAGACCTACAGCTCTCACACACATCTTCAGACTCCAATCCTGTCACTTTTTTTCACTCTGCCATGTTTCCTCTGAGTGCTTACACACAAATACATTAAACTATGGTGCCACGTTGCAAAGACAATGCTAATTTCAACTTGCTGGTAAAAGCAATGAAGAACTTATTCCCAGTACCAGAAAGCGTGAGATGCTCTTTCCTAGGACCTCTTCTTGCCTTTCCGTCTTTGCAGAGCTCCCAAGGCCAGAAGGTTTTAAGTAAAGTAGGTGTGCTGGCCTGTCCCACGCTGTGAGGAGGGATAACCCAGAAGAAAGCTGCGGCTGAGTTTCATTTAATAAAGGTCATACATTCAGGCATTTATAAGTGATGTCTGTAAAGGAGTGACCAGTTTTCACAGTGGTACAATATTAAGATTAGAACTTGACATTTTTCACATGACCTTTAAACTCCATTACTGGACACATCCTACACTTATCCCCAGAAGTGCACATGGGCATGACACTGTGTTTTGTATGCTTAAACCGTTCGTTTCACCCATATTTATCATTGTTTTGACATTTTGACATTTCCTTACTTTTTAGTACAGAGGCACTTCCAAAGCTGGACGTGTCCCCAAGCCATTGCCTGCCTTCTAGCAACCCTGTTTCTCTGTGGTTTTCTCTTTGAAGATCTTTGCCTCACTCTGCCTCTCTGGCACCACTATTGACACTGTACCAGCCTTGGCCCTGGCCCACGGTGTGACACTAAAAGGTGTCAGACGGAGGAGATAAACCACCCACACACACCCCCATGTGTGCGCGCACAAACACACACACACACACACACACAGCGTTCCTGCGGAAGGCCACAGACCTAAACACTGCAGGAACGCCAGCGAGTGGACTGCAAATGGGTCCTTAAAGCCCATTAAAGCCCAGTACGGGGTCGCCGAGGGTGTGTGGAGCCAAAGCGCGGCTCGGGCGTGTGCGGGACACTGCACGCGGGCCAGCGGCCCAGGGGGCGAGGCGCGCTCGGGTCTATTCCGGGCTCTGCGCGGAGGGGCGGGGCGGGGGCGCCCGGAGCATCCTGTCTGGGGGAGGGGACGCGCAGAGTCCCGCCGGCCGCCGGAGAGCGCGTTGCCTCGGCGCGCTGCGCAGCGCCGGCCGCCACCAGCTGCGCCGGAGCCCCTGCGCCCTGCGCTCTGCGCCCAGGGAGCCCGGCGGCGCCATGGACCGAGGCCGGGGTAAGAGCAGCCGCGGCGGCCGTCCTTGCTGGGTGCTGCGTGGGGCGAGGAGGGGAGACGGGGCGAGCTAGGGCCGGAGAGGGGGCGTAGGAGGAGGAAGGAGAGAGGTGGGCGGCGGCGGGGCTGGGCTGCGGAGCTGCCGCGGGGGGCGCGGGCGGGGGACTGGAAGACGGGGTGCTGTGGACGCAGGTGCCTCCTGCAGTTCGATCAACCGGTGGGAGTCGGTCTTTGGTCCTCGAGCTGAGTCGCCTCCTGTGTGTGAAATTGAGTTTTTAACGCACACCAATCCCCAACTTCAGAAAAGCTCCCAAACGAATTCCTGAGGACAGTGAGGTCCTCCCTTCCCATCTTACGCAGGAAAGGTAAAAGAAGGTTTACAGACCACATCAAAACACCCGACACATGAAACCCTACTGTGCGCCTGGCGAGAAGCCCTAGGAGACCAAAGTTTGCTGCTGCCCGGGGCTGTGGGGGAGGAGGGGCTGCGTGAGCGCGCCTGCGCGCGCTCCTGTGCACGGTATTGGAAGTTTCGCAAAAGTGGTGAGGACCAGCGAAATGGAGACTGACCCGACCAGAGAGGGCAGCATTCCAGGGGGCTGGAGGTGAGGGCAGCGCGATCCTAGTAAAGGTCTAGAAACCAGTGCAGTGGACGTGTGCGTGTCTGAAAAGTGGCCTATTAGGACACGAGAACAGTGTGAAAGGCCGGAATGGGGACTTTGAGGTCCTAACTGGCAGCCCTGGGATTCAAAAAATCACAGGTGTGAAGGCACTTGGTGAACTGGCCGGCGAGTGATGCGCCAGAAGGAAAATGTTGCTATGATTAACAGAAAATTCCTACCTCTCGCCACAATAATCTTACAACCTCTCCCCCACCTGCCTGTTTGCTGGGCTGAGGCCCAAAGGGAACCGAAAGGAATGACCAGGAGAGAGGAAACATTTCAGAGCCACTGGGGACAGAAACCAGGGCAAGAATAGGTGTCAGGGTAACCCCGCCCCTGGCTGCACTTTTGTGCCGGGTAAAGCCAGGTTTAACCAGCAGGCTTCTAATTCAGCATAAAACACCACTCCCACCTCCTCCTCTAAGGGCCTGAGGGACTGGCAGGAAGTGGAAGGGACGTCCATGATTTGAAAGACCATTCTCAACTGTGTTCTCAACTGTAACCGAATTCCAGGCAAGGGTGTACCCCCACCACCACCAGGAGAGAAAGAAGAGGCACCTCGCTTGGCCTTCAGGCCTGCTGCCCCCTCCTCCCACACTGTGCATCTAAAGAGCACCCCAGTTACAAACACCAGTTATCAGACATCACACTGTCTGCCCGCTAGCATGCAAATGCATACCTGGGCTTATCCAGACATGCAGAAATAGACAAAGGTGACATTTCACCAAGCTCTAAGTGCTTCACAACCAACAGGACCGCTTCTGAGGGCTGCTTCCACATCACTGTTGGCTGGGAGACCTGACATCCCAGGAGTCTCTTGGTGCTCAGAAGGTGCTTGGACACTGACCCACTCTCTCCAGCTCACTTTCCTTCTCCCCCTCAGCTGTCACAGTGCCCTGTTTGCCCTCCAGTGACCTCTCCTTCCCAAGAGTAAGCTTCAAAATGCAGGGCGCAGAGCTTTTGTGCCCACCCTGCTGACTGCGCCTGCCCCATGGTAGGAGCTTGCTGACGGTGGTGTAATGAGTGAGAAGCTCGATTTATATTGCACCTCGAGATGATTAATTATAATGAGTATTTTTTGTAAATATGGATAAATCCTTCCATCCTTTGTGACTTGCAAAGGTAGGCTCAAAGTAAAGTAGTTGTGTAAGTGCACAAAAGACCAAGTTGCCTATCTAGATCCTCATTTTTCTACCCTGGTAAATAGCTGGCTACACCTTATGCATTATGTTTTATGTGTTAGAACGTATTATGCATTCTGGATTAAAATGAAAAATCTATATGTAGTTTCCGTTTTGTTTCTGTTTTTGGTCAGGTGATACTGGTGATCAAACCCAAGGCTTCTCTACCACGGAGCTATATCCCTACCCCTTTGTTTCTTATTTCCAGAGAGTCTCACTGTATTGCTCAGGCTGGCCTGGAACTTGTGATTCTCCTGCCTCAGCCTCCCAAGTAGTTGGACTCACACTCATGTGCCGCCACACCCAGCCTTTTATACATGATTTTAAGATAAAGTATGAGACTTCAAAAATCATTTTAGCAGACCCACAGGTCAGAGTGCATCCTTTTTTGTTGTCAGGGAAGGTTTAAGAAGTGTGAGTCACATTTCAACCTCATCCCTACCATGGTGGAGGTAAGATTGTCATGTGCAGGTTACTGAGGAGGAAACCATACAATAACTGACATTACCTAACTTTTACTGGGTGCCAGGCTCTATGCTCGGCTTTGCATGATTTCTCTTTGAGCAACACATAGGATGGGACTTTAAGCAGGTCCATTATTAAACCCATCTCCTAGGAAAGCAGACTTGGATGAGGTATTGGTCCACCCAGGCTACCATAGCATGGTCCTATAAACTAGGGGGCTTAAACAACACAGATTTATTTCCCCACAGTTCTAGATGCTGAAAGTCCAAGACCAAGGTGCTATGAGATCTCTCTTCCTGTCTTGTAAAGCCACCTTCTTACTATGCTCTCATGTGGCTTCTTCCTTTTCTGATATCAGTCCTGCCAGAGGAGGCTCCCACCCTGAGAGCCTCATTAACCTTAATTATCCCCTAGATGCTAAAGGCTTTAACATCTAGGGCAGAGGGGACACAGGTCAGTCCACACAGCCAGCGTAGGTCATTTGCACAGTTGTTCCCCATGTGAGACATGGAGCTGCAGTTTGAACCCGGCTCTGTCTGCCTGAAAAGTCTTGATTTTAAACATGCTGTTAAGTGCCTCCCTGGTGGCAAATGACCTGTGAGTCAAATCCGACAGCAGGCTTAGATGCAAAATCTTCCTGCTGCACTCCAGGAAACCCCCACCACGCCCCAGTTCAGGTGTTCAGGCACAATAGTACCATAAAAGCTTGACATCAAAGTCGAGTGAGCCAAGAATGGAAACAAACCTGGGAAGTGGGACCTCTCTCCTAACAGGATATGTGTCTTCCCGTGGGTAAGGCAGGATTTATATGCTGCAGTAACAGACATATAAACCACTTAAAATGGAACTCCTTCCAGCAGGATCTTCTGATTCACGCATGTCGTACAAAGAGAACAAGCCACTGGGGAAGGTAACACACAGGACAGTCCAGGGACTACAGACATCATCTTCTGATGGACAACTTAGTTAATTTTCTTTCCTCAGATCAAAATAAAATGTAGCTACCGGGAATGCCTATGTCTTGGGGTTGTAAATATTAAATGCATGGGAAATACTTCAAATAATATGTAAATATGGGATCCACTTACTGATCCTAGCCATTGTAATTACAGTCTTTTTGTAAAAAATCAGACTCAGCATAATAAAGCTGCTTTAGAAAATGTCCCTTTATAGAAAGTCCTTCCATAATCTGATCCAACTAGAATGATATTTGTTGAATCTGCTCTGTTTTACATACTGAGCTGCATAGCTTTGTGTACAGTGCAGACAGGGAATAGGTCATCATACATCTTTGTCTCCTGGAGTTCTTTCATCATGCTTGTGTCTTGGAAATTGGAAATTCAGACCTGAGTCATTCAGTCACAGTCCAAATGACATTTCTGACTGATAAAATACTGATACAGATGTGCACATGTCCAATTTCTTTCATCCTTTCTAGTTATGTCTACTAACTGTGTGGTATCACAGTTTTTCTTGGGTAAACTTTTCAATCTTCTCAAGCTATCTTCTCTTTAAATTCCTTTCTCTAAATTTTCTCTGACTTTACTTAAATTTATCATCTTAGTGTCCAAGGTTATGTATGATCTCTCTGGCTCCTAGGAAGTGATTGGTTTCCCCAAGTTTCCTTTCCTTTCCACTTCACAACTGGTTCCTTTTCAGCTAGTTCAGTTCAACCCAAGTTGGGAAATTCTTTGGCTGCACTCAGTATTCTTTGGGAGATGATGTTGTCTACCGGGCAAATAAAAAAAAAAAATCCAACATTTCGCTTTTCATTGAATGAGATTCTTATTTTTCCAGAAACAGTGGAAGAATCCCTTGTCACCACCTTGCCTCTGTGAGCTTTGAGATTCACGTTAGGTCACATCTTCCCCATGGTGTCCCACTGGCCAAGCAATGTGTGGTTAGCTGTCTGCCAGGAGCTTCCCCCCAGCTTCTGTCCCCAAGGTTGTGGATTCCCAAGCAGACTTACCTCCTCCCCGACATCCAAGTTCACACCCTTCTATCAGCACCAGTCCTTTTTGATAAGAACCCTTATCCATATTCTATTTTCCACCCATACATGTTCTACAAGGTCAACGTTTCCCCATTTTTTTTAAATTTTAAAAGCAATCTGTATAGAAATGATACAGAATTTCAAAAAAAGTGGGAAATTAACACTGATATACTGCACATTGTTATCTTAGAAATAGTATCTCTGTTTATAAGATTTAGGCATAAAAACTGATCAAACGATGAAAGCACAGACTTCTTTTTGATGAACTGATGGAGATTAGTAGTATCATTATCTATCTTGTAGTTAGTTTTTTGATGTATAATAATTGTACAGATTTATGGGACCCAGTATGCTAATTTGATACATATATGCAGTGCACAATGATCAAATCAAGCTAATTCGCATTTCTATCTCTAAACAGATGTCATTTCTTTGTGTTGGGAAACTTCTAACTCCTCTCTTTAGTTCTTTACAAAGTATGTGATATTGTGCCATATGCTTATCTTTGCCAGTCTGGAGACTCAGTAAAGCTGAGGGGTTCAGCCAGAAAGAACAAACCTGGGTTTGAGTTTTGACTGCCAGTTTCCAACTCTGTGATACAGGGCACACACTGGGAATGCCACAGGAGACAGCTGCTCATGTAGGCTGGCACTTGGGCCTTAGCCACACTTTCCAGGGGGTGGAAGCAGTCCCATGGGCCATAGGACCTAACCTTACTCTAGGGACACCCACTGGGCCCTGCTTCCATTTCCTTCTCCCCACTGATCCCCAAGGTGTTTGGCTGGCCCTCTCCTCTGGTTTTTCTGTGTCTCGCCCTCAAATATCAGTTTCAGACCCCTCTTTTCATGTGAGCAAGCAACTTGCCAAAGTAAGTTCCTCCCTCCCCATCCTCTGCCAAGAACCTATCATTACTCCATTCTCCTTTTCAGTCCAGAAAAACAATCCTGTTTTTGAATGGCATCAGCTTCTCATACCCTTCTTACTCTTCAAAAAAGTAGCTTGAAGGTGAACAGAAGAGAGAAGCTGTCTGCGCCTTCCTTCCCAACACACACACACACACACACACACACACACACACACCACTCCGCCTCTAAGCACTTTCCTCCTCCTTCCTTTCACCACCAACCATTTCAAATGAATGGGTGGCGCCCTCCACCTCTCCCAGGCTCCTTGCCCTGCAAAGCCCCCTCGTCAGGTCACCCCTGGATCCCTGTAATGTCATCTTTTGCCTCTTATGTGACCCATCCCCTGGACTTCTCCCTAGCTCCGTGGAGTGCTCTGCTCCTTTTGCATATATTCTTCCGTTTTGCCTGTGGTTTGGAGTCTAGTAAATCCAGGTTAAATAAGCAGCTTTCTTCCCTTACAAAAAGCTTTTTAATCTCTCTCCACACACTCGTCCCAGTGTTAGAGGTACTGACAGCTTCTGGAAATCTCTTGCCTGACGGCAAGTTGGGTAACTAAGTCACATCCTCCCAGTTTGTAAAACAGGAAGAGCAACGTCCAGCAGAGAGACTGAAAGGCAGCTCTGTTTCACTCGGCCCACCAGAGGTGCTTCCTAATTGTTACTTCCCATCTTCTCCCACTTGCGCCCCGTCTTCACACCTGCTCTGTCTTCTTTGATGGGCGTTGGCCTGTACCTCCTCATCTCTCAGTGCCTCAGCCCCCTCTCTGCTCCCACTCCTGCAGGGAACCAAGCTTATCCTCAGCCATGAGTGGGCTCCATTCCTACCTCACCTGCTGCCTGAGATACATTTCCGTTTGGAAGTCACTAAGCCCTCAAGTGACCTAGTTTTGAACTCACCTTATTTACCACCACATCAGATGGACCTTCCTGTTCTCTCTTTCTGTTAACACGGCCTTGTGAGGAGCTATTGAAGGAATGGGAGTGTTTGTGAACAAGACCAGATTTGAACGTGGTGGGGGTGGGGGCGGGGTGGGGGTGGGGGATGGGTTTTTTCTCGCCCTCGTGGAAGAGAGGTACTAACAGAAAGACTTTCCAGAAGGCTGTGCAACCGGTTAAACAGGCTGAATCTAAAAGAAAGAACTGGCCCACTATGCAATAGGAGCTACCTGGGGCCAGACTGGGGCAAAGGACAAATGGATCAGGGAAGCCTCAGAATGGCGCCTATGGGAGCCACATTAATATGCAGGTGAAGGACTAGTGTCCCTAATATTTCAGAGGTTTCCATAGGCGTAACCCTGGACTTCCAGGACGTCAGCCTGAAGTATTCCTCTCAGATGGCCACTATGATCTCATAGCTTGTAGTGGGATTTAGGGGTTATCAGGGCTTGAGGAAGGAATTTGGCCAGATAAGAGTTTGTTAAGGGCAGTTATTTAAAACTATCTATCTGGTGAAGCTTAAGCCTTTGAGGACTCCTTGTCGTTGCTAAACTGTAAACTGATTCTCATGGTGGTCCTCAAACCTCTGTGCCTACTTCACTTGGGGACCTTGCCTGCCTCTCTTCTGTGGGCTGTGCTCACACTGGCCTTGCTCCTTCCAACCTCGAACACTGTGTACCTTCCCTTGGGTCACTCATGGTCATCCCAGCTCCCTGCTCAAACATCTCTCTCAAGGCAGTGTCTCCCATACTTCTGAGCCACAAGCCACCACTATAGGCGCTCCGGTAGGCACCCTGTGCTTCTCACTGGTTGCCGTTCTCACAGTTACGGTTAACTGTAAGATGGAATTTGCTGTGAATATGAGCTCTGAGGACTGAGCTTTCTTAGCTGGTGGTATCCCTTTGTCTAACACCAGTGTTGTGCTTTGCACATAGTAAGTGCTCAATAAATGTCAAGTTGATGAAAAATGGAAGTAAGAACACACAACTCAGAGAATGGACGTTAAATAGGACCCCTTTCAGCACCGGGGTTCTCCGTTTCAGTGATTACGGCTGTAGGGACAGAAGTGTAGGCGTTATCACTGTCCATCATTTCCTTTGCTTTCATCCTTTCTATAATCAAATCCCAAATCCTGTTGACCATTATTATTGGGAAATGGATCTTGGATGGCTTCTTCTTCTATATCCTGTTGCCTCCTACAGGAGCTTCCTGTTTCTACTGTGGCCTTTGCAGTCTGCCTTAGACCACTCCCTATTTGTCTAAAGCAATGTTTCTGATCCATCTGGCCTCAGAATCCTGCTCTGTGGTGCCTCCTAAGCTTCCCACCCCCAGGGACATGATCAGTGGGGTGAGGTTTGGGAATCTGCATTTCTTGTACAGCACCCAGGTGAATCTATTGTCCCCACTGGAGCAACCACCATTGTTCTCCTGGACTGCTTTTATGAGGAGCTTTCTTTTTTTTTTTTTTTTTCCCAGTACCAGGAATCAAACTCCGACCTTACACTTACCAGGCAGGTGCTTATGCCACTGAGCTAAATCCCCTGTCCTACTGGGAGCTTTCATTCTATTCAAACACCTTCCTGCATCCCATTGCCTACTTTAGTTCTGTCTCTTGCAGTCTTCAGCTCAGTAAGACTCTAGGGTCTGGATCTACCACTCAAAACCTTGAGAAAGCTTGACATGTCTCACTTAACTTTTTAAACATATGTAAATTTTTATTGTAGTCCATAATATAGAAACACCCTCCCAAATCTTTGTCCAGATGGACTTGCAAAAATGCACAGTGTTCGTCTCAGCCTCCTCCTTCCTCACTTCTCCTTGCCCTCTGCCATAGACTCCGGAGTTGGGGGAAGTCTGGCCTCCAGGAAATATCCCAGCACATAGTGCCAGAGTAGAAATGGGTCTGGAATGGAAGCCAGACTGCCACAGCTCAGCCCTTCACTTTGGCATTTTTATAAAGCTTTTAAGTTTGAAAAGCATTTTGTCATGTGGAATTTGCTTCAGCCTAGCCTCAAGGGTGTTGACCAGGGATACTGAGTGCTCTGTGGGGAAATTGGAGCCACCTTCTCTGTGTGTGATAATCTTACAGGCTCTCACCTAGTAGCCCTTGCCTGGGGAGTTGCTATGGGCAAGAGGAAACCTGTCTGTAGGGGGAATCATCAGAAAATTAACACCTAAAATCCTTTTTCTGGTCATCATTTTGGCTTGAGTTTCTCTTCTGTCACTTCTCTCAACCCTGGCAGTGGTCCTGTGGAACGGAGAACAGGGACATTCTCTATGATACAGATGCAGAACCTGAAACTCAGAAAGGGTTACTATTCCCCTTCCTGAGAGAGACCAGCTCGGCCACACTTACCCGTGGAAACTTCCTGCTTACATCCCTCTTCCTGTTCCTCTTAGGCCGGGTTGCCAGCCCCCGCTTTGGTCTGGGCTTTTAGCATAATTCCCTACACTTACTGAAATACCTCCTGTGTCATATGAATCCTGATGTCCAGGACTTTCTTCTTCATCCTGGTCCCAGAATCTGCCATACAACAAATGCTTGAAACAGTCAAATGCTCCTTATAGTGAGCATTTACCATGACTCTCATGAAGTAGACACTGCCGTTATCCCTGTTTCACAGATGAAGAAATCAAGGCTTACAAAAGTCCCACCTATTTACCCCACCCTGCCTCCCTCCAAACCTGACTTCCTTACCATTGCTGGCAACTGCTTCTCTGAATTTTGAAGGGCCTTCCCCAGGTTAGTTATAGGAAGCGCTTGCTAGGCAAGCCACAGGACTACCTAGGTAAAGCTTTAAAGGTGGAGCAAGAGGTAGTACTGAGACAAGAAGGAAACTGCTCTAGGAGACATCCTCTGTCAAGGAAGGGTGCAGCCCATGGGAGGTTTTTGTGTTTTACCCTTCCTGCTGCAGCCCTGGAGTTCTGATGTTTAGAATTCAAGAGGCTCTTTTCTTCCTGGTATTGACAAAGAACCTGGTCCATGCAGGGGTTATCCTCCACCTAAAATTCCATTTGGGGAATCTCAGCCACTCCTGAATTGGGGTGTGGAGGTGTAGAGCTGGTCAGGCGTGACTCTTCCCCTGGCACAGCTGTCAGCCACGATGGGGCCAAAATGTGGCACCACATTGCAATCATTCCAGCTCGGAGGAATTGACCAGCAGCATGGCGTCCAGGAGGCAAGCTCAGGGCTTTTTATAGCCCGCTAAGAACCTAGAGGAAAGCTGATCTCCTGAAAGACAGAACCGGAGCATATGGCTTGTTCGAGCACCGTTCCCTCACCAGCTGAGTGAGCAGCATGCGCAGAGGAGGCCAGCTCACTGTCCCAGCCTGGCTCCTACACTCCCTGCGGGGCTTCAGTTGCTTCACCTGTCAGGTTGGAGTACTACAATGCAGGGATCAGCAGGCCTCAGCTGGTGGGAACAAGGCCAACCCAGCACCTGTTTTTTGTAAATAGAGTTCTGTTGGCTCACAGCCCATTTGTTATGTGTATCTGTGGTTATTTTGTCGCTATCAGAGCAGAGTGGAGTAGTTGACACCTTAAATGTGGACTTTCTGGTCATTCACGGAAAAATTTTCAAGCTCCACAATTAGGCTGCAGAAAGATGAGGAGCACCTTGTCTTGAAAAGGACTGTGAAGGACCTTACACCATACAGTGCTGTGTTCAGGAGTTATGTGGGAGGAACTCCAGAAAGCCATTCATCTGTACTCTTCAGATTACTTTTTGTCTCAGAATCTTTTTGCAGACAGAATCTTAAGCAACAGAGCTGCTCTGAGAGATGTGGGGATAAGTCCCTCCTGCTCCCGAGGGCCGTCCCCATAGAAGCCATGCAGATCCCAGAGGTTTCATCGGAAGAGCATTTGAACACAACTTTTCTAAACCTGAGCCCCTAAGTTTACAACTGGGGAAACTGAGGTCCAAGAGGCGGCATCTTGCCTAAGGTCACAACTTCTCCCCACTCCTTTAGCATTCAACAGAGCGTAGACACAGCTCTGCTGGGGAGAAGCCCACCCTTTGGATTTGCAGGGTGGTGGCTGCCATCAGTGTGTGGGTGCCTGGCAGAACCCCTCACTGACCCAGATCACACAGAATTGAGCGCTGGGACAGGGCCAGAAGCAGGGCTGATACCTGCACCTAGGACACCTTCAAGTGTTAGGGCTTGGGAGCCTTTTTTTCTGAGAGTACAAGAAGTCAAAAAAAACAAAAATTGAAATGCACCAAAGATGTTTTTATTTTATTGATATTTTGGTGCCGGGAATTGAATTCGGGGCCTCGAGTTTACCAGGCAGGTGCTGTGCCAATGAGCTACATCCCTGGCCCAGAAGGCATATTAAGAAAAGAAAAAAAAATTCAGAACACATCTTACAATTGACATTAATTTATTTATTTTTCTTCTTTTAAAAGAATCTGTTACTCAATAGATAAAAAAATCTTCAAATCAGTTGCATCTTAAAATGGAGAGATTATGATAATTTATACTGAAGCTGTCTTTTGAAGATGAAATCAGATTTATTCATTTGCAGAATAAATATTTATCCTTCCTGCCCATTCCTGTTAAAGGGTGTGCTGAGAGCAGATCCCGCTGATGTGAAACCGAAGGACTTTTTTTTTTTAGCCGCACTTGAACCGAGTGGAAAGCTGATCTCCTGGGACTGTGCCAGGAAGCCAGCGAGACTAATGGCTTTCCCTCGCCTCCAGCAGAAGCCAGGTGCAGCTCTGAAGGGCTGCCGAGGGCAGGCACAGGTCCCTGCCGTTGGCAGGCACAGGTCTCCTAATGCAGCAAAAACCACAAGACCCAGTCACCAGTGCGTGTGACCTAAGGTCAGATCTGGTCAATGTCCACCAAAAAGAACTCAAGGGACATTGCAGCCAAACCAGTCCAGAAGCACTGTGGAGGGCATTTTAGGTAGAGAAAATTAGGAGTGGGCTGGGGTGGGGACAAAGACCCCAGGACACTCAGAGCAAAGCAGGAAGTCCAGAGAATCCGAGAAAAGTGAAGGGAGCCTCCAGGTCGGTCCTTCCTGAGCAGAGTCTTCTCCAGGTCCCTAACTGTGTCCGCATCCTTGAAGCTGTACTGCATGTGATCCGTACCTAATAATAGAGGCAGATAAAACTCAGCCAAGTCCTTGACTGTGGTGTCTGGTGGCCCCAGGCTGAAGCCCAGCTCTATTCCTTCCACAAAACCCTGAGTCTCTGCTTCTTCAACTGAAAGTGCAGAAAGTGATCTCCTGTCCACCAATGAAGGACAGTTGGGTTCAGACAGGGAAAGTGCACAGCACACCGTTTAATTTCTTAGAAGGTGAATGCTGCTTGAAATGCAAGCCTGTGAGTATTGCACCTCTTAATAAGTGAGAATACAAGTTCCCTCCAACACATTCACTCCAGCTCCTTTGCACACCTCTCCCACACCCTCACCCTCACCCCCTATGGACAGAGAAAGTGGGGAGAAGCCCTGGGGAGTTCACTGGTGAAGGACCTCACACCCTGGGGTATCACAAAGGAAAGCTGGTCTTCTGCGCCCTGGGGAGTGGAGCAGGAAGAGGTCATGATGTGTTGCAATTTGGGGCAATTGTTGAAGCCAGCTGGGAGCTCCTGGTGGACTGCAAAGGGGGAGATTGGACAGAAGTGGCCAATGATGAACCTGAAGCAAGTGCTTCAGATAAGCAGTGGACTGTTAACGATTAACTCACCCTGATGTTTAAGAGCAGAGCCACATGAAGTTTTAAACTTTCCACTGTCAGTCAATGGGGTAGGCTGTGGTGACCCACGCCTATAGTCCCGCCTATGGTCGCACCACTCGGGAGGCCGAGGCAGGAGGATTGCCTCAAGTTCAAGGCCAGCCTGAGCTACATGGCTGAGACCCTGTCTTAAAAATACAGACACACACACACACAGACACACACACAAACACACACATTTAATTGGACAGAATTGTTAGTCTAATGAGGAAATAGAGAAGTCATTCGTTCGGGACACTTAAAACTCAAGACACCCATTTCCATGACTTGTAATCAACTTTTTCTTGCCCAGAACTCTGGGAGTGCTGGGAAGTTTCTGGAGGCTGGGGAGAAGGAAAGGACGGAGGGACGGAGGAGGGAAAGAAGACTTTCAACTTAGGCCAGTAGCGCAGAGGGCTGTTCCGAGCTCACCCCACCTAGAATACCTGGCCTGACCTCTGTGGTCACCAACTGCAGCGATATCATCAGTAATACTAACTTGTAGCTCAGTTATCAATTGTCACACTCGTCAACCATGCATTGCCTCAGTTTCTCCTTACAGCAACCCCCAAGCCAACAGCTTTTCAAGCTCAGTCTTGCAGATGAGAAAACTGAGGCTCGGGGAGGTGACAACCTGGCTGGAGTCTCAGGCAAAACCCAGGCTTGATTCAGGGCATTTCTCACTCCTCAGCTGCCACTGCACTGACTGCCCTGACCTCAATCCCCACTCTCCTCCCAGAGCCTGTCCCCACCTGGCTCAGTCCCTCTTGTGACATCTGCTTCTCTTCTTAGCTCAGACTGCTAACAGGTTCCTCTGTAGGATAAACCAGCATCATGGCCTTGGGGCTGTCCCCGTGCTCCAGGAGCAAGTCTGTTCCCCCAGCACCACCCCCACACACACCCAGGAGCCTGTGCGCTTGGAAACAGTTGTCACGGCAGGATTCACAGCCCTTCCTGGCCTGTGGCCCTTCCCCTGAATTCCAGGCTGTCTCTGAGTCCCCCACACACCTGCTGTTTGCCCACAACTGTGCTGGACAGGGAGAAGCTGGGTCTGTACTTTCAGGCATCCCTACCCTCCCGGTTTGCGGATCAGGACAGGACACTGAACTTGTCATCTGCTCTGAAGCAGGAGGCCCTCACCCAATTCTCAGGGGATGCCTGGACGCTTTCTGGGAAATGAGGGAGATTTTAAGTAATAAAAACAGGAAGCTTGGTTTGCATCAGGCACCATTCTAAGCACATTATGCAAAATTCCACTGGAACTTCACAGGTGTTACTATTATCCTCATTTGCAGAAGAGAGAACAAGCACAGAGAAGTTAAGTAACTTGCCCAAAGGCATACAGCTACCCTCTAGTGGCAGCTGACTGTTCAGAGGAAATACCAGAAGCAAACAGCTCTAGATGGGGTCTTGGATATTAAAAGTAAGCCAGAAATAGTAAACAATAATAATAATGGTATTTTTAAACTCTGTTGAACAAAGCAAAGCTAAATACATCCTAGTTTCTGGTGAGTGCGACCTTGAGGCCTCCTGTTTCAGTCATTCTGCGGGGTGATTGTCCACCTAACCCCACCCACAGCTTTCTGATCAGGGTTCAGTCTCATCTCCTAGTTCCCACACAGGCTCTGCTGTTTGGCTGGCAATGGAGGTTGGAGGAAAGCACATTATTAGTAACACCTGGACAGCTGGACTTGCATCTCACAACAGGTCTGTGAGGTGGGCAGGGCAGTTATGATCACCCACTGTCACACTGAGAAAAGTGAAACTCCGAGACAGGAAGTAGTTGGGTGTGGTGGCATACTCCCGTAATCCCAGCACTTGGGAGGCTGAGGCAGGGCTGCTATGAGTTCCAGACCAGCTTGAGCTACATAGTGAGTTCAAGGGCAGCCTAAACTACATAATGAAACTCCATCTCCGACAGAGAGAGACAGAGATACGGAGAGACAGAGAGATACAGAGATGAAGTGACTTGCCCTAGACTAGGAAGCCAATAAATGTATAGCCAAGGCTTGAGCCCCTGGATTCTGGCTCCACCAAAATAACATACAGCACACAATGGGAAGTCAGAAAGATTTCATCCCTGGCCCTGTGGATGAAAGTTCCTCTAGTAAGTTCCTCAATATATCTGGGCTCAGTTTTCTGTCAGTAAAACTGAGAGAAGGGTTTCTATCATACAGGGTTACCCAAGGTGGAATATTAGCTAATTAATTCATAGGTGCAGAATGTCAGGCACGGAGAATATTTCCACAATGGGGTGGTACCCAGCAGTCACAGTGAGTGCACCCAGGGACAGGCAGCACTGTGGGTGTGTCTTTCCATCATAACACTAAAGAAAAAAGGCTCCAAATGTTACCTGTGGCATTAAATACTCTAAAAAAGTTACAAGGCACTAAAATTTTAAAATGTGTGTTTTCAGGAGTACAATAAAGCTACATAGAACACAAAGGCATGGACCACAGCTTTGAGGGCGGTTGGGTAAGTCAGGCAGGGGAGGCAGGAGGCTGGGGTCAGACAGGGAACTGTAAGATACAGTCAGGATCCTGGCTTTTCTTGGAAAGGTAGGCTGTAAAGTGCTTGCTACTACATTATCAAAAGTAACTGATTATGGGGCTGGGGATTTAGCCCAGTGGCTTAAGCGCCTGCCTGGCAAGCACAAGGTTGTGAGTTCAATCCCCAGTACCAAAAAAACAAAAAGTAACTGATTATATAAATAATAACTAAATAAGAAGAGACATATGTGGGCCAAGATGAGAGGATCTCATGAAGCAAGGATTAAAATTAACCCAAATTTTGTCCACCCAAAGTCCTATTTTTAAAAGACAGTAAAAGTCCTGGGCACAACACCTTATAGATAGGAAATGCTCAATAAAGAAAAAGACCAGAAGGCCTTACAGTGCAGACATTGGAAGCATTAGGATCTCATTTTTCTAGCTTGGTGCCTTTAGACAACCAACTGCCTCTGTGAACCTCGCTTGGTAACTCCTAAAATAGCAGGTCAAGCTGAGTATGGTGGGGTGTGCCTGTAACCATGGCACTCTGGGAGGCTAAGGCAGGCAGATCGCTAGTTTGAGCCCTGCCTGCACAACTCAGCAAGTTAATGACACCTTGTCTCAAAATAAAAAAGGTTGAGGATATTGCTTAGTGGGAAAGCCCTGGACGGAATCCCCAGACCCACTAAAATTAGCAGGTAAAAACAGAACCTACCTAGCACAGTCATTATGGTAGGAGTAAATGAGATAGTCCAATACAAAATGCTTAGTTCAACATCTGGGACGTTACTGAAGAGCTTGTAAATACTGCCTCTTTTGATTATTAGGCACCCGGTACCACCACCAGTCTTTGGTGAAGCTGCTATCTTGGCAGGAGGAAGTGAGTGTGTGTGTCATAGTTTTCCACTTCCTCCTGGAACCATTTCCTTTGTGAGCTAAACAGAGAGGAGTACACACACACAAAGGGACAATTCTGGGAGAGCTTAGTCCCACAGCCAAAAACTATCTGCTTGGAAGTCATCGTAAGCCCCCACCTTCTCCTGTGTGGTCTGGAAATGGCCTGATGAAAGGACATTATGGCTTCCCTGGTGGCCCAGGGCTGAGAAACAGGGTCCATCTGGGGATAATAGGAACTGGGCAGAGTGGCTACCAGGAAGGACATAGAAGACACAGGACTTAAAATCTTCTTAGAGCAAGTCACCTACTCTAGTGACCTGCTTCCCAGTGACCTGTGACCTTCCTCACTCCTTGCCTCCTTTCTTTCTGAAATAAGAGCAGATCAGGGAATCGTGCGAATCTGTCATCCCTAAAAATAATCACTGGACTTATAAACCCATTCTCAGCCATTCTTTCATCGCCCCACTCACACAGATAGACCCATTCATAGGTTTTCGAAACCTCTTCTTACAGAAGACAAAAACAATGCTCGGGTTAAGTGACTTACTTAAAATTACGCATGAGTAATAAGTGGGAAAAGTTAGAACCCCAACTAAGTCCTCTGAGACCAAGTTCCAAACTGGTCTTTACCACCTCCCTTTCTCACAAATGTTGCTGTGTTTCTATCCAGGGGACCCAAACTTGTACTATTCTCTTCACCATAAATGGATATTCGGTTTCCTGCAGTAGCTCTAATTAACACACACAGAGGCCGTCCAAGGTGACCTCACCACCCCTAACCCTCCCTCACACAAGGACTATATTTAACTCCTGGAAAGCACTGAGCACGAGGCTTCAGCTTTGCAGCTGGGCCTTCTGGGCAGCGCCTTTCTTATTCTTTTCCATCCCATGTGCACCATGATTTTCCCTACACACTCCAGGACAACAGGAAGTGTTTGTTTTGGTGACAAACAATGCAAGTCTGACCAGTGCTGGGCCTCAGTGTTTAGCCCACTGTCTGGCCTTCCCTTAAACTCAGAAGTAGTGCTTGTAAACGGAGAGGAAGTCGCTGCAGCTGGGTAGACTTGCAGCAACTTAGAAGAGACTGTGGGCAGGGAAAGGAGAGAGTTCTGAGGCAGGAGAATTGCTAGTTTGAGTTCTACCATCCTCTCCTGTGGAGCTAATGGTCTGTGCAGAGTTAACCTTGAGTTGGACACAGAAGCAAGCATCATTTTGGAGGAACACTGGGAGGGACATCACAACTAGACCCCCCCATCCAGAAGTCCTCAGTTCCCAAACCTCTAAAATGAGGTGAACCCACCTTGTTGCTCAGATGAACTGATATAAACCACATGTGTAAGTTTCTCAAAGCAGGATATGCCTTGCAGTAGCAGTGGAGAGCAGTCTGGATAGTTACCATCTACTCAGTGCTACTGTGTGTCAGTACCATCCTCTGCACACTGACCTGGCTGTGATGGGAGGACGTGCTCACAAGTTGCTGCTGTCTGTCATATGTGAGGTGTGGGCACTTTGTCTGGGTCCCAGATGTGCATGGCTAGGAAATTGGGAACTAGACTTAAACTCAAGCAGGTTGAGTTATTTAATATCTGCTAGTCAGCATTATTTCCCAACTTGTGTGTTAGAATTAAAACCCATCAAAACACAATGTACATCACTAATCAATAGGCAGCTGTATTCCTTGAGGGATACAAGTCCAACAAATCAGAGTCTTTGGGAACTTAGTAAGGTGAAAAATTAGGTTTCTACTTCCTTTCTAACCCACTTTTTTGTTGCCTAATCTTTTTTCTTCCAAGCATCTTTTTACTATGCTGAGCCACTGTAAGGACAGACAGACTTTAAAAGTCACATCAATTACCTGTTAGACTTTAGCAACACAAGAATTAATTCATTACACTATTGCATTCCTTCAGCCCTTACTCTGTGTCATACTCTAGCAAAAGCTGGCATTCTTGCCCATGTGGAGCTCTGCTCAGGTCAGAGACGGTGATGCTTCTCAAAAATGCATAAGTAAGTACAGAATCTGACCATGTGAAATTTCACTGGGAGAGATCCTTGATGCTATGATAGCGTAAAACTGGGAAAGCCAGGCATGGTGGCACACACCTGTGATCCTGGCACTCGGGAGGCTGAGGCAGGAGGATCACTGCAAGTTCAAGACCAGCCTGGACCACAAAGCGAGACTATGTCTCAAGGAAACAACAAAAAATAAGAAGAAGAAAATAAAACAAGGAATGGGTGTGGTCAAGAGAACCAAGGAGATTTCTTGGGGGAAAATCATGACTGGATAGAGAATTAAAGAGACCATATGTGGCTGTCGGGAAGGATTTCTTGAAGGCAGAGAGAATGGCTCATGCAAAGTCTTCCTGGATCATGAGGCTAAGGAATAGGTGAGGGTACCCTAGATGAAGTCTGTCTGGAAGAACGCACCAGCTTTGAAGATCATAGAAAGGAGTCTTCTTCCTTTATTCTCCTGCTCACACATCGAGCTCACACCTGATAGGGGTGCTGCTCTCCTGTCCTGCGAACCGCTGCCCCCACTGTTCAGTGGGTCAGACCCTGTTCAAATGCTAGCTTGTTGAGACACAGTATGCAGAAAGTCATCCTTAAAATTGTGACCAAACATTTTTAAAATCATACATTGATTCACTCTCCAGAACAGGAGTCTTTAGGAGATGGAAATTAGGTTATTTTGTTGCTTGGAAGGGAAAAAGGAAATTTGAGTAAACCAAAAGAAAAATTGCAGGCCCTTTATAAAACCACATTCTGACAACTCTTTTTTTTTTTCCATTTTAAAATTGTGCAGCTTGCATTTTCTTTGGCTGAAAACAAAGAAGGATGAGTTGTCTTTGTGATCTCCATAAAGAGGCTTGCTGAATAGTGAGGTGGGGAAAGAGAAATTGCACTTCTTCCTACTTCTTTGCATTTAATGAAATTATAACTACAAACTGTCTCCTAGCATTTCTGTTGGTCTGAAAGGTACACAGGAATAAAACCATGCATCATAGTGTCCACCCCTGCTACCTACCCAACACATAGGAGCCAGTACAGAGATAATTATTCTTGTGGTTTCCAGTTAATTTGTGTTTCTCTTGTCGTGAAAATTAGTCTCATTACCGTTGAGATCTTTAAATAAATCCAAGCTTCTATGTGGCTTACTGGATGTGATGAATGACTTCTGATTGGAGGTTTCACTCAGGCTGTATCAGGATTGTGGACCAGGTATAAATGGGATGGGGACAATGTCCTGGAAGCCAGTGACACAGCTGTGGCATAATTTCTCTTATATATCATCCCCTTTAGGAGGGGAGGTTGGAGGGAGAAGCAGAGAGAAAGCCAATCTTCAGTTTAGATAGATACTCACCAGGAGCAATAAGCATTTGGTCATCTAGTCTTAGCTGTATTTTTAAGTAGGTTTTTGATACTGAGAAGCTTTTTTGTAACCCAAAGACTAATAATCCCCTATCTTGGGTTTCAGTGCCTGTCCCACTTAAAAGATTAAATTATCGACCATGAGTGCTCCCTTTTTCCCTGTTACTTTCAATGCTTAGACTTTACCGTGCCTCTTGTAGACTAAACTAAACCAACTAAAATATATAAAATTTTCTCACAGTTTCTAGATAAACTTTAGCGGTGGAGACCATCCTGTCCTAATGTCCCCGTTGGTTCCCAGAAAGCACTGATAGGAGGGCACCCATTGAAGAATGTGACTGAGATCCTTCCTGATTGGGGACACAGGTCCAGGACTCTATTCCTGCCCATCCAGCTGAAGAGCACTGTGTCCTCACCTGGCATGGGAGAGTCCCTGGAGCTTGAGCATCCCTGGAGAAGGTACGCCTCTGCTTCCTCCTGTTACAGCCATCACCAGGTACATCAGCTCAGAGCCAGGAGCACCCACAGGGTCCTGCTGCCCCAGTGCCTCCTGCCTCATTCATGCCAGTGCACCCTGAGCTCCACCTGAGGGGTACTGTAGGAATGAAGAAAGCACTGAGCACCTTAGGTATCGCTTTATTTCATCTTTACCAGAACCTTGTACAGCAGCCATTATTGATACCCCTGCTATTTACTGATGAACTGAAAGCTAAGAAAAATTTTCCCAGGAGCCTATCGCTGGAAAATGACAAAGCCTAATTGTTCATAGCCCATGCTCTTAGCCACTCTTCCATGACTCACATTGTGTATTAAACTTTGTGTGAGTTTAATACTGGGTACTATCTTTCCCAATTGGTTGTGTGACCATAACCAAGTCACGTAACCTTTTTGACTCCCACTTTCTACATCTTTAAAATGAGAGTTAGACTAGGTCATGAAAACATTGTGTTCATTAAAGAGCTACCATGTGCTGATCCAGACAGAGCTTGTCTTAGTTACTTTTCTTTCATTGCTAAGACAAAATACTTGATGTCCAACATTAAAAGAGGAATGCTTTATTTGGCTTACAGTTCATAGAAGTTTCAGTCCATAAGGGCTATCTCTTAGGCAAGGTGGCTCATGGCAGAAGGGCAACAGTTCATAATGGCAGAAGACAGCAAGACCAGTCATAAACTCTAGAAGCCTGTCCATGTGACCACATGTGATTTTGGGGGGACATCCCAACACAAACCATAACATTCTGCCCCTGGCCCCACAAAGACTCATGCACATCCCTTTATGCAAATGGCATTTTAGTCCATCTCTAAGAGTTCCCAAAGTCCTAACAGCCTCAGCATTGCTGAAAGGTCCAAGTCCCAAGTTTCCTCTGAGACCTAACTCTTAGCTGGAGCCCCCATACAAATAAAAACTTAAACACTTCCAACATGCAGAGGCACAAAGATAGACATCCCCATGCCAAAAGTTACAAACAGGGATACAAAGGATTGGGACAAAAGCAAGTCCAAAATCAAGAGGGCAAACATTATGTCCTATAAGTCCATGTGCAGCATCCAATGCAACCTGTGACAAGTTGTGAGCTCCAAAAGGGTTGGGTGACACCACTCTTATGGCATTTCTGGTGGTTGTAGTTCCCATCACTTCTCTCTTGGGCTGGCTGGCTTTGCTCTCTCCTTGTAGGTTTCCTCAGATGACCCATGTTTCTGATTTTTCTAAACTTCTGGGGTCTCCACTGCACCTTTGGCTTCTTCACAGCTTCATGCATTCCCTCTCAGGAGTACACTGCCTGATCTCCCAGGCCTTCTTTTTTTTTTTTTTTGCGGTACCAGGGATTGAACTCATGACCTTGTGCTTGCCAGGCAGGTGCTTATGCCACTGAGATAAATCCCCAGCCCCATCTTCTTTTGAAATCTGGGTGAAAGCTTTTTTAACCTTAGAATGCTTGCATTCGCATGCACTTAAAACCAGCACAAACTGGATGACGAAAGGTCTGCTGCCAGCTGGAGCAGTAGCCAGGCTTCTCTTGGTTGCAGGGGTAAAGTTCCTGGATCACTGATCACTTTAATCCAATCTTGAGGAACAGCTTCTCTGTGTCACTGCCATTCTGGCACATGGTGTGGCCACCACTGCCATTCTGGAACATGGTGCTCTATGGCTTTCTTCTCAAATTGAAGTCTTTCACCTTTGAAGTTTTGAGAACGCAAATGGTGGAGACTTGATGATTCTTGTGATGGCCTCAGGCAATCTTTTCTATCCTCTTGTTCCTTTTCAATAATCAAGATCTCCTCTGCTCTGTCTTTGCAATTCACAGCTTCACTGCTGGCCAGACTTAAAATTTTAAATCATCCTTATGAACTCTTGATTCTCAACATAAATCTGGCTAAAAGTCCCAACAACAGCAATGCCATAGCTTCTACTTTTGACTGCCTTGAAATTTCTTCTATGAGATTAATTAGTCTACTGGCCTTAATGTCAGTCACACGCAAAGTCTCTGAATAAAAGCAAAATTCAAACAAACTTTTTGACAAGGCATAATACATATTATCTGGAGCCCAATAGCCAGCCTTCATCTGAGCAGAAACCTCCTGAGCCTGTTCTTTACTGGCAGGATTTCTATCAGCCTTCTGGTCTTCTGAACTCTGACCAGAAATTCCCATTCAGAACAGCCTATGGTGTTCCAACACTGATATTTCAGGTGACATCTCTGAACCTTTCCAAAGCCTTCCCACAGTCCCAAAGGCTCTTGAACCACATGGTTAGGTATAGTCACAGTAATGACCCCATTTCTGGTACCAAATTCTGTCTTGGTTACATTTCTGTCATTGCTGTGACAAAATACCTGATGTCCAGAATTAAGAGAGATAAGATTTATTTGGCTTACAGTTCATAGAAGTTTCAGTCCATAATCAGCTGACTCCAAGACAGGGTGGCTCATGGCAAAAGGGCAATAGTTCACAGAGGCAGAAGACAGCAAAAGCAATAAGAGCAAACAGGGGAGGAGAGAGACAGCAAGCCTCTTTCCCTCTCTTGTATTGTATGACGGTTACCCACCCTAGGGCATGTGTAGTACTCATACCTATTATCCCAGCATTGGACCATGAGTCAGTCACAAACTCTAGAAGCCCATCTCCATGACTGCATGAAGTTTTGGGAACATCCAGACACAAGCCATAAAACAACTCTTGTCTTCACTGAGCTTGTTACAGTAGCACATCTGTCACCAAATAGTCTCTGATTGATACTTTGGAGTCTGCATATTTCTGGGGAATATTAAGAATAGCAATGATGACAATAATAATATGCAATATGACTTTCATGCATTGAGTTGTCTGCTCCAGGCATAGCATTATGCTAAGTGCTTTGCAAGTATGCCCTTTCCTAGTCCTCCTAGCCAAGGAGGTTAGGATCCTACTATTCTCATTTTACAAATGACAGAACCATGGCTCATCACAATTCAGAGGTAGCAGTACAAGAATCCCAGTATTTGTGGGTATGACTCCAAAGCTCTAGCTAATAAAGCAAGACTCCATATTCCAGCTATGTGTCATCTTCTATAAGGACTTGGATTATCTGGGCTTTGTTTTCTCAGTCCAATAATTTCTTAAAGAGATTGAGAGATTTACCAACTTTCCTTATGTCTGTACATGTGCCCTGGTAGTATCTTTGGTGAAGTATTTTGCAAATGTTCACCCCTGGACTGTCTACAACAGAATCACCTGGAATGCTTGTTAAACATAGATTCCTGGATCTCAGTGTAGTACTGAATCATTCTGCATTTCTAACAACACCAAAAGAATCTTATTTTTTTCTAAAATTGAGGCATCTGTCCTGGTGGTATGTATGAGCCATGGCAGAATCATTTGTCATTTGTATTATACCTGTAAGGCTTCTCTCTCTATTAAATTCCCTGGTGGTTCAAATTTCTGTGATTCTATCTCCAGCGTTTAAGACAAAGCTGTCTGGGAAAGCAATTCTATATTTGCTGCATTTGAGAGCCAGCCTCTTGGTGTGAGCTCTGTGTTTTTCTGGCAGAGCCCAGCAAAGGTTTCTTATCCGTGATGTATATAAGTTTTCTTTGGGATAAGATACCCATCATTTAGCCAAGAATTTGCTTTGCAAAACTTCTTTTCCTTCTCTAAGGTCTTCACAGGTAGGGCTCTGATGTTCAGAAAGGGCCAGTGGGGACAGAGAATTTCAGCCCCACCACAGAGTCGCCTAGGGATCCCCAGTGGAAGAGTCAGAAGTCTCAGAGAAGTTGTCAGAGTTTTCAGAGGAACAGTTTTGAGTGGAAGCCCCACACCCGCCTTCCTGGCCTGGCCTCCCCTCGGCTGAGTTAGGCTGAGCTGGGCTTGACATTGTCTGGTGGAAGATTCAAGTGTGAGATTCAAGTTTTGAAGAAAGAAGGACCTGGGTCCACAGCCTGGCTCTACCACTAACTGGTTGAGAAACTTCACTTCTCTTAGCCACCATGTCATTCTTTGTAGGTCACCGGAGGATGGGGTAAAGTGACAAACAGCAACAGCCCCATGTACAGAACTGCTCGGCTCCAACAGAGGAGCTCATGCACCCCTGCCCTGAGCTTTGCTCAGTGGCTTATGCCCTCTCTGTCCCTGCTTCCAGTTCTTTCTTGGCTGCAGAAATTGCCACCAGGACTGAATGGCAGCCCCGACTCTCCATCTGCTTCTCCTCAACTCACTCATGCCCTTCCTTCTCTGCTCTGCTTGAACTTGGTTTGTCACATCTTCATTAAATGCAAAGCATTTAGAGGTCAAGGGCCCATGTAAAGAATCCCATCAAAGAGTAGGAAAGAAATAGAAATGGAATTACAAAGCTTGAATACTAAAGCTCAGGTGATAAACCCAAAACATTTACTCAGAACCTAATTGTTCTTATTCAGAAACAGTGTAACCAAGTTTATAGGAGGAACAGCACAACATAGCATTAAGAAGCTGGAGTCTTCTGGGCCCAGATACCTACTGACACCAGCAAGAAATGGTTGGAACCTCACAGCAAAAAGAATGAGACATGCTGGGCGTGGTGGCTCACGCCTGTAATTCCAGCACTTGAGGGTGAGGCAGGAGGATCATTGCAAGTTTGAGACCAGCCTGGGCTACAGAATGAGCTCAAGGCCAGCCTGAACTACATAGTGAGACACTGTCTCAAAAAGACAAAAACAAAAAAAGGAGAAGAAGAAGAAGAAGAAGAAGAAGAAGTAGAAGAAGAAGAGGAAGAAGAGGAGGAAGAAGGAGACATAAGGAAAGAAAGAAACAAAAGAAGAGAGGGAAGGGAAAGGAAAGTAAGAAAGGAGAGAAAATTTTAAGAAAACAAGTATGCTTAGCAAACTGGGGTCCTTCATTGGCACAGTTGTCATTTATATTGAGCATCAAATATGGTTGGGGTGGGGGATACCTGGGATCTCCCCAAAATGCTCTCAGGGATGTTCACAAGGTCAGAACTACTTTGATACAGTACTGAGACATTACATGCCCTATTTATTCTCATTTCCCCTGATTTTTCAGTGTGTAAAAGGAAACAGAGGTCAAAATGCCTGAAATAGTAGTAACCCTCTCAGCACCCCCAGAACCCTGACATCAGTGTGAGAACAAAGCAACCTGGTGGATTTTAAACATAAATCACTGCTCTTGAGTGCTCCACAGTGTGTGTGTGTGTGTGTGTGTGTGTGTGTGTGTGTGTGTGTGACACAGACAGGTTGCCCACTAGGACAATATTGCATTTGTCCTAGCCTTCCAAAGTGGCCTAGGCTGGCACCTAATTAGTGCTCAGTAAATGTTTTAAAACTGTGTTAGCTGAAGTTTGATGTTTCCCTGAGGGGACTGGACAGGTCCATGATTCCATTTGGAGATTCTTCCCAAACAACTCAAGACTGGCTATATTATAATCCCAGATAATGAATATTATAATCCAAGTATTATAATCCTTTTTCTAATCTTCCTCACAATTCAGAAAGTTATATTTGTAATTCCATTGAGACATTATTGGAACACCAGCAAGTTAATTCCAATCTACCATCTCCAATGCAACCAATGGTGAGAGTAAAGACACCAAGACATATTCAACTTTAAGGGCAGCCAAGGGGTCCTAAGCCTGATCCAAGTGAGGATATGTGGACAAAGGCCTTGATCCACAGCCTCTCCCAAAGTTTATTATCTTGTGAAGGTGAGAGTGGTTCAGAGATGAGGATGGCAGGAACTATGTGAGTAACCTGAGCTAGCTAGCCGGGTAGGGAGAAAAGCATCTTTGCAAAACGCAGGGAGAAAGACATGCAGAAGGATCAATCTGCATGATTCAATTAAGGTATCAATTGAATTGTTTTTGGAGACTATTGCTTCAGTTTCTGATATATGCCCTGGGAACTCATAGCATCTTTATTTCAAGACTTGTACCCAGTTGACACTTTTGGAGCTGACTGGCTCTGCCATCCCACTGTGCTCCGATATTTTACAGACAGCACTATGTGAGGAAACAGGAGACTGTCAGATCGGCCCCAAAGAATATATATCACTGTTGCCCTTATTTGCATTGCCAATTAAAGTGAGAAGGGAATAGCATAGACCTCTCTGTACATAGCAGCATATAAAAATAAGACTAATGTTGCAGCATTTATTTTATATTCAAGGGGAGTTGCTCAAATTGTCTCCTATAGGCTGGAATGAGTTGACCAGTTTCCTCCTCTGAAGAGGTGTGCCTCCTCATCCAGAACCCTGGCTTCCGTGGCTTCTAGGGGGCTCAAGCCCTAGGGGCAACAGATCTCTAGGCTCCTTTGAGGGCCAGTAGTCCCCCTGAAGTTGTATGGCCCAGCATCTCTAGGAATCATCAGCCTAGAGATTGAACCTGTGTGACTGTCCCTCAGCTCTCCTCAGCCTCAGTGGCCTGTCCTAGGCAATGGGTATCCCAGTCAGACTCCTCACAGATGCCTCAACAGGACATTGGTCCAAAACCCACCAGCTCTGTGCCCTGCAGCAGGGAGCACCTGCAAGGCCAGCATTGCTATTGGGTCACCAACCTTCAGCCTGTTCTCCACCAGTCTGAAGCAATGCTGATATGCCACAAAGAGACAGCAACAGCATCAAGTTTTCCCAGCAGTGCCACTTTCTATACCAGTGGTGGCAAACCTGTGGCATGCATGTCACAGTGGGCTGTTTGTTAGCACTGAAAAGTCTAAAAGTCGCCACCACTGATCTATGTGGAAGATTTCTGTAAAAAAGAAAGTCCTAGTGTGGTCACTTATTCACTCCTTCTCTTGTAGAACATTGGAGTTCCATGCAAGGCAGGCCCCCATTCCACACACTAGGTTGGCGAGGTCCAATGTCCAACCCCAGAGCCTCAGTCCTCCTGAGGAAGCTAGACACTGGGCCATCTGCACAGCACATATCAGCAGAGGGAAGACCAAAGCAACAGTAGGAAGACTGGCTCACAGGGAGCTCTACTCTGAGCCAACCAAGGCATTGCCACACAGGGGCCATTAGCCCCTTCATAGAGGAGGAAACTGAATGTTCCATAACTTGCTGAGCATCCCACAGCTAATGAATAATGGAGCCTGAATTGGAACCAAGGCTCCAGGCTTGCTTCTCATAGATAAGAAGTATTGGCCCCTGGTTCATGTCACAGAGCCTGAAGGTCCATGCCACACACTCCCTGCTTCCTCAGGGGCCCACGGTAGAGAGAAGCGCACAGAGACAAGGATCATAGCTGCGAAGGAATCCGGGCCCTTCTACTTACTTCTGGGTGACTCCACAATGTTGCTCACCTCTTCTCAGCCCTTCCTTATTTAAACAGTTGGGGTGATCTTAGGACCTAGCTCAAAACTACTTGTCAGGTAGATCCAGTATAATTCTGCAAGGCAACATTATTCTGTGGTTAAAAGAGAATAGGACAAGGAAAGCTGATGCAGTTGAGAGTCTGAAGCTGTGCATCCTTGGAGAACCGCTTACCAGTCCAATTGTTTAAATACAGG
The DNA here is from genome assembly GCA_004027455.1 of Hydrochoerus hydrochaeris. Classification (NCBI taxonomy): domain Eukaryota; kingdom Metazoa; phylum Chordata; class Mammalia; order Rodentia; family Hydrochaeridae; genus Hydrochoerus; species Hydrochoerus hydrochaeris. Next base: position 149,307 of record PVLA01003458.1, read on the forward strand.
AGGACTAAAAATTGCACATTTTTTCATAATTTTTTTCACTAAGATAATATAATAGGAAATATTAAAAATGACAATTTTGTCAAATTTATTCAATAATTTTTCTGCGTATGGTGTATCCTAAGACGTTCAACACTTGCCTGAGCAACACTTAGAATAGTACGTAAACAAATGCGTTGCCCAGGGGACACTTGGACTAAACTGTTAGGTGGTTAATCTCCCCAGCCTTGGTTTAATCATCCTTATATTGGAGACAATAAACAGTTACATATTAGATTTAAATGATACAAGAAGCATGAAGAGCTTACCATCACTGACGAGAATTGTTCAACACAGGTAGGCCTTTATCACCACGAAGGAAAGCTTGTAAATTACAAAGCAGGATGGCTACTGTTACTGCCAGGAAGTCAGCCGTGGGCTCTAAGGCAAACCAAGTCCCAAGTTACTGTTTAAAATAGGGAGACATCAATGACGCCATGGTCTCGGCATCCTCTGGTCTTTAAAGGATTCTCTGTGGTAGGATCTTACAACTCGGGATCATCCTGGACTTAGGAATGCGTCAGAAATGCAGAATCTCAGGTCCCACAGGAACAGATGGGCTAGACTTTGCATCTTGGCAAGATCCCCAGGTGGTTCCTGTGCATTCTTATGTTTATGAAATGCTGGTATAAACATGAAGAAAATGTAATGATCATTCGGGCCATGGCACAGGAAGGGTTAATGTTTAGTTTGGCTCTGGCCAGGGCACCGGAAACAGAAGGTTCCAGAGATTGAAGCATACGAACTGATGGAACAGGAAGACTGCCTTCCTGCCTGTGTCCTGGACAGCCGGAGCTCCGGCCTGAGACCCCCATAGGGGCTCCCCCCCACACTGGGCAGGCGAAGCGGAGAGCAGAATGGACAAAGGGAGGCCTAGGTGCCTGGGCTCAGGGTTGCCAACGTACATCTGGGGAGGCCCAGCCTTCGAGCCATAGTTATCTGAGGTCTGAGGCAGAATGGAGAGGCTGGAGGAATGCCACAGGGCGGTGAGCAGTACCCCCACGCCAAGGGAGGCTGGTGGCCAGCACTGGGACAGCTGGTCTCCCTGACACACCAAGCCTGGTCCTCTGGTCCCTGCTGCCCTGACTTCCTGTGGGTCGGGAGGGCCAGGTCCTGACCCTGAGCCGTGACGTACCCTGGCCTTCCTGTCCAGTGCTGGAGCAGCTCCTCCCAGAGCTCACCAGGCTCCTCAGTCTCCTGGACAATGAGGACCTCAGTGACAGCACCCTGGAGAAGAAGATGGCAGTGGCCTCCATCTTGCAGAGCCTGCAGCCTCTCCCAGGTGAGCCCCAGAGAATCCCACTCTCAGGGGCAGCAGTGTCCTCCTTGAGCTCCCTCTAAGATGTGCCAGTATCCCCTGGGCCTGGGAAGGGGTTTCTCTAAGCCTGGTACTATGGTGAGTTCTGCACATTCTGACCCAGTGTCTTCACCTGCTTGGGCCCTGCAGGTGCCACCACAGTCCTAGCCATACTCTCTGTCCTCTCCATTCCCAGCTCAGGCCTACACATTCAGAACATGTACACCCTAAGCACACTTACACCCCTGCCACACACGACACAGAACATTCACATAGGCCACACGTGTGCACACACACACACACACACACAATGTGCAGCCCACATCAGCATCCTGTGCTTCACACAGCACCACTTCACACATAAACACACTCTGCCAGAGAGGTCCACAGCACACAACGTGTGCCTCCTACACTGCTTACACAGACACGCACTCACACAGCCCTCTGATGCACACTCAGCCTCGTGCATTGTACATCTCCTCTACATCTTTGCCTGTGCTCCCCTAAATCCACAGTTCTGTCTGCCCAGCAGCATGCCTCTCTCTCTTCCTGCTCCAGCCTTCTCTGGCCCCCCAAGTCTTTCAACAGCACAGTATGTCTCAGGAAGCCCTAGGAACTGTAGCTCTGTCCCACAGTGCTCACGGCATCTTTAGGATGTAGTGTCATCCGTGGGTAACTCCCTCATTTCCCCAAAACAGAGCTGATGTCACCTGCTGCCCTCACAGTACCATTGGGAGGATGAATGGGGCAGTGGTTTTCCTACTGTGCTCTCCAGAGCAGTCCGGTAACACTAGGCACCTGGGCATCCGTTTGCTTGAAGACAGAGACCCTCAGTCACAATGTAAAACTGGAAGCAAAGGGTCAAACTGTGAAATAACAGGATGAAGACATGCTTTGCAAACTGAGTGCTGTGTCCTGGCACAGAACTGGTCCCTCTCCTCCTCGCTGCCAGTATCTCCTCTTTCCTCCCAGAAAAGGAAGACTCCTACCTGTACGTGAACACTGCAGACCTCCACTCAGGGCCCAGCTTCGTGGAGTCCCTGTTTGAAGAGTTTGGTAAGCAGCTTCTTCTGACCTGTGCCGTGAAGCCGTCTGTCTCTCTGTGTGCAATGAAGTGACCCTGGATTGGTTGATCCTGGCTCTAACATTGTGTCATTTAGCCACTTTGAGTTCCCCAGGGAAAGTAAAATCAGCAGGATTATATTACAGGATATATATTACAGGAAAATATCCCCAAGATTTGGAGAAAAGTAGGGACAAATCTGGGAACCAAAGAGAGCTCCATGTGGAAATGGTTGTCTCACTGGCTGTTGAGCCGTCCAGCAGCTCAGTGGAAATGAGAACTGTTAAAGCAGCCTGGGCAAGGTGTGGGAGAGTCCTCGCTGTCCAGCCCCCTCCTGCAGCCCCAGGGAGAGAGCTGTGGTCTAGGTGTTCCTGGACAGTTTGCGGGTTGACAGACTCAAGCCTTCAAAACACAGCCCTCGAAAATCTCCAAAGCACCATTCACGTGATCATAGTCAATCCTCTCAGTAATCCCTGATGACAGACGAGGCAGAGCTTAGAGTGACCAGGTTACAGAGTCGTCCCAGGTATGTGGTTTGTGAAGCCACATGCCCAGATTACCAGTGGAGGAAGTGGGGGCACCTGGCATCACATGCAGGTCCCCAGACCCCAAGTCCATCCCTCCTCACCCTCTTTCATACTCATCTTTGGCTTTCTCTGCCTGACGGCCTGACCACCCTCCATAGACTGTGACCTGAGCGACCTCCGGGACATGCCAGAGGACGACGGGGAGCCCAGCAAAGGAATGAGCCCTGAGCCAGCCAACAGCCCATCTCCAAGAACTGTGAGTCATGGCCTGGCCCTTGCCCCTCCGCACAGCAGCAGGGACCCTCCTGCCTGCAGAGGGGCCCGCCCCCTCTCCCAGGCGTCATTAAAGGCAGAAACAGCCCCATGTCAGCATTTCAGGGCCATAACAGCGCCCTTACTGCATTCCTGCCGAGTGGGAAGGGTGTGGTGGACTAGTCTGTCCCTCAGGCCCAAAGGCTAGCACCACCTGACCTCAGGTTGCCTATATGGGTGATGGGAAAAGCTCTGGGCCAGAGGTTAGGTAGCCTCTGCTCTCCCTACTCCTCTGCTTCATGGCTTTGGGGAAAATCACTTCCCTTCTGGAAGCCTGAGATTTTCACCTACAAAATGAATGATTAGGCCAGATAAGGATTCCCAACCTTGGAACTACAGAATCAGAGGCAAGCATTGTCTGTCAGCTGCACGAGTGATTGTCAGTGGTGTCAAGTGTAGAGAACAGAGTTTGTCCTTTACATGCTCACTGAAGCTGTGTGCCTTTGACATGCTGATTATCCCCATTCACAGATAAGGAAGCTGAGGCTCAGAAAGAAAAGGTGATATGCCTGATATCCCACAACTAGTAAGTGGCAGAACTTAGCTGTAGGGCTACAGTTGCATTGGCCCTGGAGCCTCAGCTCTCATTGCTGGGTGATTTTCCCTCACTGGGTAATCGATCTCACTCTTACTGCTGCTCCTCATGTGTACAGAGATGTGCTGACCAGCAATTGCAGAACTCATGGTAGTTTTGGATCATTCTCCATGTGCTGACTCAAAAATATGACAACCCCCCCCCCATGTTTTTGCAGTCCACAAAACTTTCAGACATTACAGAGGAGACTTGGTGCTTAAAGAGTGGGGCAAAAAGACCACAGGACGAATGCGCCTTTGAGTTCTGGCAGCTCTAGAACTTGATGAAAAGTTACAGCTTTACTTTCAGACAGCCACCCACCTCCCCGCTGCCTGCCTCCTTCCCGCCTGCTGCGCCCGCACCCCTGGCTGCTCAGTCTCACACACCTTCTTCCTGTCCCCTGCAGGCAGCCAACCCACCTCCTCCACTGCCCAACAAGCCTCCTCCTGAGGACTACTATGAGGAGGCCCTTCCCCTGGGGCCCGGCAAGTCCCCTGAGTATATCAGCTCCCACAGTAAGTTCTGGCGCCCTGGGGTCACATGCGTCTCTTTCCTTAAAAGCTAATTCAAGCTTCCTGTTCCCTGCAGGGGCTGAACGCCATGCCTGGCACCTGCCCCCAAAGTCCTTATTTCCTGAGGAGGAGCTCCCTGGGCTCCTGACCTTTTCATGGCTGGCGATGAGCATGGCCCAGTGTCCAGAAGCTTGTGGACTGCATCATCCCTGTCTCCTCTCTGGACCTCTGTTTCTCTGCTTTTAAAGCAGAGGTCTGAGGCTCACTCAAGAAACGTGCTGGGGTGCTAGCACTGCGCCACACGTGGAAACTGCCCATCGCCCCACCGCTGTCTCTACAGGTGGTGAGGTCATTCGTGTTTCAGCAGACTCACATCTCCTGGGCAGGTTAGGTTACTGAGTCCACAGGTAAAATAGGGCATCTGGTCTAAACCAGGGGTCTTCGGAGACCAGTGGGCCCACCCCAGGGATTTGTGAGCTGGTAAACCACATCTCTGTAAAAATTCTATGTGACTATTGTATAGTATTGATAGTCTGATGCTACCATAATACTTGGCTGTAGTTTATACTTACGTATATAATTTTTACATCAAATGAAAATGCTAGGTACATATTTTTGCTGATAGTTGGGCTCAGACTACCTTTGAAAATCTCTTAGTAAGGCTATACTTTCAGAAATTATTTCTACCACATGAAAATCTCTTAGTATTACCAACAGAGTCCTTGATCTTCCGCCAGCATAGTGACAGGTATCGGCTCCTTTGAGGGCCAGCTGAAGTCACTTAATTGAGTACAGGAACTCAGCATTCCATACAGAGAGCCGTATTGTAGATTTTGGGTGCCAGCATGCAAAGCTGTATTTGTGTATGATAATGTTAGTGTGTGCTTCCCTATCACCCAGCAGCACAGCGGAACGTTCTCCAACCAACAAAATATAAATAAAACAGGCTCATGCTGATCAGAAATGAATTCCAAGATATGATCATTTAAAAAGTCAAACATTCAATGCTGCAGATGACATGATTCTACTTGCTTTTTAAACATACTCACACATACTTGTGCATTTGTTTTAACAATTTTTCCAGGATGTGCACGAAACTATTAGCAGGATTTTTCTGTAAGAAGTAAGCAGAAATCTGGGTGCAGGGCTAGGGGTATAGCTCAGTGGTAGAGCACTTGTCTAGATGTGTGAGGCCCCAGGATTAGGTGAGCCTAATGTGTGATTTGAGAAATACCCTTCTTAGGTACACTTTGTGTGGTGGTGCACATCAGAATCCCAGCTATTCAATAAGCTGAGATGGGAAGATCTTGAGCCCAGGTGTTGGAGACTGACCTGGGCAACATAGCAAGACCCCATCTCAAAGAAAAATCCAGGTGAAGGGAATATATTCTTCTATGCACACCCTTTTGCACTGCTTGTATTTTTTTTAACCACAGGCAAATATTTTTATTGACCATTTTCACTATTTTAAAATGTCTAACCAAAAGCATCTCTTATATTTCATGTTGCACGGCCATCTCTATTATCTCATTCCCAAACATTTTCATCACCAAAAAGGAAGCTGTACCAACACACGTGCATTCCCCACTCCCCACCACTACCCAAACCCTCTCAGCTACCAGAAGTCTGCTTTCTGTCAATATGGGTTTGCCTGTGCTGGACACTTCACATAGATGGAATCGTACAACCTGTGGCCTTTGGCATGTGGCTTCTTTCGCCTAGCACCATGTTTAGGAGATGCACCCAGGTTGGGGCATGTATCAGAACTTCACTCCTTTTCATAGCAAAGCAGTATCCTGTCACATGAACATGCCACACTGTGTTCATCCATCCATTGCCTGATGAACATTTGGGTTGTCTGCACCCTTGGACAGTGGTGGGGTTGGACCAGATGACCTGTGGCCCTCTGAGGACTTGAGAGTCTCAAATGCTGTGTCACTGTAAGCAGCTATTTCATCCATGTAAGGGTGGAGGAGGGAGGAAGGGATGAGGTGCTCTGGACCCAAGCCCAGACCAACCACTCGAACCCTTGGCGTGATAGGGCTCCTCCGCCTGCCCAGACAGCTCACTTCCCTCGCAGGCAAGGCCAAGAAGCACTCTCCTGAGACCAGCAGCAAGCTCAGGAAGGGGAGGACCCTTCCTCTCCAGAGTCTGACCCTGCCAGGTGTCACGGGGCTTTGCCCCATGCTCCTCCCTCTTCCCCATCGCCTCCCTTCTTTTCCACCCCATTCCCCTGGCCCCAACACCCCCAGTGCACGTCGCTGCGTGGGTGGCAGCACCTGAGCCCTGCTGGAGAAGGCATGCTCTGAGCCTCACTTGAGAGACAGAGCCAAGTGTCCCAGTAACTGGGAATTTCAGCACTGCTATTGTCAGGAAACAGATGGACAGGAGAGGCTTGGGAGCCAGGAGAGAGCTCTGAAGAGCAGTTTGACGTGAGCTGGACTGGGGGAAGGAAGGCTTCCTAGAGCAGGGGCCGTGCTGGCAACATTTCTCATCCAGGCTGTGTCACCAGCAGGCCTTGTGAGTCTTGTGTTCTTGTGTGTAAAATGGGCTGAACCCTCCTCCCCAGTTTGTAGGACTCAAAGGAGATGCTGGCAATAGCTGGCATTTGTCTCGCGTGCTCTCTGCACTGGGTACTGCGTTGAGAGTTCACGTGCACCGTATCCACAGCCCAAGGTGAGAACCACTCACTCCGCAGGTTGAAATGCTGGAAAACTCTGTGTTCTTGCCATTTGGTAGATGGTGGAGATGGGCCTCGAACTCGGCTCTGACCAAGCCCACATCACACATTCCTCACCAACCACACTTCCAGCTGTGCTTCAGGGGCTGCCTTGTGCATTTTCAAAAAAAAATTTTAGTGAAATTTGTTCTAGTTCATTAGATCTTGATATGTTTTCTATTCCTGTGCACATGGAGAATTTTTCTATCAAGTAGATTTTTCCAAGGCAGATTCCTCAGCCCAACTCACTGCAATGAATCCAGTGCCTGGGGCTGCAGCCCAGGAATCTGCATTCTGAGGCCACAATTCTAGGCGAATTGGCTGCAGGATGCAGTCTGAGATGCCTGCAAACTGCTGCATGGTGCTCCTAGGCCTCCCAGCCCCAACGAGTAAGCACTACAAGAACTCAGCATAGAAGCCATTCCTGCTTGCATTATTAGGATCTAGGCCAGTTCTCCTTTGCAGTCCCCGAGGTTTGGAAGGAAGTTTGCTGCACAAGTCGAGAAATACACATTGGGAAGGGCTAAAATGGAAGGTGTCTGAGCCCATGCAGCTGGTACAACTCTCTGAAGTGCAGGGTTGAGAGTTGTGGTCAAAACACACACACACACACACACATGTGAGGTCACTGAGGAGGATCTAACCACTCAGCCCCTTGCAAGGTCAGAGGAAAGATGTTAAAGCTGGGTCTTGATGGATAAGTAGGAGCTCTCTGGTGGAAGATAAGAGGACATAGGAAATAGTGTGATTACAGGCCTGGAGGTATGACACGGCCCAGCAGGGCAGTTGGTGCCAGGGACACAGAGGGTATGTGGAGAACCAGAGCAGACTAGATACAGAGATAGGTCTCATGCCCAGGTTGGGCTACCCTGAGCTTCCCCGAGAAGGGTATGGTATCCACGGCCTTCCCAGCCCCACCCCAAACATCTGCCCCCATTTCTGCAGCTCCGCTCTTTCCAACCACCCAACAGATGGCAGCAGCCCAGCCCATTCGATTGTGGACGGCTACTATGAGGACGCAGACAGCAGCTATCCCACGACCAGGATGAACGGCGAGCTGAAGCACTCCTGTAAGTGCCGACGTGTTCACACAAGCTCCTCCTCAGAGAGGACCCAGCTCGGCCCACTTGCACCATTACCCTCACCCAGGCCCTGACCTCCACAGAGACCCCAAAGCCCTTGTTTTGGGTGACCACAGAGTTCAGTGGACCCTGGAATGGGAGTCGAGAGCTTAAGTCTTGCCCTTGGCCTGCCTGACTCGGAGTAACTGGTCTGAGGGAAGCCTAGTTTCTCAGTCTATAATAAGGGGTTGCTGTGAGGATCGAGGCACTGGCTGTCCGTGTGATGGTGTAATAACAGGCATTTATTTTACTGACCACTTACCAGTGCCAGACATTTGGCTAAACATTCTCCACGATTTGGAGCCCAGGTAGCCAGAGGAAGTGTAGGTAGTGTCTTTTATTACGATCACTTACTGATGAGGAAACTGGAGCTCTGGGAAGGGACGCCGCTAAGATCACAAACGGGTGGTGAATCTGAACTGTAGTGCCCCGCGAGAGGGTCCCTGGGCAGTCACTGCCAACATCGTGCCTTATGCCCCCTCAGCGATCTCAGGACCACAGGGCAGGCGTGGCCTACAGAGAGGTGAGAAGGTTTCCCTGGAGATGGCAGTGACAGGTCCTTTCCCATGGCACCTGCAGACAATGACTCTGACGCGATGAGCAGTTCCTATGAGTCCTACGATGAGGAGGAGGAGGAAGGCAAGGGCCCACAGCCCAGGCACCAGTGGCCCTCTGAGGAGGCCTCTATGCACCTGGTGAGGGACTGCAGGATATGTGCCTTCCTGCTGCGGAAGAAGCGCTTCGGGCAGTGGGCCAAGCAGCTGACCGTGATCAAGGAGGACCAGCTTCTGGTGAGTGGCCTCATGTGGACGGGCTGTGGGTGTGTCCCCCGTGCCTGTGGGTGTGTCTGCCTCAGCCTGCTGTGTCTGACCTGGCCGAGTTCACAGAGTTTCAAAGACCAGTACTTCCTAGATAGGGCGCTCCCACTCCGGCAGAATTCCTGCACGTGCGCGCGCAGACACGCACACACACACACACACACACACACACACACACACACGGGACCCTTGAAACTCGGTGCAGGCTTACCAAGATTACTGTGGGGTTTTTTTCCAGAGAATTTTTTATCACTTTAAAACAAAGTTTGTTGTTTTTCATTATGCAAATTAATGTGCTGATTTATAAGACTAGAGAAAAACAAAATGAAAAGTGATTTTTTTTTTAGTTTTTTGGTACCAGGAATGGAATTCACAACCTCACACTTACCAGGCAAGCGCTGTGTTACGGAGCTGCGTACCTAGCTCTAAAAAGTGAATTTTAAAAACACCCATAATCCCACTGGCCAGAAGATGTGACTTGTGAAGTTTAATGCCCTTCTGTCCACCCTCATTTCCATATACCTGTCCTTCATATAACTGAACCCTGTGGCATTCATTAATACATAGCTTGCTGACTGCAAAGAAATGCTTTTAACTTACTATCTCATATCACTAGAGTGGTTCTTTCTCCACTAAAAAAAAAATGTCATCAAGCCCCTCAGTATACCCGCATCAGAGACAGGATCTCTGATCACCGTGGTGCGTGGAAAACTTGTCCTAGGCCAGCACTGGTCCGAGGGTCCTAGCTGACTGCATCCAGTCCTTATGTCTTTTCTATTGTCCTTCACTTACTGCCATCACAGTCTCACAGAGTGGTGACACAGGCAGTCCAGACCTCAAAGGGAAAGCTCTGGTAACTCCCATGCTGGTAGTCCCAGTAGCTGGGAAACTGGGCAGAAGAATCAAAAGTTTGAACCCATCCAAGCTAGTGACTTAGTGAAACCCTGTCTCAAAATGGAAAAACAAAAAGAAAAAGGCAATAAACACTGTCACTAAGGCCTATGGTTACTGTGAGTTGTTCATAGGTGTTTCTTAAGGAAGATTCCCTCCCTTGCTCTTAATTTGCTAAGAGTTTATCACAGGTGCTGAATATTATCAAATACTTTTTGCTGCCTCCATTGAACTATAATTTTTTGCCTTTTTACTCTTAATATGATGGATTATGTGGTTAATCATTTTTAATTTTAAGCCACCGTTGTGTTCCTAGGCCAAGTCCCACTTAGTCCTGACACTGTGCTTTTTATGTCTAGATTTCATTCGCCAGTATTTTGCTCAGGGCTTTTGGACTTGTGAGAGAAATTAGCCTATAATTTTAGGCAAGGGTCTCAGTCCTCCGTCCTCTCTCCAGAAAGTCCTGCCCCTTCTCTGCCTATCCAGTGTTACAAGAGCTCCAAAGACCGGCAGCCACATCTGAGGCTGGCACTGGACATCTGCAATGTCACCTACGTGCCCAAGGACAGCAGGCATAAGAGGCACGAACTGCGCTTCTCCCAGGGGGCCACCGAGGTCTTGGTGCTGGCACTGCAGAGCCGGGAGCAGGCGGAGGAGTGGCTGAAGGTAGGTGGGGCCTGAGGCCTGGCTTCCAGCCTCCCTTCCTCTCTTCGGCAGGTTCTTTCTCAGTGGAGCCAGTCCTGTCCCTGGGATAGGATCAGTGCCTGCACTCTGGTGGAGATGGGCCTGGGAGGCCTTGGATGTCTGCAGTGGACAGACCTCATGCCGCAGGCCTTGATCCTCCTAGTTGCTTGAATCGCCTTTCTAGCACTCCTGCTGGGGGCGAGGCCATCCTACCTTCCACACCTCCTGGAATGGGGAGCTTAATATCTACAGACGTGACTGACCTTGTCATTAAACAAGTGAATTCTTAAGAAAAAAAGGAAAAAAGTCTTTCTTGTTACCACCCTGTAACCGACACCTGAGGTCCAGCTTCTGCATCTCCATGATTCCATAGAACAGTGAGTGAGAGTTGCCATGCACCAAGCCCCAGTTCACAGGCCCAGTTCACGGGCCTGATTCCTTTTGCAATTCCGATCGCAAACTGAGTTGGACCAGAACCAAATCCAATTCGATGGTTAGGCTCCATGTTTTCCTTATGGGGAGATCTGATTCGCTTCCCCTCCAGTTTGGTTTTTGGCCAGAATCAAAGAGAAAATTGAGTTCGTGAACCAAGGTACCCCTGTATTTTGTGCCGCTGTATTGTGCGAGAACTGTACATCCTGTGACTTCATTTACCCTTCCTAATGGGACCGTTATTGTTTCCATTTTACAGAAGGTGAAATTGAGTCGTGAAGAACTAATATGACCTGTCGAAGGTCATGCAACCAAGTGGTTGGGGTCGGGATTTGAAGCCAAGAATTGAATCTATTCCCAAGGCACAGGCACAGTGTTACAGTGATCACAAGGTGGCGCACAGGGAAAACATTGTTGGCCCACAGACTTGGGTTCAAGTCCCAGGCCTAAGCAGCACTCACTGGCTGTGCGTTCTGCAGATGACTTCACTTCTTTATGTCTTAGTTTCCTTGTCTGTAAAGTGGTTCCCATAAGGATTCTAGAGAGCGCTTAGCCCAGTGCTGGCCTGGCCACAAGTGTCCAGTATCTGTCAGTGATTCCTGATGCGATGTCAGTGACACTCCCCTCTTCAACCTTTTCCAGCAGGCGCGGTCCCTGCACCCACCTCTGCTCCACCTGGAGCCTTTCTTGCTCCTCCTCGGATCTTCCTGTGGAACAATGAAACCAAGCACCTCCCTCCTTCCCTTCCTTCCTTCCTGTGATAACCAGCTTTCCCATGGAAGTCTGGTGTTTCTCATTACCGCATTGTCTCAGGAGGGGAAGGAAGAGAGGGGACCTGCCTGCCCGGGGAACCTCTGCCTTCAGGAGCTGATAGGTCAGAATCAGAGCCCTAGGCCAAGAGTTAAGAGACCTGCCTGACACGCAGTCAGGGGGCAGTAAGCCCAGGGGCTTAGGCAGGCAGTCCTACTACTTGCATTTGGCTTCCTGCTCTACTGCCATCTGACAGATTGCTCCACCACTCTGCACCTCATCATATCACCAGTGAGCATCCGATGGTGACTGTCATTATTTTGTGCTCTGCCTGGCTATTACTATAGCTTTTAGGTCTAAACTTCCACATCATTGAAAGGGAGAAGACGGCCCCAGGTTGTCCCATGTGTGATCACAGAAGCAGCTTTTCCAGTTTGCATCACATTCCGCATCCATGATCTCATTGTCCTTAGAGCACCCCAACAGAGGGCCAGCATTTTTGTATCACAGACGTGGAAACTGAGGCCCTGAGTGAGGCAGTGGCTTTCCCAAGACCACACAACTAATCAGCAGTGAAGCCAGGTCTAGGAACCCAGCTTCTTAGTCCCTAGCCCTGTAGCTTTTCAGTCCAAGGCATATACAGAAGAGAAAGGCCCTTCAGATGTCCCCCATGCAGGTGCCATGTCAGCCCACCTCAGCCTCCCAGTTATCCCAGTCTCTGCACAAAGCTCTTACCACACAGACCCAGGCATCTTTTGCCTTCAGAGATTCCCTTCCTGCCTCTTTCTCTCTACAGGCCATCCGTGAGGTCAGCAAGCCCATCGGGGTGGAAGGAGTGGAGGTCCCCAGATCCCCAGTCCTCCTGTGCAAGCTGGACCTGGATAAGGTACTTCTGCCTCCATCGTCTCCTCCTGGCCAGGCCATGGGCACCTGGCACAGGCTTTGTGCTGTGGAAGCTCACAGGCTGGTGGTAAAACCAGGCCCCCATCAAGACCTCACACAAGCTACATGTGCCCAGCACAGAGCAGGCACAACAATAGGAGCACAGTAATTGCCCGTTGCACTCAGAAATGCAGGAATAGATATCTGTGTCCAGGGTGCAGTACAAAGCATAGAAGGAGTAGCTTATCTTGCCAGCGTAGGAGAAGGTCATGATTGAACTGTACCATGAAATCTAAGTTGAAATTTATCCATCAGCAAAGGGAAATGCCTGCTACAAATGTGAGTGAAGCAGTCATTAGCCAGTTGATCTGGGCTTAGGCAAACACATACCAGTCCCTATGCTTTTCCAATGCTGTGGGTGACAAAGGGACTCAGGCCTACAAATCATCACTTTGACATGACATTAGGGTCATACACAATGTAATGCAGGCTTGCATTTATAGACCATGATAGACCCAGCATTGTACCAAATGCTTTACATGTATTAGCTCACTGAATTTCAGTAACAGCACTTGCTGTTGGTCCATTTTCAGATGAGAAAGCTGCAGCAAAGGGAGAGATCTACCCAGTGTCACACAATAAATAAGAAACAGAGCGAGGGTTGAAACCCAAACAGGCTGGCACCTGAGGTCTCTGCCATGTCAGTGGAGAGCCCTGAGCATCCACTGGACAGGTACTTAGGATCTGTGGGAACCAGACACAACACAGGCCCCAGAACGCAGTCCCAACAGAAAGAAAACGCACTGTGCCCACAGCACCCATAGCCCAGCAGGCAGCACCTAGGAATGAGGTGCTACCTAGAGACAGAGGAGATTTCCCCCCAGGAAGTAGCTTCAGATGAGGATAAAAAGTAGCAAGAAAGAGAAGGAGAAAGTCATCTGAAGCAGAGGAAACAGGCGCTGGAGTAGGAGAAAGCCTAGACTTGAAAGTGGCTGGTACGGCTAGCCAGGAGCAAAGGGAAATCTTGTTAGCCCTATTGCAATGCTCAGGGATGGTGGCAATGAAGGGGAATAGCTCTCAGGCTGGCTGGAGGGGCCAGGGTGGGCAGGGAAGATAGGTGTCTAGAATGAGCCCTAGAGAAAGGCTGGGTCATGGGGTGCACGCGGTAACGCAGTTGAAGGATATGCCGCCAGGCAGAAGGGGCAAGCTTGCACCTCCAAGTTTTCCTGTGGAGAGAGAACTGAATGCTTAGTGTGGGGAGGCAAAGGGACTGGGGATGTGGGTCCCTGTCCATCTCCATGGACTCGTGGGCTTGAAATGTCATCATCACTGAGTTAAGCCCAAAATGCTCCCAGCATTCCTTTGTATTCGCTCTATCTTGGTGAAAAGCTTGCTGCCTACACACCGTGGCCGAATGAACAGGACCATAACTTCTGCTTCCTACTTTACAGATGATTCCTTACACTTCTGCCAGTTCTGTCCCATTTGTGGGAGAGTTGCCATTTTTCCAGCTGCTTGGAAATTGAGGCCAGCACACGACCTCTACTGTCCTCTTGCTCCCCACCCAGTCCTAGGCTAATCGCATAGCAGCCCTGGTCTGGACATTCTTGGCAAGACAGGCTCAGGGGCTCAGCTCTGTGATTCTGCCTTAAGCGAGTGAGTCTTGTTTAAATCCATGCTCAGGGTTGGCTGGCACAGTTTAGCTTCCTGAAGCAGGATGACAGCATATCACACAGGTGTGAAGAATAACACAGTCTATTGGCCTCTTAATTTTACCTGGCCAGCAGTCTGATACCTCATGGCAGCCCTCTGAAATGAGTGTAATTCAGATACAGAAACCAAGCCCCAGGATTTTCCCACATGTCCCCAGCTTATAAGGGCAGTAGAGTCATCATTTCTTCCATGACCAGTCTAACTGTTCTGTTCTACTTCCCACATCACCTAGAGGTAATGAATGAATGAATGAATGAATGAATTGAATGAATAATCTATTTGGTTTAGTGAGTAAAAATAATATTGGCTGGCCACAGTGTGTGTGGGGGGGGTGGATGTGTGGGTGTGTGGGTGTCTACCATCTTCTTATCTGAGCTGGGATCATAGTGGACCCCTGTTGGCCACCAGGTCCTATCATGAGTATTCTGAAAATGCCTGCTAGCTCATATTTTTTTGTCATCCTGGTCCATTCTCCTCATGAGTCTCAGCTAGGATACAATGACAGTCTCTCCAGTGGCTCTTTCAAAAAGTATCCAGTTTTACCCTCTCTGTGCATCCCTATAAAGCCAGTGGATTATATTAGCATCCCAGTTAAATACCCTTCCAGCTGTCTGTCACCTGCCAAATACAGTGCCAGCTCCTAAGACATTGCTCTCAGCATGTACAGCATAATCTCCTTGCTCCCCCGATGCCTACAACATACAGATACAACTGTGCCTAAATCATTGTTGTCCTCTAATCCCTTGTGCAGTATCAAGCACATGACAATTGCTAACAGTGTTTGTTAACTGATGGTCACATGCTTGGGGACTTGGGGAAAGACTGAACCAATAAAGGAGTACTCTGAATGCTCCTCTTGATGTGAGACCATGTCCCTCCCCAGAGGCAATCCCAAGAGAGGCAGACCTCAGACTCTGACAGCCTGGGAATGGGTGACGGCGGTTCCACCCTCGGCCGCAGGGAGGCCTGTGAACATGGTAAGAGGCTTTGCAGAGTAAGGCTGAAGCATGCCTGCACTGGGAGGGACCTGGGGCCCTGGCCCCTGGCACATGGTGGCAGAGCAGAGTGGACCTGGGTAAGGCTACCTGACCATTCTCACCTGGAAGCACAGGCCAGTCCCTACCTTGGCAAGATGTGCAAATGGGCTGCCAGGAAGGCCAGGGTTAGGTGGAACTGGGGCATAGGCCCCTCCCCTCCCCTGACCTGTCTCTTTGGCAGCAGGAAAAGGGAAGAAGAGCAGCTTGGCAGAGCTAAAGGGCTCTATGAGCCGGGCTGCAGGCCGAAAGATTACCCGCATCATCAGCTTCTCCAAGAAGAAAGCCCTGGCTGAGGACCTGCAGATGTGCTCCGCTGAGGAGGAAGTGCCTTGCTGTGGTGGGTATGGGGCATGGGGAGTGGGGCTATGGGGCTGTCAGCACAGTGAGCACAGGCTCCTGAAGCTAAAGCCAGGGGGCCGCCAATGCCCATCCACCTGGCCCCAGGTTAGGCGAGAAAAGCCAGCCCCAGATTAGCTAAAGCCCACTCCATTGACATCCATGCCCTGCCCCTCTTCATTCCTGCGAGGCACTGATGTTCAGTAAAAGGAAAGGCCACCTGATCCCCATGCTTCTGTGCTCTCTCCGACCGTACCCCAAATCCTGGACCTTGGTTTCTCAGTTCACGCCTCTGTAATGAGAGGAGAGTGACTTCTCATGTAACGTGCCGGGTATATAAGCTACAATCAGTCTTCTAATTTGGAAATTTGGACGAAAATAATGAAATACTTTTCAATATAAATGTATTCAATGTAAACGAGAAATGTTTTGGAAAAGAAAGCATTTTTTTCGTGGAAATGTAGTGTTCCATGTACGGCAAACCAGGGCAAAATCACCTATTTTGAGCAGCTCGGTGTGGCTGAGTGGTCAAGCGCATGGTTAACATGTAAGGCTCTGGATTCAATCTCAGCACCACAAAAATGAGTAAAATTACTGCACCTGTTTTGAAATGCAATTACTATGACGATGGCCCTTAAAAACAATGTAAAAGCACGTGACTTTGAAAAGTCATCATTGCTGTTTTTTGTTTGTTTTAAGTTTAACTCCATCTTAAGAGGAAAGGAGGAAATTCTAGCCCCATCTCTGGCCAGCGCGCCCCTTGCTGGTTTTCTGATTTTACCTCACCGCCCGTCTTCGTTCCCACGCTCTGCCATTAGGTGTCAGCACCATCCGTTATTTTGTGTAGCAGCTCCTGCTGCGTTCATCGCCTTGGTGTGGCCCCGAGGCTGTGCGGGATGTGTGAGCCGGATTATCCGTGCTCACCCCCAGAAGAGGCCGCCTGAAGCCACAGCCTGGAGGCCGAGCTGACCGAGACCCAGAGGCCACCGGCCCAGCGGGAGCGCAAGGGCTGTCCCCGCGCCCGGTCGGTCCGGCTGCACCCCCGGGTCTGTGGGGCGGCGGCGGGAGGTCACAGCGCCCGTGTCCCCCGTGTCCCCGCAGGCTACCTGAACGTGCTGGTGAACCAGGGCTGGAAGGAGCGCTGGTGCCGCCTCAAGCGCGGCACTCTGTACTTCCACAAGGACCGCGCCGACCTGCACACGCACGTCAACGCCGTGGCCCTCCGCGGCTGCGAGGTGGCCCCGGGCTTCGGGCCCAGACACCCGTTTGCCTTCAGGATCCTGCGAAACCGGCAGGAGGTGGCCATCCTGGAGGTGAGAGGGCAGCGTCCGGGTGGCCCCAAGCGCGGGGCGCGCGGGTGGAGGAGGGCTTTCGGCGGACGCTGGAGGGGCCTGCATGGCTTGCCAGGGAACACTTGCATTCAAACTCCACATACGCAGCGAATCCTGTTTTGAATGCAAGTATATTCTGTGCAGTTGTGACATCCCAAACTTAAAAAAAAAATGGTTTTTTTCTTGTTCTTGCTGTTATTTATCTGAAATTCAGATTTAACAGATCACTCCGTATTTTTATTCTTTTAGTTCTGGCTGCTCTAGAACTAGGATTTATTTATTCTCCCAGCCCTTAAAGTCCCTAGTCTGAAAGGTGTCTCTTCTGGTCCCATTGCACCTGATTCATGAACCCCTCCGCTGTCTTCCCAGCAGGAATTTATCGCCTCAGATTAAATCACTGCCCCATCCAGCAACTGGAGTTAAATCTTTAAGCGCCATGAAAGACAATAACCATGGCTGTTCTGCATATTTTATGTTTTCTAGACCCTGCATGATGTCCAGGATGATAAACATTAGCTGAATAAATGAACTGTGAATTCATTTCGCTCGTTCACCCCCTCCCCATGAACTGGCAGGCGCCCTCTGAGACTGTGCAGAACGCACTGGGACATCTTCCACATGGCAGTCCTGGCTATTTACAATCTTAAATGTTGACCCTAAGGGGAAACTTTAATTTCTCACCTCACAAGGCCACAGGCCACTGAGGCCAGAGCAGCCACATGCTGCCGTGGGCCAGGGCTCCACAGAGGGTCAGTGGCTGCTGGATTTTTGTTCTAGAACTGAAACCTGGATTCTTGGCTTTTTCTTTGTTTTTGGCACTGGAGACTAGACCTAGTTCTTGGCTTTTTCTTTGTTTTTGGCACTGGAGACTAGACCTAGCGCTCTGCCTCACATGTGTTTGGCAAGTGCTCCACCACTAAACCATAGTACAGCCTTTATTGAAATTTGATTTTGAGGCAGACTCTTGTTAAGTTGTCCCATCCTGGCCTTAAACTTGAGATCTTTCTGCCTCAGCCTCTTAAATAGCTGTGATTACAGGCCTGTTGTTACTGTACCTGGCTCAGCCTCTTGGACCCATTTTCTTTGTCCAGTTCCCACTGCTTCTCTCGGTTCTCAGGTCTCAAGAAATACTGCCTCTGGAACTGACTCTTACTTTTCATAGTCTCGGGAAGATCTCGCATTTACTTCAACTCATACACAGAGCTTTCTAGGAAAAACTGTGCTTCCTTTCTTCACACTTACCATTTGCAAGCTGAGTGCATTTAGTAATAATGCTGCTAAATAAGAATTAAGTACATATTCAGTTCACCGACAACTTTTTGGAGAGTTCCCTATATACAGTACCATAATTACTTGGCAATTATAACAAGACAAATGGATTGAGTTATATCAGCAGTGACCTCCTCCAATAAAAATTTTAGAGAACACCTAAATGTTTTTGCATCCACATCCTGAGGAGGATGAGACCAGGGAGGGCCTCTCAGAGGAGCTAGCTTTTGAGCAGAACCTTGAGTAGAAGGAAGGAGGGAGCCTCAGATTTCTGGATACATGAAAGGCATTTTTACTTATCTGTGGGCTTGGCCAGAGTGAGTGGGTAGGCAGAAGCCCTGACAGTGTACACATGGGCTTCGCTCTTCTCCTGTCCCCCAGGCAAGCTGTTCAGAGGACATGGGTCGCTGGCTTGGGCTGCTGCTGGTGGAGATGGGCTCCGGGGTCACTCCAGAGGCGCTGCACTATGACTACGTGGATGTGGAGACCTTAACCAGCATCGTGACTGCCGGGCGCAACTCCTTCCTGTAAGGCTGCCCTCAGCCCACACTTCCGTCTCAGAGGCTCTGGGCCCTGCCCTGGGCACCTGGTGGGGTGTGAGGGGGGACATGCATGGGAGGACTCTGCTGAGGGAAGCTAGGACGGTGCCTTCCTGCAGCATGGAGAAGGGCTGGGCTGAAGGAGGTAGCCCAGAGTCGAGGCAGACTGTGGATGGAACAAGCCCCAAAGCAGTGGTCTGGGCTCTGTCTTGATGCCACTGGACCTTAAACTGTCACACCTTGAGCATCTGGGTGACACGGCATCAGAAGAGCTGGGTTGAAGTCTTAGCACTGTCACCACCAGCTCCAGGGGCGAGGGCTGATTATCTGTCACCTTAGGTCCTGTATTTTCTGGATTATAGAGCATTGGTGACAATCGCTTCATGTCTCCCTTCTGGGCTGCCGTGGGAGTTCTGTGGCTCCCGCCCATGAGACCCTCACACGGCACGTGATTTTCCACCCTACGTTGGTGTCTGCTGCTAGGCTCCGATGAGTGGGGTGAGAGAGCAGAGGGCACAGCCTCAGCATCACCTTTCATTTTGTAGGTACGCAAGATCCTGCCAGGATCAGTGGCCTGAGCCCCGGGTCTATGATGATGTTCCTTTTGAAAAGATGCAGGTATGGGCCCTTGGGTCTGCATTGGCTGTCACAAAGGCCACTTTTCCCTGTTTCCCCTTCACAGCCCTTTCTGTACTTTGTTCCTAAGAAATCAATTTTATTTAACCAACAGCTAGAAGGAGAGTCCCTTCCTCTCATAGTGCATGGCTCAGGATGAGGCATCCCTGGCGCAGGAGCTCGGTGGTACAGGTGAAAGAGTCCCAGGCTGGAAGAAAAAAGGGGCCCGTAGTGCTAGGCACTACGGAATGGGAGGCAGCATGTCCAGTTTGAGCGAGGCACCGGGCTCTGCTCCGTGTCCTGCTGTGAACTGAGGCTGCTGATACCAGGTGTTTGAGGTGGATGTTGACAAGGTGGCCTTCACCCCTCAGTATTCACAGTCCAGCCATCCACTCCCTGCTTTGCTTACTAAACCAAGGCAGTGCCGGTTCATTAATTTATAGTGAGGACTTCTCTGTGCCTGTCTAACCCATACTCTATCCAGAAGGCTCATGGCCACACACTCTGTGCTTTCTCCCTAGGGAGCCACAAGAATGCCCCAGTCCTGACCAGAGACAGTCAGGTCGGGGAGGCCTCACAGCTGGGTCAAGGACCCCAGCTGTCTGCAGGCCAGGCCTTGATGTGCACATTACTGGGTGATGCCTTCTGCTCTCGCCTGCAGGCCTCGCTTTGCTAGAAGCTTCCCCAGGCATCCTCTACCCATCCTTCTGTTCCCATGGTTTTTCTTCTACTCAGGTGAACCAGCGGGTGCTGCTTGAGGTTTTGCCTAACAGTTGTGGCACAGGCAGCATCATGCTTAAGGACAAGGGCCTGGAAGTCAGACCCAGCCTGGGGCTGACTAGCCTTGGGTTTACTCCGCTGATCCTCGCTTGGGCATGAAAAGCCCATCTTACAGGGCTACCGCAAGGCCTAAGTGAAACGCTTTTCACTGAAAAGAGTCAGCACAGTGCCTACTCATTGGAACATTTTGTACAGAGTAATAAATAATACTGATTTTCTTTTTTTAATAAATAGTACTGTTATCAGTATGATTCTTATATAACAATATTATCTAATGCCATTAGGTTTCCTGACTGTTACTGGATTTTCAGTCTCCATAAACTCTTAGTATACAAATATATAGGCAGACTAGTGAACTACGTATTCTATTATCATAGTTATATATGTTATCATTATTATATATTACCATTGACTGGTTCTTTTTGTTATTGTTGTTTTGGGGGGTTTTTGGGGGCAGGGTCTCACTATGTGGTTCAGTCTGGCATTAAACACTGTGTAGCCCAGGCTGGCCTCACACTCAAGGCGATCCTCCCCCTCGGCCGCCCGAGTGCTGGGATCACAGGTGTATGCTGTCACGCCTGGCTGACTGACTCTTTTTGAGGGAAGACTGTATTTGCAGTTCAGAAAATTAGAGGGATGCGTCCAGATTTTTCTGAAGCCGGTAAAACCTATGGTAAAACAAACATGGTCACCCACTGTCACTCAAGATTTCCTAGTTTTCTTCCCAGCAGGTCCCCTAGTTTACAATTGCCTTTCACTACCTTCCACAGAAAGGCAGGACATGCACGTGGTCTGCTGCTAGTGAAAGTGGTTCATAAACTATAGAGTCCTGCATGAGTCTAAAAACCTAAGGCCAAGAGCTCAGAAATCCTGCCAGTGCCCAGAAGAGAGCACACCTCTGCACTGGTGAGTCTAAACCTGCGGCCCTTAACCTTCCTCCTCCCTCTCTACTCAGGACGAGGAGCCCGAGCGCCCCACGGGGGCCCAGGTGAAGCGCCATGCCTCCTCTTGCAGTGAGAAGTCCCATCGTGTGGACCCGCAGGTCAAAGTCAAGCGCCACGCTTCCAGTGAGTTCTGTGTGGCTCTGCCCCTCGGAGCAGTGGAGAGGGAGGGAAACAGTCCAAATCATTTCAAGACCAGGCTCCTCGAGGGCTCAGGTAAATAAATGAGGAAGGTGAGGTGTAGGAAGATACTCTACCCCAGCTGGGCATAGTACACGCTCCTGTAATTCCAGCACTCTGGAGGCAGGAGGCTGAGGCAGGAGATCACAAGTTCAGGCTCAGCCTAGGCAATATAGTGACTTATTGAGTCCTTGTCTCAAAATAAGAAATTTTTAAAAGGCTTGGGAGTATAACTCAGTACAAAGGCCTTGGATTCAATCCCCAATCCTGGGGGAAAAAACTATCCTAAGAAAAGTAACAGGGTTAGTCAGTGGCTCAGCACCCATCTAGCAAGGATGAGGCTCAAGGTCCAATCACCAGTGCCACAGAAAAAGAAAAAGAATAGTAACGACGCAAGCACAGTGAGAAAGGCAGCTGGAGCACGGCCGGAGAGGGACAGGGATGAGCAGTGTGGGGCGGTCCAGAAACCGGAGCCCTGGACACCAGCACTAGCGGTAGCTGCTCCACGGCTCCCTCTGACAGTCCCCACGCAGTGCTGCCATCCCTCTTGCCAGATTTGCTGATTTTCCAAGGGCCAAAAATCTAGATTTTATGTGAAAGCTTATTTTTTAATATTAGCAATTTTTTAATTGTAAAACTGAAAGTATTTTATAGATAGGATAGATCTTCTGACCCGGCTGTGTCTGTTCTAGAAGCCAACAATGTGTGATTTCTATCTGCAATAGCGAGTGGAGAATTAAATCCCTCTACCTACCCTGAAGGGGCTGCTATGAGAGCCACAGTTCAACTTTGTGTCCCAGCCTGAGCTCCGCCTAACGCCCTGTGGACTCAGCGTTATACTGCACAATGGCCTTAGTGTCACTCTGCACAATAATGACTAAGTATGACAGACAATGCTTGTTAAGTTCTGTCTGATTTCCAGCACTAACGCTGCTCCTGCGTGACCGTATCACATAAGCAAACACAGCACTGCATGTTTCAAGAATTTCTTCTTCCTTTTCTGTGTTCAGTTGCACTTGAACAAAGTCAGGTTCCATTCTTTGCTTTTGAAGACTTATTTTTTTAAAAAAAGTTTCCTATACTCTATCTCCATTTCATTAGTGTAGACCAATGGTAGTGAACATCCAGCATGTTAGATTTTTTTTTTATTTCTTTTAAGACAAAAGATGTTAATGTGTGAGTTGTTTTTTTTCTAAACTAAAATCTCAGGTTTAATGGCCTTGTTGGTGCTTTGCGGTAAATAAGTGGGCTTTGGGTTGCAGTTTGAGTACTCGTCTCTCACAGGTTCTCCATCGCTGTTACAGACTGTCCCTTCCTGGGGACAGTCCTCCATTCCTCATCTGATCACTTTGGAAAGTCTTTTCTTTTCTCCGGGCCTGAGTTCCCTTTCTGAAGAGCTGGAACAACGTGTAATGTTCTTTACATGTTCCTCTCATAAGCACTAGAAATATGGGGCCTTGTGAAAATCCCATTTCAGAAAGAAAAATTACTAAAAATAAGCATGTAAGATTAAAGACACCATAAAATGTCAGAAACACTAAGACAAAGAAACAGACCTTTTGTTCAAATCAAATCTTATACGAAAGCCCAGGTTATAAAAGAGCTTTGAAAGTGGAGTTACACTGGTTTGAAGCCCACAATGGCCTCACCATCACTGGCAAGTCACGGAGCTCCCGAAGGGGTTCTCCAGATACACTGTTTTTCTGATGAAGAAACTGAAGAACACAGGAAGTGTCTCAATCCACTCAGGCTGCCATAACAAAATATCATAAACCAGGGGGCCTATGAACAGCAGATATTTCTTTCTCACAGTCTGGAGGCTGAGAAGACCAAGGTGCCAGCAGAGATTTGGTTGCCGTGAGGTCCATTCCATGTTTCATAGATCGCCAGTTTTTCACTCTCTGGGGTCTCTTTTTTAAGGATACTGATCATACTTATGCAGGCTCTGTTCTTAATCACATTTGAAAGGCCCACCTCCAAATACCGTCCATCACACTGAGGATGTGAGTTTGAGGGGCTCAGAAACTTTAAGTTTACAGCAAAAATGGTCTTGCCCAAGATCAAGTACTAATTACCTATTACAACAGCTCAGATTACTCAGAATTTAGTACCTCGGAACAATGAGTGTGTGCTATGTCACAGTTTCTGCTGAACAGGAAACTGAGCAGATGCATTAGGCGGTCCTGGTGTGGGCCCTGTGGCGAGGTTGTGGCCAAGGTGTTTGCTAGTTACCCGTGGTCACAAGAAGGCTTCTCTGGGGCAGGACCCGCTTGTAAACTGGCTCGCTCATGTGTCTGGTATGTGCTGTGTTGAAAGGAAGCCTAGCTCCTTGCCTTGAGGACCTCTCCACAGAGTTGCATGACCTCATGAGGTGACAGCTGGCTTCCCCCAGATCCAGTCTAAGCGAAAGGAAGCAGGCGCTGCAGTGTCTTCTGTGACCTAGCTTTAGAAGCCACGTGCTGCCGTTTCTGCAGTATCCTGATGGTTGCACATCTCAGCCCGACTTAGTGTGGGTGGGATACTAGGGCACGAGTATCAGGAAATGAAAGCCATGGTGGTCAAGTAGGTTGCTGAGGAAAATGGTAGTGTGAGAAGTTCTAGAGACTCCCTGCCCCGCAAAACAGGTAGAAATGGTGAAGGTGATGAAAACACTTTAAAGTCTCTGGAAGTCGTTCTAAGGGGAAAGAGCACATGAGTATTTACCAAATCACAGTAAGAGACGGTGAGAGTTTGTGCCATTTTAGCTCCAGCCCCCTCCTTTAGTACTTCCCCTGTCCCTGCCATGGGACCAGTTCAGTGCAGAAGGTCGCTGTGAAAAGGAGTGGGGTACGAGTCCCCTTTCCTGCTTTCCATGCTGCATTTACACTCCAGGCTTGATTCACAGGGTAGTTTATGCCAGCAGGTGGTTTTTGCATGGGTCACTAGGTCACCCTGTAATCCCAACTGCAGCTCTCTCAGAGAGGCCAGAAAGCAGCAACACACAGCATAGACACTGGAGTCGTGTCTGTCACCATTCACAGAGGGACCTAGCCCCTCATTTTTCTCAATGATAAAATAGAACTAACAAGTGGAGCAATAAGTACAGCTAATAATGAAGTAGAGTTTAAGGGTTAAATGGGATGTGAATAAATGGCGTAGCATGTAGTACCTCCTGTATAGTAAATGCTCAATAAAGTTTTGCCATACTTATGTGTTGTTATTATCCACCATGGTGTTGGACCTACAGTAAGACTCCTGGGTGCCATCCCATCCCACCAATACATTGGGCAATGCCTTTCACTTGCGATGAGAGTCTCTGTGGATTGGAGTTATAAATAACTTTGAGAGGTCACTCAGGCAAAACCTTCCCTTTTAAAACCAAAGCATTGCAAGCCTGTAATCCCTGTACGCGGGAGGCTGAGGCAAGAGGATCACCGTGAATTCAAGGCCAGTCTGGGCTACATAGTGAACTCAAGGCCAGCCTGAACTACACAGTGAGACCTTGTCTCCAAAACACTAACTAAATAATTAAATCCAAAGCATGTCATACATCACAAAAGTTTGTTTTGTTACATAATTGTACTGTCTTCGTTATTCTTGTCACTGAGACACAATGACTGACACTCTCAAGTTAAAGAATGAAAGGTTTGTTTATTTTTAGCTCACAGCTCTTAGAGGATTCAGTCCATAGCTGGCTGCCCCTTGGCAGGAAGGGCATAGAGGGGCAGGAGGGGAAAGTTCTTTGCATCGCAGCAGCAGGAAGCCCCAGGCATAGAGAGGCGCTGGGGAGGGAGAGGCCCCCCTTCCGGGTCACATTCCCATCTGCCCACCTCCAGTCCATCCCCACCTGCCAAGGGCAAGTCAACCACGGTTCCCCCATGACACAGTCACCTTCCCAAAGTCCCACCCCTGAGCACATGAGGCTTTTGGAGATGACCCTAGATCTAAACCGTAACAGTTACTATCCTGATTACCTAACACTGACTAAACCACCACTTTTCCAGGTACTGTACCAAGTACTTTTCCTCGTCTCATTTAAACCTCACTACATCCTATAAAGGAAATGTTAACCAATATTCTTATTTACACATAAGGAAACTGGGGCCTAAGGGAAAGGCACTAAAGCATCACTACTCACTTCTGTCTGATGTCACAGGCAGCAAGGACAGAGAGAATGCGAAAGCAGACCTTCATAGGTTTGAAGGCCTTTGCTCCTAGTGTTCATACCCTGCTGCTTCCTTTTTGCACTTCTGTAGGAAATTCACACCAAGAACAGCAATTTAAACATTCCCATTTTAATAGATGGAGAGATTAAGACTGAGAGAGAAGCTAACACCACCCACATAACTCACTAGCACTCAGAACCAAGGACCCTTTCATTCCCCACATCTCTGCAGGTGCCAATCAATACAAGTATGGCAAGAACCGAGCTGAAGAAGATGCCCGGAGGTACCTGATAGAAAAAGAGAAGCTGGAGAAGGAGAAAGAGATGATTCGGACAGAGCTGATGGCCTTGCGACAGGAGAAGAGAGAGCTAAAGGAAGCCGTTCGGAGCAGCCCAGGTACCTGTGTGGGTGTGGTCCCGAGTGCTCATGGGTGGGGTGGCATGGCCTTGGCATTTCTCCTGGCACAATAAGGGGAAATCTTTTGGCAGGTTACCTTGAATCCTACCCAGATATGTCAGTCAGATTTCCCTCACTTTCACAAAATACCTAACATAAATCAGCTTGAAGGAGGAGAGGTCTGTTTTGGCTTACAGTTTCAGGGGCTTGGGTGCATGGTGAGCCAGCTCATGTGCTGGTGAGGCAGAAATACCATGATGCAAGAGCACTTAGAAGAGCTCACCTTACAGAAACCAAAAAGGATAGCGAGAGACAGAGGGAAGCACTGGGGACAGATAAAATCCCCAAGGTCACACTCCTGTGACCCACTTCCTTCTACAAGCCCTTGCATTCTGTTCCCATCACCTCTCAGTAAGGCTGACAAGCCATGACCTCGTGGATGAATTAAATCATCGACTGGTGAAGTTAAGTCTTCATGAGCCAATCACTTTGCCAAACCTCATCCTCTGAACTCACAGGCCTTTTAGGGGACACTTTAGATCTAAAACAAAGCACCAGGAAAGGCAGGTCCTTAGCCTCCCCTCCTCTTCCTCCTCACTCTTGATCGTCATCATCGCCCCTAAGCAAAGGAAGTGTCGTCAGTTTGATAACTGCTCCTGGATGAGGATGAAACGCATCCCAACAATGTGTCCACTCAGTGGAGTAAGATGTGAACTGACTTCAGAAGTGTGGAAGACAAAAGTGTGCCTAGAATAAAGGAAATAAGAAATTATCTGGGACCTTCCATTCATTCATTCAGCAGTATCAGACATTGGTCCAGGTGCTGAGAGTGACATACAGTCACACTTTCCCAGGATCCTCTTCTGAAATCCTAGGACCTTGGCCAGCCCTGCCTGCTCTAGGCTCCCCTGTCCCCCATTTTCTGCTGTATTTCCTGTGAATTCTCTCGCTAGCTACAGTTCACAACACTTTAAACTGGTTTTCCACATATTGAGAAAATAGAAGTGCCCTTATAGAACAGGTCCAAGGCCACTTGACCCTGTCAGAATTGTGGAATCTATAGACTTTTTCTAAGAAAAAAAAAATGCCACAATTCAAAATGTTACCTACTGGAGCCCACCCATAGGTTGTCCACGAGCCTCAGATTGAGAACTTCTAGTTTAAAGAATATGACACATTTTATATGGAAAAGAACTAAAATCAGTGGCAGAGACAAGAAGGAAGTTTGGTTTCAGTAAAAAGAATTTTCAAAACCTGATGTTCTGATAATTAGCATTTGGAGGAGCAGGCTATCTTTTGGGGGCTGTTTTGTTTTGTTTTTTGAGACATGGTCTCACTTTGTAGTTCTGGCTGGACTTGAACTCACTATGTAATCCAGGCTGGCCTTGAATTTGCAGCAATCCTCCTGCCTTAGTCCCTCGAGTGCTGGGATTATAGGCATACACCATCACACCCGGCCTATCTTTGTTGTCGTGATGAACATCTTTTGTTTCTATAGTTCTCTCGTCTTGAAACATACCAGATTATGATCTTTATTTATTATCTCATACACACACACATACACACACAAATACAAGCTGCATAAGGGCAAAGATCTTTGTCTCATCTGTTCACTGATATGTCCCAAGGGGCTAGGACAGTGCTTGGTACATAGTAAGAACTCAGTAAACATTTACTAAGGGAATGAATATTGAATTTAACATTTCTGGGAACCCAGTCTCCCTCACAGCAAAGAATGGAGGCAAAGCCCCAACACAGCACTTGGCACAAGAAGGTACTAACACAGTAGGTTTGTTGGATTAAACTGCATAAGCACCAGAATCCACCTGGAGACTCTGGTCTGTGGAAAGCCCTGGGTCAGGACTGTTATTTGCAAATAACAGAAACTAAAATCAAACTAGTATAGAAAGAAAAAGAAGAAAATGTAAGTGGGAAATTCAGAGGCCAAGTGTAATAAACTCGAGGCATTTAAATGATGTCACCAGGAAGCTTATCCCTGTACCTCGTGTTTGGCCCTCCTCTTTTGGTTTCATTCTTTCTCATGTGGTGGCACAGTGGCTACCCAGGAGTGAAGGCTGGAGCTTCACCAAGTCCTCTTAGTCACCCCAGCAGCGAGAGCTTTGCTTCCCAGTGCCTGCCACCATAACCCCAGGAATCACTCCCAGCGGACCAACTCTGATCCCTAAACCAATCACTGACCACAATATGAGAGGTGATTACAGACCAAGGCTAATTTACATGTCAAACCCTTGGACTAAGAGTGGGGTCAGCTTCATTCAAACTGCAAGGACAGGGAGGGGAAAGCCTGCTTCCCTGGAGAAAAATCAGCACCCTGTTCCCAGAAGAGGAAAACTGAGCAGGGAAAGAGCTCACCACTCATTGCAGAGCCGGAAGCCCAAGCCTCAAGTCTGTCTTGTAAGCAAGACTGAGAGGCTGGAAAGGACAGACAAACGCCTGGGCCCTGACAGGCTCCCCGAGCCCCAGGCCAGGCTCAGCTGTCCCTCATTAGTGTCTCTGCACTCAGGAGCAAAGCTAAAGGCTCTGGAGGAAGCCGTGGCCAGCTTGGAAGTGCAGTGTCGAGACAGGGAGGAGCGCCGCATCGACCTGGAGCTGCGGCTGGTGGCAGTGAAGGAGAGGCTGCAGCAGTCCCTGGCGGGGGGCCCGGCCCTGGGGCTCTCGGTGAGCAGCAAGAACCGGAGTGCGGTGAGTCCACTGCCTCGCTGTGGCACCTGTTTCTTGGTCCCCTCACTTGTGACAGATCCCCCCACAGCATTTCTCTTTGTGGGTCAGAGCTGTGCACATTTATAGGCAAGAAAACTGCAGACCAAGGGGTAGAGGGCGTGTGCCACCGGCAGCACAGCTGGGACAGGGACTCTTACGGCAGGTTCTGTGTGTTCTCTGACCTGTTGTCTCTGCAGCTGCAGCACCAGCTGACTTTTTATCCCAAGGGCGATCTTAGGAATGACCTTGGAGTTATTGGTAATATGGGCTACCATGAATTGAATAACAAGTCTATTTGTTCTACTACCATTGGCCAGTATCATGTCTTACCCTTATTTTTTCAGTCTTCACAGCAGTCCTGTGAGGTAATATTGAGTGTTTTAACCCCACTCAAAGAGATAGGTTCAAAGGTCTTGAATAAACTTGCTCGAGGTCACTGAGCAAAGTAGAAGACAGGATTCCAAACCCAGGAAATCAGATCACAGAGCTCTGCTTAACTGCCATGACACTTGGGCTCTCTCAGGATCTGGAACATGCCCAGCCCCGTGCTGGGGGCTGCACACATTAACGCTAATGTCCCAGCAACCCCGCAAGTCGGCGCACTCCTCTCCCGCAGGACTTGCCGACCCCACTCTTAATGGACCTTCCCTGACCTCATCTCTATCAGAGCCTTCGGTGTCTGCAGTGCTGACATTTGGAGCCCATAGCTTTTCGTTGTAGGAGATGACTGTGCTCATTCTAGGATGGTCCCAGCATTCCTGGCTCCTTCCCATTGGCTGACAATAGCACCCCGTCCTCAGTCGTGGCAACCAGAAGTGTTTCCAGGTCTTGCCAGAAGTCCGTTGAAAGGGAAAATTCATCCCTAGTTGGGGACCATTGTTCTAAATTTGCAACATTCCCATCCATTATTATTCCTCAGAGTTCTTATTACAGTCTGTGTGTTTGTATTGTGCCCTTGTTTGTATTATGCCTTTTATTACTATAGTTTGTATTTTTACTAAGAATTGGAGGTCAAGGTTGTTGCTCAGTGACAGAGCATATGACACATGCAGTGGCCTCCGTTAGATCTTAGCACCACATATACACAAAATAGGTCTGTGTTACCATTATATCCCTGCCCTTTACAAAGTCTGAATAATAGTAAGATGTAGTAAATGTCTGTCTGTTGAGTGAATAAATGCCTTGCCTGCTTTCAGACCATAAAATAGAAGCTCATTTTATGGTCTGAAATCCCCTGTCTGATAAGCATGAGCTGCTGTCACGAGGTGTACAGTAGTACCATTGTTCCAGGTCACACCGCCTGGGCCAGCCACACCCAGTGAGTCTGAAACCAGAGCTGTGGCTCACGCCCCTGCACTTCCTCTCCAAGTGATATTTCCAACCTCATTTTACAGATGAAGAACACATGGGCCAGAGTCACGGCAGGGTGGAGGAACTAGAACTGGTTCACTGGCCACAGCCGCTTCCTACTCCCTGCATGCCAGAAAGTTCTGGTCAGAGTGCTCAATCCTCTTGACACCCTTTGGGGATAAAGGGGAGTCTCCTCTAAATTCTTCCCAGGTGTAGCTGTCAAGATGTCACCGATAAGGAATTGCATTCAGTAGAGTATGAAGCAAGTATCTGGAAAATATAAGTGTAAAGGGAGTGTAACTACTAGAGGACAACAGGGCAGGTGCCTGGCCTTCCTGAGGCTGTGGGCTCCATCCCCAGCAACACCTGCCCCCAATAAAAGCAGTGTGGTTGTGGGGTTCGCTCTCACACTTACCAGTCAAGCTTGACTTTCCCGGTTCCCTCACCTGTAAACTGGATGGCTAGTCGTAGTGTACCTACTTCACAAGCTTATTGAAAAGCTCCACAAACCCAGCATGGTGGTGCACGCCCAGAATCCCGACACTCAAGAGGCTAAGGCAGGAGGATCGCTGCAAGTTCAAGTCCAACCTGAGCTACACAGTGAGTTCAAGGCCAGCCTGAACTACCTAGCGAGACTGTATCTCAAAAAATAAATACATAAATAAATAAAATGCTGCTATACTTTTAAAAAAACAAAAAAGCTACATGAGTCAGTTGTTACCGGCTTTATGCCAAGGCCTTCCATATCTTCTTCCCCTCACTCTGTGTTGACGTTCGCCTCATGTCTTTTATTTTAAAGTGCTCTTACTCTTTTGAGTGAAGGCTGGGTGAAGGTATCATGACATCTCGCCTACTGAAGTTTTTTAAACTTCTTTCTTGCCCTTAACAGGAAACTACAAATAAACCCCGAAACAATGTCCCAGAGCAATCTCTGCCTGTCAATTGTGTTTCCGAGCTTCGGAAGAGGAGCCCATCCATCGTAACCTCCAACCAAGGAAGGGTGCTCCAGAAGGCCAAGGTACACCCATAATTAGGCTAATCGACAGTCAGAGATCTGAGAGCCCTCTTTTTAGGAAGCCTCACCCCAAACCAAACATTAGTGAAAGAACTGGAGAGAACTGCCAATGCATCTGTGCAATACAATTCCTGAACTGTCTGCAAGGGACCTATTCAGAACCTGCTCACTCTTTCTGAACACGTAGCTCTTCTCAGCGCTTGGGAGGCTGAAGCAGGAGGACTGCCAGGCTGAGGCCAGTCTGAGCTACATAGTGAGTCTCAAAATGCACACACAATTCTAACAAACCCAGTCATCTGATTTCTAATCCTAAAAATGTTTTGAGACAGGAAAGGTGCCATTTCAGATAAGGGGTGAAGGGATTTACCCAAAGTTAGTGCAGGAACAGAGATACAAACTCACTTGTGCTATGTCTCAGCCCAGAGCTCACTCCAGGATGCTAGCCCACAGTCCCTGCTGTGTAACTCATGGGGTCAACTTTTTGGATTTTAGAAAGTCATATATAAGTATGATGAAAAACCCCAGCCTGTTTCAGGTGGTATCCTACAGGCAAACGTGAACACAGTAACTCCACGAGCTGTGTGCAATTCACACTGTGCAGCCAGGATTGTAATCAGCCTGGTGTTGTCTCATGTCAGGGATTGCCACCCCATGAGTTTATGCCAGAATGCTTGAGAAATATGTTGGCTTCAGAGCTTTCCAGATTTCAGAATTGCAGATAAGAAAGAGTGGGCCGGAAAGTAAACACTCAACCCATCAGAGATGCTCAGGAAAGGTTTCGCTGAAGTGGAATCTGAGCCCTGCCTGTCAGCGGCATGTAACATCTGAGAAACTGCTGCGCTGGACTGGAAAGTTAGTTAGATATGGAAGCATCTTGGTTTGCTAGCTAAGAAATGTGGAAGGTAATGAGTTTTCTCTTTGTTAAAATGAAAAATTAGCAGGGAACCAAAACAAAGCCCTGCTCTTCTGGAGCTGAGAATGTAAACTTCAGCAAGTATATTGACATAAAATGAAGCAAAACAAGGGAAGAGAAGGTGACAACAAAAGTGGCTCTTTTAAGCCAGACGTGGTGGCTCACGCCTGTAATCCCAGCACTCGGGAGGCTGAGGCAGGAGGATCGTTGCAAGTTCGAGACCAGCCTGGGCTACAAAGTGAGCTCAAGGCCAGCCTGAACTGCATAGCAAGACCTTGTGTCAAAAAGACAAAAAAAAAAAAGTGGCTCTTTTAATGTCAGTGTCAGCAAAGGCCCTTTTGAGGGGGTGACACATACACTGATGGCTGAATGGGGTGTGACAGAGGGAGCCCTGTGAGGATGGAGGGAAGGGTAACCCAGGAGGAGACAGGAGCAAATGCCGAGTCTGTGAGGTTGGGGAGGGGATGGACACTTGACACAGAGCGGATCTGAGTCTGGTGGAGGGAACCAAAGGTGAGCACCAGAAGATGGGATCAGAGAAGTAACGGGCTGATGGCTGGATCACTGATGCTAGGGGCCAGCACACTATTTTTGTGAAGAGCCAGGCAGTGTGCATTTCAGAATTTGCTAACCCTATGGTTTGCTTCCTAACCATGCTGCCATTATAACACGAAAGGAACCATAGACTGGATGTAAAGGTGTAAAGAACATGGCTGTGTCCCAGTGAAACCTTCCCTCCAGCTGCCAAAGCATGAATTTCGTATCGTTTTCATCTGTCATGAACTAGCACACTGCTGATTTATTTTCCCAAGCATTTAGAAATATGCAAAACACTTTTGGCTAACAGGTTATATAAAAGCAGACAAGACTGACTTGACCACTGGGCCACAATTAGCCAGTGCTTTATTTAACAACTTGCAGGCCATTGCAGAGGCCTTGGGTTTTGTGTAACATAATAGAAAGTCACTGAACAGACTGGAGTAAGGTTTTTGGATATGAATTACATTTTTTAAAAAGGCCATTCAGAGCTGAGCATGGTAGCACATGCCTATAATCCCACCTCTCCGGGAGGCTAAAGCAGAAGGGTCACAAGTTCAAGTCCAGCTTGGGCAACTTAGCAACTTAGTGAGATCCTTGCTCAAATTTAAAAAAAAAAAAATTGAAGAATAGGGATAAAGCTCAATATAAAGACCCTGGGTTCAAGCTCCAGTACCACCACCCCCAAAGCTATTCTGGGAGAGGGGACAAGAGCATGATGAAATGACTTATTCAGGGTCACAAAGTTACTGAGCAGGACCAAGACCCAAGACTGTAATGTACCCACTGGAGATCTTTAACCCAGTACAGTAAAATTTTCTCTCCAGCAGTCCCACTAGAACAGTCAAGAACATGACTTGTCTTGTCTTTTTGTACTTCAGGAATGGGAAATGAAGAAGACCTAGGAAGAGACTGAGGATTTCATTCCAAAAGAAATACAGCCTGTCCACCTAAGGAGGAAATTTCTTTCCCCCCAAAGAGACACTAGGAGGAGACTGGAAGTCACCCCTGCTTTCTGGGCCACCCAGAAGACTGGCCATTATGTCTGCATGACTTTAGGGGCCTGGGGAGGGAAGAAACAGAAGGGAAGAGGAAAATGGAGGCATCCTTCTGATTTTACAACGGGTGGAAATGGGGGTGGAGGGAGACGGAAGTTCGTACAACCCTAAAGGTTTGTTAGCCACCTTCACCTTCCCTTCTGAAGAAGAAATGAAAGCGCGTGTGATTAAGCCATTCCATCCCATCTCAGCTCCCAGGCCCGGTCCTTAAGGCAAAGGAGGGCAATGCTGGAACATCTGTGGTGCGGTGTAAAGGGAAAAGACTTGACCATCTCCTCTGATTACTTGTGCTAACCGCATTCCTGTTGGGCATTACTGACCACCTGTGGGCAAAGCAAACAGGCTGCAAAATTGGTAACACTGTCCCTGCCTGCACAAAGCTAACAAGAGCCACCAAGAGCATGCAGTCCTGCAGTCATTCCTCCTCTGCTTTAGATCTAAGCAGAATGCAGCTACTAGAAACTTCCAGATTCGGATATTTTAAAAATCAAATGCCTGAGTACGCAGAGGGCAAAGAGGGTTGATCAACTGAAGTATTTTAAGTTCACAGTGATGGGAACATGAAGTTCTAATGTCCACAGGATGTCAAAGGTGTTGGACGGCAGGATCATTTGCTGCCAGGTCAAGTCCTTTATTTTATATGACATAGACATTAGTCTTATCATAATGAAGTTCTTATCTTGCACTGGGAGGTCCACAGCCCTGCCCTTCTGTGTCTGCTACAAACCAGAACTATCCTGGAAAACCAGAGGACAGTGGCTCTTTACTACCACATGGGTGCTAGGCCTTTTCCAAACACTTGATTCTTTTATAAATGGTGCAGGGACCTCAAGTCCTAAGCAGCCTCCTTTATGCGATGCACTACTGTTTCAACACTGTAGGCACTTTATGGGTCTGTCTTTAACATGTTTCTCTCCAATAAAGATAAAACCGTTAACTCGTAAAAGCTCAACAGTTAGCTCAAGGCCGGAAAAGGGAAATCCCAAAATAACCTGTGGACATTTTGCCAAAGGCTTGACATGTCTTGCCCACCTAAAACTTAACATATTTCAGCCTGACTGAAACTCTACCACGCTCTGAAGTAACTGGAGTCCAGAGCAGGAAAAATAACCTGACCAAAATCCCCCCGCTGCTCACTGGCAGAGCGTAAAATTTAGGGGTTATGATCCAACTAGCCCTGGGTTTGAGCACTGCCTTTCCTACCCTACCTGCTGGGTAGCCTTACTAGAATCACTTGACCTGATTGTTGCTTTCCTTATCTGTAAAGTGAGATAATACATAGGAAGCAGCTTGCATGATGTCAGATGCAGGAAACAAGTCAGTGTTGGCCACATGCAAAATGTCTCACTCAAAAGCCTGTATTCTTTCTGCTGAGGAAGAAATGACTTGTATATGGCAACTACAAGCATCAAAAGGCAATTCATCCAAGCCAGGCAGCCTGTAATCCCAGCATTCTGGAAGCTAAGGCAGGAGGATTGGGAGTTCAAAACCAGTCTAGAGCACAGAGCAAGACCCTGTCTCAAAGAAAAAAAAAGCAACCAATCTAAACTGGTAGTTTTCATACAAATTCCATCTCAGTATCTCCAGTAACAAAAGAGCTCACACACTGTGGATGGCCAGTTTTTTTTTTTTAAGTATGTATACTAAATGGCACCCACTACAATATCCTCAGTATCTCTCACATTCTTAGGCAGTCACTTTGAGGTTAAATGTCTTTTCCACCAATATATCTGGACTCCAGAGAAGAGCCCTTAAATCATTAATAATCAACATGTACTGAGTACTTATCAGGCATCAGGCACTGTTAGCCAGGGCCAGGTTCTAAACACATGGCCTGTGTAGTCACACTGGGTCCCATGCCACAAGAGGTCCTGTCCGTGTTGTGGCCTTCTTTGTAATTTTTCCCCTTAATAACTTTTGAACAAATGCTCCTGTGTTTTCCTTTTGTCCTTTAAATTACATAGCCAGTTTTCCAGGTATTATCCCTTTGGGCATCACTAAAATCTTTTGAGATGAGTTATATTATCACAATTTTTGCAGTTCAATCTGATGCTAGAGCCCTAACTACAAAGCTCTATTTCACCCATGCATCTCTCTCACGTTGCACTGCAGCACTGAGAAGTAGAGAAGCATTTAATAAACATGCTCTATTGAATGCACGTATGCAACACACTTGGTGTAAGCTGGCAGCTAACAGAAATGAGAGCAAAACAGCTATAAAAAAATAAACAGGTGCCAATTCTTCCCCCCCCCCCCCGCCAAGTTAAGGTTTTGTTATGTAGCCCAGGCTGACCTCAAACTCATAGCAATCCTCCTGCCTCAGTCTCCAGAGTGCTAGGATGACAAGTGTGCATCACCACTTTGGCTCGAATGCAGACTCTTGTTAAAATGTCTTGATTGGTTGTGGGTCTGAGGTGAACTTAAAGCTCCATGGTTCCCACACTAGCAAGTTCTGGTCTATTAGAACCCTTGTGTCACTAGATACTCACTAACCATCCTGAACCTCAGTTGTCTCATATGTAAAAAGGATTCATAACCCCTCTCTAAGCCATGTTGCTCTTCTCTTATGACAAAAACAAGAACAAAAACATAAGACGTTAGTTATAACATCTGTGACCTGGGCTTTGGATGAGAAATAAAAGTGCAAAAGACTCCAGCTCTGTACTCAGGGTCAAGCAGGAGGGAAAATAGGACCACAACTGCTAGTAAAAGCAAAGCATGTTTTGGTGAAGATTCAGAGTAGGAAGGTGGCTGGAGATGTAGCTTAGCAGACCAGCGCCTGCTCAGCAAGCGCAAAGTCCTGAGTTTGATTCCCAGTACAAAATTTTAAAAAAATCATGTGGCAGAGTATGGAAGGAGCATGCCTCATTCCCTCTTTTTAAAAAAATTTTAAACATTAAGGGCCACACAGTAATACCAGGACAGAACATACCCTTTTCTTGCCTGACTATAACTGGAAAAGCTTATCTCCCCTCCTTTTCTTCTTACATTCTGTAACCTTCCTCATACAACAAAGTGACTCTTAAAACACGTAAAAGTTTTGACACATATCCTCAATTCAACCAGGATAAGACTTAAGTTCATTCAATAGAAGAAAGGGGGGAAATGTTGAACCTAAAGAAATGCACTTGTCATTGAGAATGGCCAAAAAATACAGTATCTCTGCCCTAATGGAACTTCTGTGTTTACTAAGAGAAAACGAGATACTACACATCATATGTTTTTTAAATTAAGTCGGAAAATACAGGCACTGAAGTGAAAAGCAAAAAAAAATACGGAAGCTGTAATTATTTTCATCTTTCACGTGATCTGGTCCTGTCCAGCCTGCTTTCGCAGCCCTGTGACCCTCTTTTTTAAACACCGGTTATATTTTGATTTTATATCGCGCTTTTATCACTTATAACTTTACACAAACTCTATGTGCGCAGAGGCGTAATCTGCTTTGTTCGCACGAACCTGTGCCTAGCATAAAGCTTCGTCGTTAAAACGAGTTCCCACCACGCTAAACCAGAAGTGTTTTGCCCGGAAGAACTGTGCGGAGCACCTGACGACCGGAAGTGCAGCGTTCCTGTCCGGAAGTCCTTAGCGGGGCAATGTTCTCAAAGGCTGCCGGGAGGCGTGGCTTTTAAGCGAGAGCGCGCTTCACTTGGAGTGAGTGCGCTTGCGCCACATCGGTCCTCTCAGGTCAGGAACATGGCCGCGCGGTCGCTGTGGGCGGTCCGGCGGCGGTTGCAGCGCCTCCTGGCCCCCAGTACCTCGTCGGCGGGCAGGTAAGCAATGCGGGAGCGGTCAGAGACCCTAAGGCTGTGCAGGAAGGTTGTGGAGTGAAAGCGAGAGTTAATTCGGTGAAGGCTAAAAGACGCTCCAAACCTCCCGGCCTCTTTGACCGGGCATCGACTGCCCCATTTTACGGAGGGAAAAACTGAGGCGCATCCCGTTCCCAAACCAAGGGAGGTGGGCGGGCCTGAGGTCCTGACCTGGAAGGTGAGTAGTTTTGATCTTGAGCGCCAAGCTTTGAATAAATTGCAGGTAAACCTCTCTCGCGGTGGCTTGTTATAAGTGGTGTCTGTGGGTGTGTTTGGGTTCTTGCCCCGACAACGTGTGACATTGGGTCAGCCCTGTCCCCCTTCCCCGGCATCATTTTACCTGTTGGTTAAGGAGAAGGTTGGACCTGTTTTCTCCCAGCAGCCCTTCCGTCGGCTTTAGAGATACTGTGAAATTTTAGTTACTGCCTTTGGCTTTTATCTGATCTTTTACAATGTCTACCGCAAAACTAGAGGTGGTTATTTTATTATTTCTATTTAATAATTAAGGAAACTGAGTTTTTAGAAAAGTTGAATAACTTTTCCAGGCTTCAGCTCTCTGGAACTGGTGGAACCCGTCCTGGAAACCAGGCAGGGCTCGAGAACCAGCGCTTTGAGTGAGTGATGTTGATTATTGTCAGGAACTTTTTCTGGAAAAAGAATACAAATGGATGAGTATAGAGTGGAGTCGGACCTCTGGTTGTAAATTTTGCTGCAGAGAAATCCTGGAAATTTTCATAACTGTCATCTTTTATATATTAACACACCAGACTCAGCACTCTAACACCTATTGAAGAGTTAAGTGGGGGCAGGAGAGTGTTTTATTTCAAGTTTTTTGGCAGTTTGTTGGTAATGTAGAGAAAAGTTCTAAAAAAAGTGGTTCCTTCTTGAAAGATTTGCTCCCACTCCTGAAGGAACAGAAATTGAGATTACATCCAACTTCTTCCATAGTCTAAGGTTTGGCCATTTTCTCAGCAACCTGGCCCTGAGGATATTTTGACCAGCTTGCCATTGAATAAATGTGTTTTTTTAAGAGGAAGAAGGTATTTCATCATGTATAATTTCCAGCAGATGTTTATTGACCATATTTTCTGAACCAAAAATTCAGAATTTAAACCAAACAGCACATCGTAATAATTGAATTCAAGACCAGCTTGGATGGTCTGGGAAATAAGTTTTCTTGTCCAGATTTATAAACTAGCTCTTAGCTCTGCCCAGCATCTTCTTCCCCTTTCTTAAAACAAACTCCTTTACCCCTCCTTAAGCTTTTCTTCAGATGTCACTTCAGTGACCACAGTTAAATTCCTGTTCACATAAATGACTTTTTGTTTAAAAGAGCTCCTATATCCACAGACTGAGTTTCTTGGTAATTTTACTGGAAATCAAATTATGAGGGTCAGGAAATGTTAATAGAACTTTCTGAAACTAGGAGTGGGAGTCAGAACTGTCATAGTGAAAGATCTGTTATAAACTAGCCCCTACTCTAAATTTCTGTTTCATTTTATTTGATCTTTTTGAGGCAGAGTTTCACTATGCAGTGCAGGCTAGCCTTTTGTAGCCCAGGCTGGCCTTGGACTCTCAGTGGTCCTTCTGCCTCAGCCTTCTGAGTTCTGGGATTCAGGCGTCCACCACCACACCCAGTGAAATTCCTTTCTATGTAGACTCCCAAACCAACCAATGGCTCTGTGCCCAACATGCATAGAAGCCAGAACTGTGGCACATCAGGTTTTAGGGAAAGAGCAAACTTTATTGCAAGGTCAGCTGGTAAGGAGATCAAGAATAGACTGCTCAAATCAATCCTCCCCAGTTGGTTGGTAATAGAATTTATAGAAAGGGAAAGGGAAGATGCTGCGTGTTGATTAAGAGGTGAGAAGGGGAAGTCTGAGGGTTCTTTTGTGCAAGCATAGTCATTACGCCTCCTCACAGGTCACAGGTCTGCTTTTCAGCAGGGGGTTATGATGTTTGGTGTGGAGGATTTTGAGCTCATGACATCAAAAGTTTATTGACTGGACCAGCTGGCCTCTCCACATGTCCATTCTTGAAAATCCAGTTTCAAAATGACTTTGAATGGATTCTGGAGACACTTCCTGAAAGATAACTGAAGCACTTTGTTATCTAAGGACATCCTGTCCAATTGTATCCAAGCCTTAACTTAGCTCATTACCTGTATAAATTGTAGGTTACGTAACAGGTTGAATACAGGATCTGTTATAGTCACCTTTTACAGTCCAGCAGCGGTAATACACAATATTTTATCAGTATTTCCCAACTCAGAATTTCCTTCTCAGCAAGGTTCTCCTCTCTGAAGGCCTATGACTTGTGGTCAAGAATTTTTAGAATGCCAAGTCTGACTGAACTCTTGATACTAAGACAAATTTTTTCCTTTTGTAAGATGAAGGGCTGAACTAGAACTGTAACTGGTTTTGAATTTTCACTTCTGGTAATACCCTTTGGTTCTTGGAATTAGCTTTAGTTTCCTCTTCACTGATTTTTGTGGGCTCATCTGTGGGTGTTTCTACTGTCTGGTGTTCAGTGTTCTGTCTCAGTGGCATGTGGCATGTGATTTGTTTGCTTTTTTAGAGACAATATCTTGCTATACTGCCTGGGCAGCCTCATGACCCTCCCATGTCATCCTCCCCAGTAGCCACAACTGCAAGCACACATCATTTTGTCCAGCTTCCCTGTGTGACCTTGAACAAGTCATTAAGCCTTCAGCCTCTCAGCTTCAGTTTTTTGATCATTAAAATAGAGATGATAATAGTATTTATCTCATGTTATGAATAACAGCTATTTCCAACAGCAAAAAAATGGAAACAACCTAAATGTCCATCAGCTGACAGACAGATAAACAAAATGGTATATCCACACAGTGAAATATTACTAAGCAATAAAAAGTAATCAATTACTGATAAGTGTAATTACATAGGTGAGCTTTAAACACATATCAAAATACTCGGGGCTGGGAGTATAGCAAGCACCTACCTGGCAAGCATGAGCTCCTGAGCTCAATTCCCAGTCCCCCACCAAAAAGATACTCCCTAGTGAGCACATATATGATCTCATTTATGTTAAACATCCATAAAAGGCAAATGTACAAAAGACACAAAATATGTTAGACTTTCTCAGGGCACAGGATTTAGGTAGAAATGGAAATCAGCTTCTAGTAGTTATGAGCTTTTTCTTGTTGTGGTGAAGATGTTCTAAAATTCTGGTGCTTACCCAACTGAATATCCTAAAAACTTTTTAATTGTATTCTTAAATGGTTAATTGTATGGCTGAGAATTACATATTGATAAATTGTTTTTTACAAACTCTTTGAAAAACAATAGTGCTTATCTCAGTGCTGGGAGATAAAAAGAGGATGCCAGTTATACCCAGTGCTTAGTAAGGTCTTCATATTGTTTATTTGTTACTGTGACTGAAACAGTGGGGAACTTTCTGGTGTCTAAATTTTGTTGTAGTTTTGCCTTTTTAGAATGGCATTTACTCTTCATGTGCCACCTTGCACCTGCTTTAGGGGATGGCTGCACCCATTCAGCACTGCCACCCAGAGAACTGCTGGTGAGGACTGCAGTTCTGAGGACCCTCCTGATGAACTTGGACCCTCTCTTGCTGAACGAGCCTTAAGGTTAAAAGCTGTTAAGCTGGAGAAAGAAGTCCAAGATTTAACAGTGAGTAGATTTCATATTACCTAGTCTTTACTTTCTTTCTATGACTTAAATATCCAAGTAAAGTTTTTATATCCATTTAAAAATGAAGTTATCTCTGGACAAAAAAGAATCTGTAGTAATTAAGACTGGCTAAAAGCAGTCATCTCTTTTTAGTTCCCTGGTGTATCACAACAATTATACATCTGACATTTTGACAATTTTAAGAAGGTACAGTACCTGGTAGGTAGTAGACACTCAAAAAATATTGGTTGAATGTGTGACATCATTAACTGTTGTACTCTGTTGAGCAGACCACATCTGGCATAGTATACTATCTTGGGTTGACACTCCTTGCAGGAAATGCATAGCTAAACCAGAGCAATCCCAAAGTCTAATCTTACTTAGAATGATATGGAGGGTAGAAAGCATGTCTTATGAAAGCAATTAAAGTAACCAGGAATGCTAGAATGAAAATGAAAAAGACTAAAAGGGCTAAAATAAGTGCTTACCAATAGCACACTTGTAAAACTTAATCTCAGTTCTAGAGTTAAATCAGTGAAAGAAAGTTGAAGATTAGTTGTGCTAGCCAAATGTGAAAAAGAAGTTTTTCTCAAGATAATGAGCTGGAAAATTATTGTGTTCAAACTAGCAGGCTAAATGACCACTTATCCTGGCTACTAGAGGAAGTTTCTGCTTGGGCTGGGGATTTGGAGTAGCTGATGTAAGATTTTTACAGTTTGTAGTTTTTTTTTTTTTTTTTGTAAAATACAGCATGTAAATGAAGTTTAGAAAAGAAGTAAAATAGAAAAGCATTTGTTTTCTCATCCTTTTGATTTTGCTTTTGATGTTCAGCTAAGATACCAGAGAGCTGTAGCTGATTGTGAAAACATCAGGAGACGAACCCAGAGATGTGTGGAAGATGCCAAGATATTTGGTGAGACATATATTCACAGTAAAATATATTTCAATCTCTCGGTATGCACTTAGCAGATCTGCCAGCTGAACATAGTAAAAGTATATCTGAGTCCTAACTGAGCCCTCTTCTATCTTTCCATTCCCTTGGACTTTCTGTGCTACTTACCAGGAATCATGTCACTTAACCATTTGCTAAAATAATGTTGACCTTTTTTTTTTTTTTTTTTTTTTTTTAGCAAAACTTTACTTTCTAAGCACATACAGTTACTACAGTTCCAACATTCTAGTGCTTATAGGAACAATTCTGTTTAGCTAGTTAATGTGAAGCATTAAGATACTCAGAGAGGAGAATCTAAAGAGCAGAAGGATAGTCAGGAATTCTGAAATTTGCTTAAAGGAAACAAGGTTGGTTCATAGCCATAAGGCAAAAATCAGCTGTATTTGCACCAGACAGTTTTTACATCTATAAAGAATCCTCTGCTTTACTATCCATAATCAGATTCTGTCTACAACTTGGTGAGTTATAAAGTAGCTTGAAGAGGAAGTTGAAGATAACTATGAAGATCACAGAGTCAGATAACTTAAAAGACTGTGCTATACCTGTTGTGTTTTTTAATGGAAGAAATTTAATAGTCTTTTAGAAATTTTTCCCTGGTTCTAAA
Organism: Hydrochoerus hydrochaeris; assembly: GCA_004027455.1. NCBI lineage: Eukaryota > Metazoa > Chordata > Mammalia > Rodentia > Hydrochaeridae > Hydrochoerus > Hydrochoerus hydrochaeris. The sequence continues at coordinate 191,831 of PVLA01003458.1, forward strand.
TGTTTTTGAGAAAAAGTTAATAACCAGAATTCAGGGAAAGGGATAACTCTGTAATTAATTGCTATACTATGAATTTTATATGTAATGTCATACTTTCTTACACCGTGTGTCTTATTTTTCTCTCTCATTGTTGAGACAAAATATCTGACACCCAAAGTTAGGAAAAGGAAGGTTTATTTCTTCAGGTTGGAGGTTTCAGTCCATACTGAGTTGGCTCCAAGGCAAAATGACATTGGTTCATGGCTTCCCCTGCATCAAAGCGCCAACTGAGCCAAAGAGAAGACACACCTCCTTGCCGCCCTTATACTGTATGCTAGCTCTACCCATGGGTGGGCATAGCACTCACACCATCAGTCTGAGCACTAGACAATGAACCAATAACAAATGCTAGATTTGGCAGCATCCATGATTACATGAGGCTTGGGGTGGGGAGCACATCTGAACATAAACTGTAACACCAGCATAGAATTATGGTGCTTGAGAGTCCCCTGGATGTTACCTTGTCTACTCCCTGTTTCATATTCTTTCCAGTTATCTGGATTTGATCTGCAGTTAGTGCACAGAATTACCCTGTGGACAAATTTGTCATGCTCTTTACTTCTGTCCTGTCCCATTTTGGTGCTTTGGCATAGCCTCTGCTGTTCACTCAGTGCTTTATACCTCATGCTTTTAGTGACAATGAAGTATCAAGCCCCAAATTGAATTCTTGATATTTCAACCAAGTTTTAAGTCTCTTATTTCTAACTTTACAGCAGTACTCAGTACACTGTAGCCTGCCACCAGTTAGTCTGTAGTTCTGAATTTTATCTTTTAAAATTCATAGAGCCTTTTTTCTCTTTTGTTGTAGAATCACCTATATAAGGCCTATGATTTTGCCTCTTGTCCTACAAATTCTAAAATATTTACTCTGGCCAGAAAAAAGTTGCTGCCCTCTGAGCAATGGAAATGTCTACCAAACAGATTGGTTATGATAAGAGGGAGAGGCTTTTGCTATAATTCCTGCTTGAGCTGAAAGAGGATATGTACAGTTTTTTACCAGAAGTTGAGCTTCCACTAACTAGCTTATTGTGTCTGTTTACTCAGACAGTAGTAAAATTTCCAAAAATAAATCAATGTTAAATTCAAAAGAATTTGATAGTTAATCTGATTTATTAACTTTTAGCAAAAGATGTCACCTTAGTCATTTGCTTACATAATTTCCTCCCAGCATCTAGAAATACTTAGAAAATTGAAGGTTACAGGGTGAGTATGGAGGTAGAAAGAAAGTAATTGTTGGTTGTTTTTTTCTGGTTTGGGGATTGATCTTATAGTGTTCACACTGAGCTGCCTCCCAAACCTTTTTTTTTATTTTCTATTCCAAGGCAGATTCTCACCAAGTACCTAAGTTGCCCAGGTGGGGCTTGAACTTGTAATCCTCCTGCCTTAGCCTTCCAGAATGCTGGGGCACTGCAGGTATGCACTACCATAGCCAGCTAGTGGAGTATGTTTAAGGCGTATAGCATGACAACTCTTGACTTTCCAAAGTAGTTTTGTCTCCATAATAACAACCTTTTTGGTCAGTTTTCTAAGAGATTATGTGATCATCATCAATCTATTAACATAATCCAATAATTAGAAAAAAATCAGACACTTGAGCGCTCATGCTACAGACAAGAGAATGTAGACTTCTATTTATCCTTCACAAATTTTGCTGACTAGAAGCAAGGTCTCTGTACTTTGGCAGAGTACAACCAGAAACTTGCTGCTTTTAAAATTTCTTTTAGAAAGCTGAGGATATAGCTCAGTGCAGAGCACTTGCTTAGCTCAGGCAGAGCCATGTTGGTTGGTTTGATCTGCAGTACCAAAAAAGGAAAAAAAAGTAAAACTACCAAAATTCTTTTAGCAGCCAAGGCTTGTTTTCTAGAAACGCCCTCTGCTTTTACTTTTTTCTTTCACACCAGACTAAACCACACCATACCTAGATTGGGTCTCCTTTGCCAGTCCATTATATTTAATGTTACTCAGCTGATTAGAATCAGGCTTTCACAAATGTTTTCCTCAAGAAGCCCTATAAAATCTATTAGTGCCTGGCAATTAAAGGTAGAATTCTTCCCTCTCCTTCATTCATTCCTTCCTATCTAGGCAGTAAATCTTCCCAGATCTTTCCTCAGTCATATTTTATTGCTTATTTGTGACTGATCCTTCTTACCTCCGAGTATGGTTAAGACTGATCCTTCTTACCTCTAAGAATGGTTAAGATTTTGGCACAAGGCCTTGAACCTTTCCCTAGATTAACAAAGTCCTTGCCCCTCCCTAACCCCCACCAAGTATTGTGTCATAGATATCTCTAATGATGGCACTTCTTATCCTCTTCTCTGTAAGAAAAATCAAGGTGCAGAACTGGAAAGAATGGGATTCTTAATAACTGAGCTTATTTTTATCTTTTAACATTTCATGCGATTCTGAAAAGTTTCATGACCCATCTTTACCAATTTCATAGCAAACTAGTTGGAGATAGCGCATTTAAATGTGTCTTACCTTCCTATTATATTTAGCCAGTCTTCAAGAATAACATCCTTTGACATCGTTAATACAGTATTGCCATTTTTATTGCCACCCCCTCTTACCTCCCATGAATTGATAATACCCTGTCCCTATTGAAAATGTGGCTTTGGCATAAATGACACAGGCAGGAATTTTTAAATGTTCATAACTTAATAACAAAAATACAAGAAACAAAAATAGTAATTTTAACAGGCAGATTTGAACCCTTTACCCTGTTTCCCAGGAGGGTTCCTGGGCATGTATCCCTTCTGAAAGAGCCTGACTTGTCATTTGGGTTGGGGTGGTGAGCAGTGATGATCCCCATTTCCTGTGCAGCTGCCTTCTCCCTTTCTGGAGTACCAGGGTAAAGTATACTAACCATCTGTCTGGGCCTTTCACCCCTAACAGCGGAGTGATTTCCTCCTAAACATAAGTGTCTGGTTTCTCTATAGGAATCCAGAGTTTTTGTAAGGACTTGGTGGAAGTGGCAGACATTTTGGAGAAGACTACTGAATGCATTTCTGAAGAAGCAGAGGCGGGGGACCAGAAGCTCACTCTGGAGAAAGTCTTCCGAGGGTTGTCACTTCTAGAAGCAAAGCTGAAAAGTGTATTTGCCAAGCATGGTCTGGAGAAGATGGCACCCATTGGTGACAAATACGATCCTCATGAGCATGAACTCATCTGTCACGTGCCAGCTGATATTGGGGTGCAGCCTGGCACCGTGGCATTTGTAAGGCAAGATGGCTACAAACTTCATGGCCGCACCATTAGACTTGCCCAGGTGGAAGTGGCGGTGGAGTCTCAGAAAAGACTATGAACAGGCCTTCAGGGACAGAATGTTCTCCCCACGTGGAGTCACCTGTGTTTCCTTTATTTATTAATCTAGGTTTGTATTGTACATGAGGTACTTCATGTGTTCTGTTTTGGATATAGTCATATTGGCTTTGTTTCTAAGGTGTTCTGTTGATTTTATGTGACCCATTTGGTCTCATCAGAAGTCTTGCCATCAGACATTTGAACAATGTGACAAATGTTCCTATGGCCTTTATCAAAATACGTTTACAAAAATGATTTTTAAATTGGTACTCTGATTGACTTTGAATCCAAAATTCTCTTAACTATCTTCAGCTAATTGTTGAAATTAGTACAATATCTTGTATTTTGTGGAAAAAACAGTAGAGATTGATTCAACATGTGGGTACTTAGTTTTATACTTACATAAAACTTTAGGTCACTAGGATTGGTTTTTATATACATGAATTCCCAGGACTTCCCTTCTTACTTTATTATGTTTCATAACCATCCTTCGTGGTCCCTACTAGGCTTTGTACTCACATCATGTCCCAAACCCACCCCTTTCCAGCTCCAACCAGAAGGGCTAAAGAGCCAAGCTGGACTCGGGAAGCAGAGAGCATCCAGCAATTCAAGATGCCTCCCTTTCAGACAGAGAATTATCTTCAGCCTCCTTAAATGTATATCATCATTTCAGGTCAACGGAGGCAGCACCAATAGCTAATGACCCAAATAGGTCTGCATAGGTGATTACCTATAACTGCACATTCCACCAGCCCTGACTGCCTTTTTGTCAAATTTGCCTTGGAACACATACTGAATTATTAAGGGGCGGTGATCTAGACAAAAACATTAGGTTCTCATTTTAGCCAGTTATGCCGTGTGCTTTGGTTTTGTTTTGTTTAATTGGTACTCACGAATCACTACCTCTCTTGTACTGACAAACTTTATTTTTTTGTTTTTGTGGTACTTAGAATCAAACCCAGGGTCTTCTCCATGCTCTGCTCCTGACTTTATTTCTCTAACCCTGACAGCTTTTTTCCTTAGGTTTTGTATCCATTTTAAGTTTGTATCCATTTTAAGTTTATGTTTACATTTGTGTAAACATCTAGTTCCCCTTTTACTATTAACCTTTAGAATATAATGGACCTATGTATCATTTTCAGTCTTACTTTATAGCTGGTGTTGTGTAAAGGTTGTGTCCAAGAAATGACTAAGTGGATGAATAATACATCAGTCAGATGTTAGAAAGGAGCCTTTGAGGTTTTTTAATTTTAGAAGAGGCCTTAGTCTAATTTTATCCTTTCTGCCTCTGAGGTGTGAGTATTAGTCTTTTTTAGGACTGGACCTAAAGGGAAAAAAATGTCAATAATAACTTGAATGTGGAACAAGTAGATATTATGTTTAATCATTTAAGATTAATATACATGCAAATATGTCCCCAGCAACAATTAGTTGTTAAATGTACAGATTGTTTAAGTTCGTTACCCACAAAGTCCACTTCCCCTGAATCTCCAGAACCCTATGGGGAAGCAAACTGGCTTCCCTTCACCCTTCTAAGTTTCCTTGAGTAGGCTGTGAATTAAACCAACACAAGATGGGGGAAAACATACTTCATTATCATATAGGTATGTGTCTGAGTCCCACAAAATGAGACTCAAACAACAGCTAGATAACTGAAGCTTATGTGGCATCCTGAACTATAGAACTAGTCTCCTGCAGTCATATTTTGGGGTAGTTATCCTTTTAGACAAGTATATATAAATAGAAGATACTAAACAGACATGTCAATACAGCCATCCTCTGTAAATATCACCATCTGCATCAGATTTAAAAAACAAATGGAGACTGGGGATGGTATAACTCGGTGTGGAGTGTAGGGCTGAGGGGCGTGAACAAGGAAAAACATAACCAAAAGATTCTTTTGGACTTCCTAAGTGCATACTGTAAGTTTAATGAGCAATCAGATTCACAATAGAAATTCATCCTTTTTTGCCTTAATTCCTATCAGATGGCCAGATGGTGAGAAGAAGAAAATGAGCCAATTAGCCATGTAGGCTTTGTTACTAATCAGCTATCGTTCATTATCCATGAATTGGAATTAACCATAATTTTATGTGTGAAATGTTCTGATTACCTGAAGAGTTTTCTAATACTGTTTTCACCTCCTGTTTTTGCAAATAGATTGAGAATAGTTTTAAAAGGTTCTTTTATTGTTCGTAGTTTTGCAAACTTAAAGTGCATGTTTAGAACTAGAAGATAAAGCTATAGTAGTAAAAATGTCAAATTGAAGGACTTCAGGAAGTCAGAGCAGCATAAAATAGATGAGGCTTGTTAAGGTATAGATGTGAACATAAATTCCAGCTCAGTCACCTGTCTAACTTTGGACACCAGGTTCACTCTTCTAAGCTTGTTTATAAAATGATTACAATAATTCTTTCATGATACTGTGAGGATTAAATAAAATGTGTAAATTGCCTACTACAGTAGGTCTTCATATTTATTTTTGTTTTATGCACATTTTTTTCTGCATTTTTATAGCTGCCTGAAGTCTAGGGAGAAGGGAAGACTCCCTAAAAGCAGATTATTTTTTAAAAATTGTAAGCTAATGATTCAGTGACTTATTTTCCTTCCAGTTCTTGTTTTGTTTTGTTTTGTTTTGTTTTACCATAGCCCCCCAGAAACATTTTTTAAACTGAAGAAGCAAGAAAATTGTGTTCATGCTCTAATTTTCATCTTTTATATATAAAGTGAAAAGACATTGACTGGTAGGTGACATGTAAGGAAACGTCTCACTTGAGGAGGGGTTTTAGTGTATTAGTAGTACTTACATCCTATACATCTTTTACTGACTTTTCTATCATAAAGGAATCATCTTGGCAGTGATATTGTTTTATATTTGGTGCTCTTAATTCATGACAAAGGACTTGATCAAATGAACAGAAGTTCTTAAAAATTACAGCAAAGACAAACAGGGAAAACTAAGGATGAAATGTAATATTCAGAAACAACTAATAAAACCCAAATTGAAATAACTGCAGTTCAAGTGGGATTTGTTTGGGTTTTGTGTGTGTGTGTGTGTGTGTGTGTGTGTGTGTTTCTGAGGATCAAATCCAGAGCCTCTCACATGCTAGGAAAATACTGTACCCCTGATCCACAGCCAGCCTGTGTTCAGAGGCTTTGTTTACCTACTTCAGAATGTATGCTGTTGACTGCTGGTCCTTCCCTGGGGGGCTCAGAGGTACCTTGAGAGCTCAGCACAGCAAAGTGGATGCTATCCTGCTTCAGTGTGGAAGTCTACCTACCTCTTGATTTATTTTTTCCTTTGTGTTCAGTTCTGATTTAGTTGTCTTACATGCTCTACTGTACTTCGGCTTACCATCCTCCTAAGCAGATTGCTAGCATTTGGCCCTGACTGCAGGTTCCCTGTTTCTGGCTACCTGACCTTATCTCTCCCTCTGCTTCTCAGGTGGCTGCCATGTACCCAACTTCCTGGCTAACTGCTCTTCCTTGGAGCTATTCTTTCCTGAGTTTTGCCTTCAGGTTTTTCTCATTCTTCCAGTCCTGTCTGTATGCCCTGGTTCCATAATTCATTGTCTGCCCTATTTCCAGTGCTAAGCAGTCAATATATTTATTCCTATCTATCCAGACTTGGCTGGTGCTGTCAGGTTCACTATGGTAATTTTCAAGCATAACTCCAGAATTCCTTGACACACTGAGGGCTAGGGGCTTTATCCATTCTGGAATCTGGAGCTTTGTGAATGCTTGAGCAGTAGAAATGGCACTGCTCGTTTCCATACGCAGACCTTAAAAAGCCTCACCTCCTATCTCAAACAGCTCACCCTGGGACCTGACCATCATGCTGAGAACAGGCTAAACAGTGTGTGTCCTGGAGCTGATGGCTCTGACAGCTTTCAGCTGAGCCAGCAGCCTCCTGACAGCCCCATGAAATTGAATCCTCCAGTCCCCAGTGACACCACGTGAGACAGAAACGCTGATCCCACTGAGCCGGCCCGAAGTTTGGGTTTGCAAAGTAAATGACTCAACTAATAAAAGCTGGGGATGTAGTTCAGTGTGAGGGTCCTGGTCAATCTCCCCAGTGTCACAAAAGAAAAAGGGAAGTGTTCGTTCATCCACACCTTTGACTTAGAACCTAGCTATAAATTCATGCCTTCAGTCTCTTTTCTTAGCCATATTGAATCACTACAGATTTTCCTTCTTCTGAAACTCCCCCCTAACTTTCCTCTGCCAGAGGAAATCTGTCCTTCACAGGGTGGTGCTGACCATACCACCCTTGTTTTCTGAGATGAAATGACAAGATATTATCGCTTCTGCTTTCTGAAAAGTGAAATTCTTCCCTTTTGTTTTTGAAGAAATAAAAGAGATATAAACTATACGGAAACTGCACACAGGTGAAAACCTTCAGTATCGGAAGTGTACGGCCTTGTTTCAGCAGGTGCATAGAACAGCATCTGGTCACCCCGGCCGCTGCTTGGTCAGCAGACCCCGGCCCTTGCAGGCACTTCAACTCCACAGTTATCCGTTATCTCACGTAATCGCCACAACCACCTGGGAGGGTACAGCAGAGGTTATTCTGTCCGTTTTCTGAAAGTGGAAACTGAAGGAGACTCAGCTAGTCCCTAAGACTGAACTACAGTTTTTTCTCCAATCTTCCGGCAGTAGACACCCGGTCCTGATGCTGAGCCGAAGGCGCGCACACCTGCGTCGGAGCCGAAGCAGCCAACCAATGAGATGTCAGAATCCGGGAGGCGGGACGGGTAGACCGCCAATGACAGAATCCTCTCTGGGAGAAATGTAACTAATGAGGGCCTTGTACTGGGGAGGGGCGGCTGCTCCGCCAATGAGAGGCCACGACCGTACTGGGAGGCGGGACGGCCAGTGAGGCGCCGGGGCGGGGCGGGGAGCCAAGCGCCTGCCCCTGAGCTGGGGAGCCCCAGCCAGCTGCCGGGATCGCTGCCTGCCATGGCCCGCTCTTCTCTGCTCCTCGCTGCGCTGGCCGCGCTCCTCACTGTAGCCGCTGCTGGCGGAGACGCCCCGCCCGGCAAGATCGGTGCGGGAAGGATGCGGTGGGGGGCTGAGCCGGGGAGGGGGGCGGCATAAGGGTTCACAATCTGCAGCAGCTGAGGATAGGGGAGGGCAGCTGGACGACGGAGGAGTCCTCGAGGAAGAGGCTGAGTGGAGGAGAGGCAGAGGCGAGGGGCTGGGGCCGGGGCCGGGGCCGGGGCCGGGCGAGTAGAAGACCGCGTGGGGAAGGTGCTGATGGGGAGGCTGCCATGGGCATGGGAGAGCGCCACCTGGGAAGGCAGAGGCCTGGCTGGGCAGGACTGGCCACTGATCTCAAAAAGATGCAGGGTCACTGAGCATCTAATGTGGACTTGGCTCTTCGCCAGTTGCGCCTGCATGGCAGAGAACAAGAGCTGGGCGATGTATTCATAAAGGTCTGTGGAGAACTGTGTGTGGCAGGGTAGCGCTCTGGTTCCAGCTGGGAGCCAAGACCTCAACTCACCCAGTCGGTCCTAGTGCTGAGACAGTCTGTTGCACGGGGTGGGGGTGGGGGTGGGGGGGCTCCCCAGGCCTGGCCCGCTCGGGCGGGCTTCCTGGGAGGAACTTCTAAGTCTAACTTCTGGTCGACCTGAGACAGCTCCACCGAGACCCATCAGTAGGTCTGGTGATTTTTAGAATGCTGAGGTTTGAACCAAGGACTTCCCACATGCTAGGCAAAGGCTCTGCCACTGAGCTACATACCTGGCCAGAGTGGGAAACTTAATGGCTATCATAATGTCTTTATTATTTGTGTGATTTTTCTAATACTTTATTTTGAAAATTTTCAAGCATACAGCAAAGTTGAAAGAATTTTGCAGTGATCATCCCCCTCACTAGATTCTCCCCCTTCACTGCTATTCTGTTTGCTTTATCACATAGGTGTGACACATCCTTCTGGCCGTTCATGAGTATTTTTACATTTGATGCACTTCAGAATAAATTGCAGATACTTCAGTCATGCTTGTCATTGACTAGAACTCCTTATTTGCTCACCATTTTTTTTCTCCCCTCTTAATAATTGTCGTTTTAACTCTTCATGACTTAGAGATTATACCACCACACCCAGCTTCTTGGGGCTATTTTAATGATGAGTATCAGTCTACACAGTGTTTCTTATCATAGTAGGACCCCTGCGCTCTGTACGGTGAAATGTTTTTATCAGTAACTGGGGAGAGAATACCCATGACATATGAACCAAGTGTGCAAATAACAGCAGTGCAGGGGGTATAGTAAAGAGAAGGGATGATAAGCCCCACCAAAAAAAGACCTCAACAAACAGAAACTGTAACAAGAGTCCAAACTGGGCTCTGTGACAAGCAGCTCCCCCTAGGATGTGTTCCAGCCTTAGCACAGACAGAAATGATTTAAGTGGCAGGTGGTAGATTGTGTTAGACCAAGGATCAGAAACCTTTAAGGGAGCCAGACAGTAAATACTTTGAGGCGGGGGGGATAACATCGCAGATTCTGTTACAGCATTCAGCTCTGCCTGGCATGAAAGTAACCATGAGCAATAATTAAAAGACTATGGCTGTGGCCTACAATACTTTGTAGCTAGGCACAGTGGCTACAAAGCACATCTGTAGTCAAGACATTGACTAGAGCCCAGGAGTTCAAGACCAGCTTGAATAACACAGGGAGACCCCCGCCTGCCCCACCAAAGTAGCGTAAAATTTTCTTGCAAAAAACAAGCATCTCCTTGGATTTAGCCAAAGACTCTAATTTGCTAATCCTTGGATTAGGAGTGGTTTCCAGACACTGATCCATCAAACAGAACTGGTCAGTAGCCATTTATACCTGTTCATAGTGAAGTAGAAATAGTGACCATGTAGTAAGTTTTGTGTCAAACTAAATTTATTCTCTAAAGGATTTCAAGATTCTTTCCTGCTCTTCTGCTGCTACAATGTGTTTTTCTTTATAAAGAAATTGGTGATTGTAGGTGCCAGTTTTCAGGTTGGGCTTTGCTCGTTGTTCATAGCTCTACTGAAAATCAAGACTGGATGTCCTTAGTAAACTGTTGAGGCCTGTGAGGTATGGGCATTGGAGCGCCACCAGTGAGCAGATGGAAAGGTGTCACTGCCTCTCACCCCTGTGCTTTCTCTCTCCTTTCCTGGCCCTGCTGACAGCGGTGGTTGGGGCCGGGATTGGAGGCTCTGCTGTGGCCTACTTCCTGCAGCAGCACTTTGGACCCCAGGTACAGATCGATGTGTACGAGAAGGGGACCGTGGGTGGCCGCCTGGCCACCATCTCCGTCAACAGACAGCACTACGAGAGTGGGGCGGCCTCCTTCCACTCCCTGAGCCTGCACATGCAAGACTTCGTCAAGCTGCTGGGTGAGTGCCCGCCCTGGAGCTCCAGTGCCCAATGTCCGGGGCTGGCAGTAGCCACCAGGCCCTTCCCAGACTGCCTAGACCTTCGAGGCTGGATGGTCATGTAGCCCAATCTCCTCATTTTACAGATGGAACAGCTGAGACCAGAGAGGGGAAGGAACTTGCCCAAGGTTACACAGTGAGTTAGTTGCAGAGCCGGGACTAGAACTCAGGTTTGACCCCCCCCCCACAGGCCAGTTTATTTCCCTCTCAACTTACTGCCTCTTGATTATCATGATCATATCAGTGTCCACATGCTGGTGCCCACCAGGAACCCGGCACCCTTGCCGGTGGTAGGTGTGCATTACTTCAGATCCTCCCTACCAGCCCACGAGGCGAGCGTTAGATCTCCCCATGAGGAAACTGAGGCTCAGAAGACTTAGATACCTCGGCTACAGCCACACAGCCGTGAGTGAGAGAGTGGAGATTCAATCCAGCAGCATCTGTCAAAGCCACAAATGGACATGCTGTTTGATCCAGGAATTCCAGTCATTAGTTGTGACCCCACAAGTGGCCTTGTGCAAAGTGATAGACATGCACACTTGCTCATTGCAGCTTTGTTTGTCATAGCAAATGGCAGAAAATACCCCACCTGCCCACTTCCTGGCACGTGGGGTTAAATAGAGAGTGAGTAACTGGGTAGCAGCCCAACAGGGAAATCCTTTACACCAAGATACAGAATAATCTCTCCAAGGTACAGTATGTTGTCAAGATAACAAAGCAGTGAAGCAGTGTGTTCAGTGGCAAAGGAATAAATCATGGCTGTATGCGACTTTCTAGTCTAGTACCGTGCAAGCCGGATGGTGCTGAACCTCGGGAGCGAGCTCGTTACTTCCAGCACTTTGGAGGTCCAACACCCTGCCTCAGAGCACGCCCTGTGCCGTCAGCCCTTGGGCTTTCTGGGATGAGATCAGAATCTTCCTATCTCATGGCCAAGAGGACCCATGTTGGAAAAAAAAAATGTAAAATGGAACATTGTTTTCCTTCACATCATCTTGTTGGTTAGGAAGGTTAGGCAAACATTTTCCCAGTGTGTTTGTGCGCTGCTAAGACACTGAATAACCTTAGCATTCCCATTTCCTTGAACAAGCCAGCCTTTTGCATTAGAAGACCTTGAATTTAAGCTTGAAGCACTGCCAGGCCCCCCTGCAGGGACCTCAGGAAGGGGACCTGAGGAGCTCCTGGTCCCCACAGGGCTGAGGCACCGGCGTGAGGTGGTGGGCAGGAGTGCCATCTTCGGCGGGGAGCATTTCGTGCTGGAGGAGACCGACTGGTACCTGCTGAACCTCTTCCGCCTCTGGTGGCATTACGGCATCAGCTTCCTGAGGCTGCAGATGTGGGTGGAGGAGGTCATGGAGAAGTTCATGAGGTAGGGCTGGGCCGAGCAGAGGGTGGGCATCCCCGGGACGGGAGAGGAGAGCTGGGGAAGGAACCTGCTCCACTGCTGTCCATCAGGAAAGAAGCCACTCGGTGGCTGGGGGGGCCTGCACAACTCAGCACAGGTCCAGAGCGAGCCCAGCCTGAGGAAGGGCCCCACGCAGCCAGGGCCAGTGCCTCTGTGTTCTTTCCCGCCACTAAACTGATTGAAGCACAGGCTGAAACTCAGTCACTGGAAAGTCCAGAGCAGGCAGCATGTGAGTGAAGCAGCACCCCGAGGGTGGATGGGACCAGGGAGCCGCAGGACGTGGGTGTTCTGAAGAACAAGGCCATCAGTAGCGGCAGCCAGCACACCACCACAGCCCCCTGTGGCCAGCCGCTCGGGGACACCCACCCCGTGTGGCCAGATCTTCCAGTTTTGCTGGAAGCTGAAACTCTAGTGTTTTATGTGCAATCTCCCAGCTCTTTCATGTTTGCAGCCAGTTCATAGTGTAAGCTAAATGAAACACACCTGGAGCCCGGGCCACCAATATTCAAACTTTGCTGTGCCCAGTTTTTCCATCTGAAACTAAGTCCTGGCTTCATCCCTTACCTCCTTGGGTGCCAGCCCTGTCCGCCTCACCTCTAGATATGTAAGGCACGGGTCTGTGCCCTCCTGCACTCGCAGTCCTCTTCCCGAGCGCTGCTGCAGGCTCTTCCTGCTTCCAGCCCCCAGGGAAAAGACTGCTGCCCTGGGCCCATCATCCTGTCCCTTTGTTCATGCCAGGTGCTAAGAGTGGCCCTGGGGCCCCTTCCCACTCTGTGCTGCCCACAGCACCTCTAGCTGACGGTCTCCAGGTAGCCTGAAGCTTGTGTCCTTGCCCTTCCTTTACACTTTCCTCCCCTGTCAATTCTCCGCACCTCCACAGTGGAGACGTCTCCCTGCTGGGGGAGAGAACTTCCGTATGCAGGTTCCAGACCCACATTTCAGTCTGTTCTCTAGACGCTTCTATCTGGTGTTGCACACAAAACCAAATTCATGTTTACAAAGCAGCACCAGAATGGGCGACCTTTCAAAGATAAATGTCTCGAAATCCACCAGCAGATGGTTCCAGTCTGTACCAGTCCTTGGGTTGGGTCAGCGGTAGAGGGGCAAAACTTGAACTGGGGAGTGAGTGGGAAGTCTTCCAGCTTGTCCCTCTAAGAAGGACAGGTCCACCACAGACAGAGAACAGCCCAGGGGGAACATAACCAGCTTCCTCTGCCACCCCTCCATATCTAGAGGAGCTGGGAAGTTACCAGTGGGCTCGTAAGTCCACAGGGGCCTCTGGTGGCTGGAGGTCAGCCCGAAAGCCCTTCTGCACAGGGACCGCGTCCGTGTGTCTCTTAGGATCTATAAGTACCAAGCCCATGGCTACGCCTTCTCAGGTGTGGAGGACCTGCTCTACTCACTGGGAGAGTCTGCTTTCGTCAACATGACCCAGCGCTCTGTGGCCGAGTCCCTGCTCCAGGTCGGTGTCACACAGCGCTTTATTGACGACGTCGTCTCTGCTGTCCTGAGGGCCAGCTATGGACAGTCGGCAGCAATGCCCGCCTTTGCCGGTTAGTATCCAGCCCTCATCCTGCGTTTCCCCTGCGTGTAGCATCCACAATGAGCTGGGGTCCCCTTAAGAACCTCACATTTACCCGTGGGCACCCTTGACTCAGCACTTTGTTGCCCTGTCTTGTTTGATGCTGGCACCAGTCCTCCAAGTTGGCAGGATCCTATTCGCCCCACCTCACAGGCAGTGGAAGCAAAGCTCAGAACACAGGACAGCCTGTGTCCACTCTCCCAGATGGCCTGTTCATCCCTCATGCCGCATACATGATAAGTTGAAGTGACACTTTAGTTCCCAGAACTGCCATGTCAAGACTTCTGAGCCCCTGTCCGTGGATTAGTGCATCGAAACTTCCCAGCCTGTTCCTGCGGTGGGTGGGCATGTGCGGCCCGCCTTCCACCTGCAGAGGCCCTGAGTGCAGAGTGCAGGCTTTGCGGGAGCAGGCCTCTTGCTCTTGTGTCCACTGATCTGTCACAAGATTCAGAACAGTACCCACACTGTGCCAGGCACCTGGTGCGCTCTTGCTGAATAAATGAAAAGGTTTATACCTACCGGTACCACATCCGCCCAGGGTGTTTTCCCTCCAGCTCCTACACAGCCTTCAGGTCCTGCCTCAGTATCCTCTGGACACAGCTTCCCTGCCTGCTCTTTGAATGTCTTGTGTGCCCTTCATAACATACTTGTATTGAAATGTACTTCACCCGTTTTCATCACCCCAGAAGAAACCCCATAGCCTAATTTAACTATCAGCTCCCCAACACCGCCACCTCCATCCCTGGGCAAACACACACCTCCCTCTTGCTGTGGATGAGCCCATTCTGAGCACCCTGTAGAGACAGAATCACACACCATGTGTCTTTTGGGGCCGACTCTCACCGAGCCACGCGCTTTCACTCACTAGCATTGTGACCGTGGCTGTACTGTTGGTGGTGTTTCTGGCCTCCCCGTGCCCACGATTGGGAAGAGTCTTGCCATGGCCGGAAGCCTGGGAAGAATAGCACCGAGCTCTCCAGCCTTCCTGCTTGGAGGTCCTGAGAACCCACAGGCCAACTTCTGCTTTGTCTAGGAGCCATGTCCCTGGCGGGGGCCCAAGGCAACCTGTGGTCCGTGGAGGGGGGCAACAAGCTGGTGTGTTCTGGTTTGCTGAAGCTCACCAAGGCCAATGTGATCCATGCCACAGTGACCTCTGTGACCTTGCACAGTACAGGTGAGTGGACAGAGCCCCTCTGTGTTTCCACCCTGGGCTGTGCTCTGCTCGGGAGCGTTTTCGGAAGAGCAGCAGGAAGCCAGGCATGCTGGCACACTCTTGTAATCCCACCTACAGGGCGGCTGAAGCAGGGGAGTCACAATTGTAAGTCTGTGCTTGCCAACTTAGCAAAACCTATCTTGAAAGTTAAATAAATAAGCCAGCTGTGGTGCCATGCATCTGTAATCCCCACACTCGGGAAGCTGAAGCAGGAGGATCACCATGAGTTCAAGCGCAGCCTGGGCTACATGGTGACTTCAAGGTCAGCCCAAACTACATAGCAAGACCCTGTCTTTAGAAAAAAGTCAGTAAGTATGTAAGTAAGCAAGTGAGGCTGAGAGGGTAGCTCGGTGGTAGAGCACCCCTGGACTCCCCTGAAACAAAAAGAAAATTCAATGGGAGGCAGCAGAGGGCGCTGTTGCCCCATTCAAATATCAGACCCAGACAGCTGACTTAACATGGCTCCAGCCTTGTTCCTTTGCCCAGTGAGGACTTTTGAGTGATAGCCTTACCCAAGTGCCCCTGCCAGTCAGCAGCAGGACCAAGGAAGAACTTGGGTCTCCAGACTCCTAGGCCAGCGCTCACCCTGCAGACCACATCAGTACGGAGACACGGGGCTGCCACCTGGACAGCCCAGCCGCTCCCTGGGCTCACTGTGCCCCCAGCGCTGGCCCCCAAATGAAGGTGCCCACAGTAAGTGGGCATACGCCAGGGATGAGCTGGCCTTAGCTCTCCGTCTCTCTCCTTCCAGAAGGAAAGCCCCTGTACCAAGTGGGGTTTGAGAGTGAGGTGGGCAGCGGCTCTGACTTCTATGACATCGTGGTCATCGCCACTCCCCTGCACCTGGACGGCAGCGGCAGCAATCTCACCTTTGAAGGCTTCACCCCACCCATCGACGATGTCCAGGGCTCCTTCCAGCCCACCGTCGTCTCCCTGGTCCATGGCTATCTCAACTCTTCGTACTTTGGCTTCCCAGACCCTAAACTTTTCCCTTTTGCCAACATCCTCACTACAGATTTCCCCAGCTTCTTCTGCGCTCTGGACAACGTCTGCCCTGTCAATATCTCCGCCAGCTTCCGGCGGAAGCAGCCCCAGGAAGCGGCTGTTTGGCGAGTTCAGTCCCCCAGGCCCCTCTTTCGGGCCCAGCTGAAGACCCTTTTCCGCTCCTATTACTCGGTGCAGACAGCCGAGTGGCAGGCCCACCCGCTGTACGGCTCCCGCAGCGCCCTCCCGAGGTTCGTGCTCCATGACCAGCTCTTCCACCTCAACGCCCTAGAGTGGGCAGCCAGCTCCGTGGAGGTGATGGCCGTAGCTGCCAAGAATGTAGCCCTGCTGGCTTACAATCGCTGGTACCAGGACCTGGACAAAATTGACCAAAAGGATTTAATCCACAAGGTCAAGACCGAACTGTGAAGTCTCCAGAAAGAGCTCAGGAACTTCAGCCCACACTGAAGATGGATCCTAAGCCCAGCAGCCTGGGGCTGACCACACCACGGTCACTGCTAAGCCACTCCTGACCCTCAAGTATCCAGCATCGAGTCCTCCATAGTGGGTCCAGGTGATCCACTAACTGCCTGTCTACCTTAACAATCCTTGCAGTGGTTAGTTCTTTAGGGTAGACAGTAAAGAAAGGAAAGGAAATCCAAGCCAATGTGTTTGTTTTATTTATTTTTTTTTTTAAAGAAGAAATAAAAATCCATCTTCTCAGGCTGTTCTGAGTTTTCTAATTGGGAACCAGGATGACTACAGGATCTAAGGCAGAGAACCCTGAGTCTCATGCTGCTATCCTATTCCACTACCTTCTCCCAAAACATGCAACCCACTGAGGCAACCTACAACAGAACCTACAACAGAACAACCAAAAGTTACAAAGAGAGTAAAAGAGAACATCAGGAGACCTAAGATGATAATAGCTCCATTTGGTGTGGGTTTGCTAATGTGAGGTACCTAGTTTAGCACTTACTTAGGTGCCATTTCCAAACCTCTCAACAATACTGCAGTTGGGAAAGATGAATGGTGAGGCCTGAGGAAGAGACAGTTGTCTCAACACTGCCATCGGCATAGCTCTGAGCTTCTGAGCAACCAGTGGGAAAAGGGAAATAAATTAGGCTATAGGAAGATGGAAGTTTTCCTTGGCATTTGGAGGAACTGACCATTCTGTTCCTTATGTAAGGGCTGAGGAGTAATACGGGTTTGCCTTGCAAAGGAGACGAGTCCCAGGTGGTAGGGAGCAGTGCTCCCACCCCCCTGCACATCTTCACCTGAGCAGGAAAGGAAGAAAAGCTGCTGAGCCTGAGTTCTTCAGAAGCTAACCTGGGGCTTTCTTCCTCGGCACTAGCTTAAAGGGAGAGGAGAATTCTGCTTTGCTTTTACTAGAAACATTAAAGATCAGTAGTTTTAAGAAAGAAAGTACAGTAAAGATGCTCTTCACTCCTTTTGGGTCTGTGCTGAGGAATGGCACCCAGGGAGCATGGCCCACGGGACGAGACACCACTTCTCTTCTAGTTGTGGTTTGGTTTGGTTTGGTACCAGGGATCGAACTCACAACTGCGTGCTTGCAAGGCAGGTGCTTATGCTGATGAGCTAAATCCCCAGCCCCGAGACACCACTTGTAAGTCTCATGGAGAAAGGTAGGAGGCTCTGGAAAGGGCAGGGGCAGGTGGCCAGGTCCTACCCCAGCTTGCTGCATCAGGCTCCATGGCAGGGGCCTGGATGCCCAAGGACACGTCACTGCCAAGTGATGCTAATGCTGCACCTTCCTAACGGAAACAGCCCCGGAGCCCAGCCACCGCCTTCCGCTGTGCAGAGGGAGTGACCGAAAACCCAAAATGGGAAGCAGCTTGTCCAAGGTCTCCTGATACGTCCACAGAGCAGCTCAGGTCTGGAGCTTCTTAAAATTAATCGAGTTCAGCATTGGGCAAAATACTCTTTCATGCAGGCACCTGCAGGCTGGCTCTGAGGTTGTTCTTACTATGTCAGGGGAACGGTAGTAACGGTGAAATAGATGGAGTCTATAGGACAGAGGGTAGGCATTTGTTGCTTATTATAGAAATCATGAAACTGACATATGAGTTAAAGGTACACTAGGTGTGGTGGTGAACCCATGTCACCCCAGCACTCGGGAGGCTGAGGTAGAAGGATTGCTGTGAGTTCAAGGCCAGCCTGGGCTACACAGTGAGACCCTGTCTCAACGCCCTCCCCACCCCCCCAAAAAAAAAGATTTTTGGTTGGAGTGGTAGAAAACCAAACTCAGGTGGCATAAGCAGTAAAGACTGTGTTTTCCAGGGCTGCACACCTGTAATCCCAGCACTCTGGGAGGCTGAGGCAAGAGATTCAGCCTAGGCAATTTAGTGAGACTTTGTCCCCATATGAAAAATTTAAAAAGAGAGCTAGGCTGGAGATGAAGGTCCTGGGTATCACTTCTACTAAAAAAAAAAAAAAATGAATAGCACTGGTTATAAGTTAAAGGTCCAGATGCAGAGCGCCGCATAGTTCCCAGTTCTACCACTCTCTTGTGGTAAAGACAGCTACCAACAGCTCCCCAGTGACATGTACTCCCACTGCCACTTAGCCAAACTGGGCTCGAGCCTGCTGGACTGTCCCCAAATTAAGTCCTGGGAACCGGTGAGTGCTATGTCCTAATTAGCATGGGGCTCAAAAACCAGCCCAAGCCCTGCAACCCAGGGAATAACATTAAACTGGTTAGCTTGGAACTGTCCAGGGCCATCCTTGGAGCAGAGGTGGGCCTATCTAAACCAGGCGGGAGGGGGGACGGGAAGCAGAGAGAGACTGCCACAATGTCAGCCACCTGCAGAGGGCGCTGTGGCCTCCTTGCTCAAGTGC
The DNA here is from genome assembly GCA_004027455.1 of Hydrochoerus hydrochaeris. NCBI lineage: Eukaryota > Metazoa > Chordata > Mammalia > Rodentia > Hydrochaeridae > Hydrochoerus > Hydrochoerus hydrochaeris. The sequence goes on from PVLA01003458.1 coordinate 210,619, forward strand.
AGTGAAATCAGAGTGTGACAGCATCTTTGGATGATCTTTGAAATGAAGATGGCATGAGCAGTTGTGGTGTACCTGATAGCTGGTATTGGGCCAGAAGGACAATAGGAAATGACTGTCACCCCCTCCCTTGCGTCCCTAGGGGTGGTGTGTGCACAGGCGCTGCAAACCAGGGCAGCTACACTTGCTCCTCAGCCCTTGGGAGACTTTGGCCCTGTGTTCCAGCAGGGGGACAGTGGGACTGGCTGTGGCCTCACACACCTCCTCTAGCTGGGTGTGCAGGCCCAAACCTCAGAAGCAAAGCCAGCCCAAACGCCCTGCAGCCCACTTCCCCAAGCCCAAGGCTGAAAGCTGGAGCTTCCCATCTTCCTTCCTTGCAGGCAGACAAAGGATGGAGGCCAGAAAGGGTAACGAGAGCCAGCAGAAAACCTTTGGCCCAGGCCACCCTTCACCTTTCCAGGAAAAGCAGAAGCCCCCAAACCCCCTAGACCCCAGGGAGTAAAGACCATCTGCAGACAGATCCCTCTATTCTGATCAAAAAGCCATGCAAGGGGTCACACTGGTCCTTGGTGGTCCTTGGTACAGAGCAGCAGGCATCTGAAACCCTGCATGAGAACTTCCTATCCTAGAGCAGATGACTCAAGCAAAATGGGAGTACTCCGTGAAGAGGGAGAGGCAGCCGTGGAGGACAGGACTCTGGGGGGAGAGGTGAGGGATGCCTTGCTAGGAACTCACCCCTGGAGGTCCCCTCAAGAGAGCGGGGGCAGATCGTGGGCACCCTAACAGCCTCTGTGTTTTCATTCACCCCCATTGCACCGGGAATGCTGCACCAGGTGCTAGCATGCGGTGGCGAGTAAGGCCGGTGAGGCTCCTATCTTAGGAGTGACAGTTTCTCACTAGCAAGTGAAAACATGAAACATGTTTAGACTCAGACCGCAGGTAGTTCTGGGTAGGGTTTTGCAGCAGGGCAGACCGAGCTCCCTGCTGCTGCTTTTAAAACAGGGTTGGGGAGGGAGGGGCTGGAAAGGGCCAGCTGCCAGCTCAAGCTTATGAAGTCAAGCTTCTAAATTCCACAAAAAGCCAGGTGTGGAGGTACAGTTCTGTAATCCTGGCACTCTGGGAGGCTGGGAGCCTAAGCCAGAGTGGTCACAAGTTCAAGCCAAGCCTGAGCAACTTAATGACTTAGCCAAGCGCTATCTGAAAATAAAAAAGAGTGGAGGAGGGAGGTGCTGGAGATATAGCTCAGTGCAAATCTGTTTTTAATCCCCAGTGTCCCCCACACACAAAAAAAGTTACACTTCAGAAAAGAGCCTGCAGATCCCTAAATTCCACCCATTCATTCATCATAAAGAACCAGAGGCTGGCCCTGGTGAGGCACGCCTGTAATCCCAGCATTCCGGAAGCTGAGGCAGGAGGATCGCTGTGAGTCTGAGGCCAGCCTAGGCTACAAAGTGAAACCCTGTCTCAAAAAGCCAAAAAAAAAAACAAACCTGAAAAATAAAAGGGTTGGAGATGTATCTCATTGCCTGGCATATGTGAGCCCCTGGGTTATCCCCAGTAGAGAAAGAGGAAAGAAGGG
>PVLA01003459.1:0-212165 GCA_004027455.1 Hydrochoerus hydrochaeris
GAGTGGTCCTGAATCCACAAGTTCCCCCTTCCCAGCCCCGAACACTGGAACGAGTAGGAGTGGCCCAGCCCCCAAGCCCACACCTGCCTGCCTCCCACAAAGCTGGCTCCGGTACACTGGTTGCCTGCCTGGGCACTTCCAGGTCCCCTTACATCATGGGAGCAAGGAGTCGGCCAGGCCCCCAAGATCGCAGAGGGAGAGCCCACTGGCCTGGGTGGGGACAACACAATGGTTCCTTCTCCAGCAGCTGGCAGAGCCCGTGGGCCCTGGGCATCTGAATGCCCTCTGTGTTCAGGCAGCCAGTGCCAGTACCCGCCCCCAGAGAGAAGGCGCCTTTCTTTCCTGCTGGCCAAAGCCACGGCTCCCAAAAGCACATCAGTGGCATGATCTTGGGGCCAACTTTTGTTAAGAAAATGTTTTCCTGGCCATCGACTCCACCTCCACTTGGGAACCCCAGAGCTGGAAGGAAATGGCTAAGGGCTTGGGTTAGACCTGAGCCTGGCCTGGCTGACTTCTGCCACCTATTCATCGCCAGCTGCTAGGTCCAGAGGTAGAAGCCCCTCCCACAAGGTGGGAAGACCTTCCACCAGGCTCTCCTGGAGGCCCCTGAAAGGGACAACACTGAAGCCTATTTGGGGTGCATCATGGGGGGATAGGCAGGGGAAAGGAGTCTGATAAGGGTCACTATGCTCACTAATGGAATTGAGACCCCGAGAGTTGACAGATGTGCTGGGAAATCCAGCCACGGGGAGAGGACATGGGGTGGCTCTCCAGATGCCAGTTCAGATTTGCCCCACGTGACTCCCAGGCCCTTTCCTCTAAAGGTGCAGGTTCATAGCTCTGTATAAGGCTGTGCAACAAGATGTCCTCAAGAGGCCATGGTCACTGCTGGATTATTTGCCATCCATTTCTAACTACCCAGTTTGGGGTCCATGGATGATCAGGTGCAGGGCCACCTGGGACTTTAAGAAGGACTGAAAGTCACCAGGAACATGGCCTCAAAACTTTGGTGTGGCTGTTGAGGGCCCTCCCCTATCAGGCCAGTCCTGGGAGGACCCCAGCCCTAAAACTTGGGGTCAGCATCATGCCATCCACTCACCCCCAGGCCAGAGACCGGGAGTAAGGGTGCGGACTATCACTGTGTGCCCGCCACATGTACCACACAAATGAGTACTACGTCATGCATGCTTGACCCTTGTCATGGGCACTGGCTGGCCGACACCTTCTATGCATTTGGTCCTCATGCGACATGGTACAGATAGACACACAAGTGTACGCACAAAGGATATAACAGAGACACCGAGAACCACAAATTGGAGCAGGCTGTGTTCCTGGTGATTCTCAGTCCTCCCAAAGTCCTAAGAGAAATCCCTCACAGATTCAGACACACATCGAGAAGAGGACAAGCCAGCCCTAGGCCCACAAAAATAAGCACACTGAGACTGTCCCAAAGGCCAGGAGGTAGGACATGCCCAGCCCAGGAAAGGCAACGGGATGCTTAGTAGAGAATCTTAAAACTTTAAAAAATTTTTTTATTGGTACATGCTTGCCGTTCATAAGGGTTACATTCCTTGTGGGGAGCTGGTACGGTTATGTAACATACATGAATATTTTTTTCTTTCCTTCCCCTCTTCTCCCACTTCCTTCAGAGAATTTAAAACAACAATAAAACCCACTTCCGGTTTTCTTTTATTATCACCTTGCCCTGGCAAGTCTGTATGTCAGTGGAAAGATATTCCTCCCTTCTCCCAAATTACTTTTTATGTCTGACCTAACTGATGGCTGTTCAGAGTGATTTTTTTTTTTTTTTTTTTTTTTTTTGGTACCAGGGATCGAACTCATGACCTCGCATTTGCCAAGCAGGTACTTACGCTGCTGAGCTAAACCCCCAGCCTGTTCAGAGTGTTTGACATAACATAAAGGTTACTTTTAAACATTTTGTTATTGCTATATTTTAACTTCGTATGTACGTTCCTGAATGCTAAATATAAATTAACCACTGAGCTACATGCCCAGTCCCTATTTTACCCACTTTAATCATATAATCCAGTGGTACCTCATGCATTCACAATGTGGTATAATTGTCACCACTACTGTTGAACAGAACATTTATCATCCCAGACAAAAATGCTGAACCTATTAAATAATAACTCTCTTCTCCCTCCCCTAAGCCCTGGTAACCTGCTTTCTAGCCTCTTCTGTTTTCTGTTTGCTTGCTTGTGTTTCTTCTCTAAACTGGGCTTGGGATTGAACCCAGGGCCTCCTACGTGCCAGGCAAGCAAAGTCCCAGCCCTCCCTACTCTGTCTCTGTGACTTGTCCTCTTCCGGTATCTCATTGAGAGGTAATATGTGTGCTTTTCTACCCTTCCTGTTGATTTTTTATAATAAATATATAGCTTTTTATAATAAATATATAAATATAATAAATATATCTGCATGTTTTATTACTTATGCTTTAATTAACCCAATTCTGCAGAAGACTTAATTCCATCTCCATCACCATCTCCATCACTGACCCCTGTATGGTTTCAAGGTTAGCATTTACCAAGTCACTTCAGATATAATATGTGTCTCCAGGCCATAGCTCTGTGATGGGAAAGTTGTCGAAATAGAAATTGAATTGTGTCACTTGTGGTAAATTTAAAACCCTGCTTAGCTTGAGGCTCTGGGTTCAGTCCTCCGAAACAAAACAGAGTGAAGCCGGAGATGTAGCTCAGTGGCACAAGCATCTGCTAGGTCCTGAGTTCGATCCCTAGTACCTACAAAAAATTTAAAACAGAGGAATAGCTGACTGTGTTGGCCCATGTTGTCATTCCAGCACTCTGGAAGGCCAAGGCAGGAGGGTCACCATCCTGGGCAACTGAGTTCAATCCCTAGCACAGAACCAAACAGCAACAATGCATAGGGGTGTAAGTCAGTGGTAGACTGTGTGGGAGAAGGAGTGTGACCTGGGAGGCTGTGACGGTTTTGTTTGGAAAGTCCCAGTTTTAGATCAAACGGGAAAGAGTTTGCTGAATTTGAACAATGTGTTTAAAATTGAAGTTTCTTCTTTTCAAATTGCCAGTCTTATTTTTATTGAATTCTAATATAATGTTATTCAACACCAGGACAGACCACTATGCAAGTACATGCCCCTTCTTTTTGAAATAAGTAATTTAAAAAAGTAAATAAGTAATTTTTTGAAATTTTTTGAAACTTTTTGAAATAAGTAATCTGTCCTGTTTTTTCCTCTTGTATTATAATTATTTCTTATTCTGTTAATTTTTCAAATGGCATGAGCCATTTGAAAATTCGAATGAAGGGCACTTTTGACTGCCAGACATGAATTAGTTATTATTCATTTCATGATTATTCCGTCTGTAGCATTGTGTTATAGAAAAGTGGTGTAAAGTCTGCTCAGGGTGTAGACCAGGTGCACCTTGAGAGGCGCGCACACGCTCTCCGCGGAGCCCCGAGGCCCCCATCACGGATGGGTGCATCTGGAAAAGTGGTCACAGCTTGGCACAGTTTGGCACGCTGGCCGGCAGGGATGGGCCGGAGGGAGCGGAGGCCCCGGGTGCTGCGGGCCTGGACTCAGAGTCAACCCCTCCCCTCGCCCCATCCCTGCTGCACTCCCGAGGTCTACCACGAGGTGTCGCTGTGGCAAAGCATTCCCTCGTCGGGGCCCTTCCGAGGACGCTCGGCCAGCGCTCTCGCGGCTCCGAGCCTGGTGCGGGTCCGGATTCCGGACCTGTGAGTGCCGCTTCTGTCCCGGGGACCGCGAGGCACGACTGTCACAGCCTGGAGAAGAACGGGACTGGGAGAGACTGGAAGGGGATGTGTCGCAGGACCCTGGGGTCCCCATCCACAGGCTGAGCTTTCCTGTGAGGGCCACCAGAAGCCACTCCAAAGTCTGGCCGGGTATGGATACTAAAAGGTAGTGTTTACTTCACAGAAGAGAGAAGAGGAGGAGGCCCCCAAATGGAGACTGTGTGTACCTACACTCCTGAAAATGCAAAGAATATATCTAGAAAACACAAAAACCACGAACATCAGAGTCAGGCGTGGCGGCACACTGCTGTAACCCCAGCACTCTGGGAGGCTGAGGCAGGAGGATCAAAAGTTCTATCCCCAACCTGGGCATAGCAGTTTATCCTTTCTCAAAAAATAAAAACTTGAATAAAAAGGACAGGAATGTGGCTCATGCATTGAACCTCTAGAGTGGAGAAAAGAAAAAAAAAAGAGGATTCCCCATAGCTAAGTACCAGCTGCTGAGGGGGAGAAACTGCCACCTGGGAACATTTTGGTACATTTTGAATTTTGAGCCATTGGAATGAATGAATCACCTTTCTGGAAAAAAAAATCATTAAATGCAAATTGGTAAAACCTGTATAACTAAAATGAAGCTCACTGGACTGTGTCGTGCTGAATGGTTTAAGACAGGCTGAGGCTTCACACTGGGCTTCAGGCCCAGGGACCCCAGCAATGGGACCAGAAATAGGCTTAGTTCTTGAGCTCTTCTGGGGCTCCAAAAATATACAGAGCCTGAAACTCGAGAGGATGGGTCCAGATTCTGAGAGAAAATGGCAAGATGCAAATGAGCCCAGTAAACATCTCATCAAAGCACTGCAGAGTGATGCTGGTGCCCACGGCCAGGGGCTGCCTGATTTGTAAGCCACATTGGCTGCGTGTGTGCAGGAACAGCTTTGAGGCATGGGACGCAAGCTGCAGGAGAGGGAGCAGGGCGTGGGGAGTCAGGGGTGGGAGCTGACCCTGCACTGGACAACCTCCTACTCCAGCAAGGAGGAAGCTGAGTCTGGAAAGCCTCAGGGCTGGCTGGAGGCCGCATAGCCAGTGAGTTGCAAGACTCCCATACACCCAGCCTGCCATGCCGGCCAGACCTCAGTGGCTTCCCTTGGCCCCATTCCTGACCTTCACATCCACTCCTGAGCCCAGGAGAGGACTTCCAGGACTCCCTGGCCTTCCCCAGACCAGTGTGCCTGACACCCCTGTCTCCAGAAGGGTCACAAGGGCGACACGGGCTCTCCAGTCCCTTGCCCTGCAACTGGCTAGGGCTCCTGGGAACTGAATGGAAAGAAGCGAGGTCTTGGGACCTCTCAGGTCCCTCCTGGCCCAGGGCCCCTGCATGTCAGTGTACAGACGCCACCAGTCCACTGGCCTGCTGTACACAAAGGAATGCAGATTTCTAGACTGGTGACACCAGTCCAGCTCTCTGTGAGGCTGAGAAAGAGTGCTGCAATATAGGCCCAGCCTGGGCAATGTAGCGCCTTAGTGGGATTCTGCCTCCAAACGAAAGAAGAAAGAAAGAAAGAAAGAAAGAAAGAAAGAAAGAAAGAAAGAAAGAAAGAAAGAAAGAAAGAGGGCTGGGGACAAGACTAAACGAGAAGACCCTGGGTTCAATGACTAGCGCCAAAATAAGAAGAAAAAGAAGAAGAGGAAGAAGAAAGAAGAAGAAGAGGAGGAGGAGGAAGAGGAGGAGAAGGAGGAGGAAAAAAGAAAGAAAGAGCTTGCACAAAGCCAAAAATACCTTACAGAAAGTTAAAAGACACATGATATGTGGAAGAAAATGTCTACAACGTAAACAAAAGAGGGTTTCTATGATGTATAAAGATGTCCCACACCTTAATAAGGAGAAAGGTTAGTAACCCGAAAGCGGAGGCAGCCAGTGAGGCAGAATAGCAGGACGGGGCTTTCCTGGTGCTGAGAGAGCTGGGCAGGCCCGCGGTGTCCTGGAAGAGTCAGAGGGGACTTGTTCTCTCCTGGTGGTGCAGGACCCGCCTCCCTCTTCCTCTCTTTTTCTGTTCTTTTCTCTATCTTCTCTTCCCTTCCCTTTTCTATTTTCTTTTCTCTCTTCCCATGGCACTGGGAGTTAAATCCAGAGCCTTCACACAGAGCTACGCCCCAGCCCTTCTTAACTTTTGTGTTTTTGATTTCGGGACAGGGTCCGCCTAGGTCTCCAAGTTGCCCAGGCTGAGCTAAACTTGCACCTCTGCCTCCACCTCCCCAAGTCTGGGATCGCAGCCAGCACGCGCCTCCACGCCTCTTTCTTTTAGGCCAAGGGACAGGAACACTGGCTGTGCCAATCAGCCCAGCGGAGTCACGAGCACGCCCTCACACACACACTCCACACCGGGGAAGCCTCCTGACACTCCGCGTGGTGACCAGCCCGGAGGGGGGCTGAGGCGGACGGACGGCAGGCAGGAGGCCCCGAGCTGGAGGCTGGTGGTGGTGGCGGCGTTGTTGGTACCTCCCCTCCCTTACAGCAGAACCCCACTTTGACTCAAGCCCTCACCCCCTCCCCAGGCCTAGCAGAGGACTGAGATTCTGCAGGCCAAGAACCACACGCAGTGTTTACCACAGCACAAAGACCGCGCTTCCGGTTTCTCCCTCTGGTGTCTTCATGAGAGCTGCCGTTTCCATGTGACCACGTCGCCACAGTGATGGCGTTTCATCACCCAGCAATCCTCTTGTATCTGTCCGTGGCTGTTGCTACCACATCTGGAAGATCTGGATGTAGGTGAAAGTAGCTGGCTGTTTCAGGCCTTCTACAACACTTGGGCCTGAGTACATTTCTTGAAATAGATATTATTTTATTATAGCATACATTTATTTTTATTTTAAAAACAGAGTCTTGCTCTGCTCTCCAGGATGGCCTCAAACCTCTGGGCTCAAGTGACCCTCCTGTCTCAGCTTCCCGAATAACTGAGAACACAGGTGCACATCACCGTCCCTACCATCATCTCTCCTTTGTAGTTAGGGCAGTGTGTTAAGACTTTTGCAGTGACACACAGAAGTGAGTTCTATTTTCTACTCCTCTAGGAAAGCATATTTGTTATGGAAAGGGACCTTGCCACTCTGGGGTTAAGAATGGCTAGACTGAGCCAGGCATTGTGGTGTACGCCTATAATCCCAGCATTTGAGAGGCTGAGGCAGAAAAATCTCCATGAGTTCAAAGCCAGCCTAGGCTACACAGTGAGTTTAAGACCAGCCTGAACTACATAGCAAGACCTTATTCAAAAAAAGAAAAGAGAGAAGAGAGAGAAGAGAAGAGAAGAGAAGAGAAGAGAAGAGAAGAGAAGAGAAGAGAAGAGGAGAAATGGAAAGAAAAGAAAGCAAAGGAACGGCCGAGCTGAGCCAGTCGGCAGCAGATGGCGCTGTGCTGGTGACGATTGCAGGGCCGTGGTCTGTGACTGTCTTTTCTGTCATCTTCACTCTTTTGCATGAACAAGGCAGCAACTGCAAAGGCCCTGATGACTACTGAGTGACTCTGTGACCATGCTGGGGAATGTTCTTGGGGACAAGGCCAACATGGCTGGAGATGGAGGACCCAGGTCCTCGGGGACCTCCCTGAGTATCAATGCTGTGGGGTCGAGGCCACTCGGTTTCTGGATCTCCGTCCCTGTGTGATGAGCGTCTCTGTGGGGACAGCACTGGTAACCAACTGCTAGATGCAATGACCTGAGTGACATGGATTTGGGGGCTACAGTCTGTTTCTTGCTCAGAAAGGGCACTCTGATAAACAAGAACACATCTGCCTCTGACTGTTCGTGTCCACGGCTGCTCCTGTTTCCTTTCAAGGTGACCAGATCTCACAGGGACCGCAGAAACTGCAGGCTTCCTGTGTACATCTCTGCCCCTGCTCCAGGCAACGTGTGTGGGGCTCTGAGGGGTGTGGTGGAGGCTGAGAGGATCTGGGTCTCCATCAGAGTCTGGAGTTTTGTACCCACAGGTAAGCCCGAGTGGGCTGCTGACACAGAAATGCTGTGGGCACTGCTGGAGAGGGTTGAGGAGTCACCTGGACCAGGTTACTGGCACATCAGGGTGGCATCTTTAGCTATATCCCTGAGCACAGGAGGGTCAAACCTGAGCCATTCACAGTGGTTCCTGTGATAATATTTCCCAGGGCTTTTCTGTGCCAATCACCATGCCAGGCGCTGGGCACAGAAGTATGTACCACCTCTGTTCATTCCCAAGGACCCCAGCCTGCTAGAAATTAAACAAAGACTGAGACAGCTCTGGGCTTGCTGCAGAGGGACCAACTCCAAAAGAGACTGGTATTTAAAAAACAAGACAGAGAACAGGGCAAATTGTGCACAAACTGTTGTACGAAGTGGAGATATAGAAAATGTCCATACATAAGCCCATGCAGAATGTCTCCAGAGAGACACAAAAGAGACTGATTTTACTGCAGTAAAGAACCAAGTGAGAGAGGGAAGGAGGCTCAGGTAGGAGATTTGCCTTTCCAGCCCATCCTTGGTACAGTCTGAGTATTTTGCAATGTGCTTTTTTTAATATTAAAAAAATCAGGAGGAAATTATAACATCTTAGAAAAGTTCTCAAGGTATCTTGTTATCTGGAAGTGATAAATTTAGGGTTCAAAATCTAAGGTACAACAGGACCTCTATTTTATTTGTTTGTCTGTTTGTTTGTTTGTTTGTATCAGGGATTGAACTCATGACCTCATGCTTGCCAGGCGCTTAAGCTACTGAGCTAAATCCCCAGCCCTGGACCTCTGTTTTTATAGAGAAAAACATAGGATGCATCTGGATAGAAAAATGTCACACTCACTGCCATTTTGACTGGGCTTTACTTGACATTCTTCTGATAGAAATGCTAACAGCAGAAAGGGTACAACTAAAAAAGGGCATATTGCATCCCCCTTCCTTCCAGCCAGCAACCTGGGGCTCATGCTCAGTGCTCACACAGAAAATATAAACAGTCAAATTGGGCATGGTGGTGCAAGTCTATGATCCCAGCACTGGGGAGGCTGAGGCAGGAGGATCCCAGCAAGGTAAGGCCAGCCTGGGCTACATAGCAAGACCCTGTCTCAAAAAACAAACAAACAAATAATGTTTACCATCATGATGTCTGGGGGGCAGTTTTCAGAGAACATTTTCTTTGTGTGCTTCTCTGAAATTTCTAATTTTTCTCAGTAAGCATATATTACTATGGGAATGAGAAAAAATACAGACTTTTGAAAGTGCTCCGAGTTAAGAGAGACCCCATCACCCCACTCACTTTGGGAAACACATTGGGTGACAGAGGCAACATTTCTAAATTCTAAAAGGTCATCCAGCTCCATTTTGAACAAAACCCCGCTCCTCCCCTCCTGCTCTGACCTCCTCTGAGCCTCTGCCCACCGACCTCCCTTCAGAGGCTGGGGGATCCCACAGAGGGACCTGTTGCTGAATCCAGGAATCCTCCTCCCTCTCCTTCCTCAAGAGGAGCTGCCTACAGAAGGATCTGAAATATAGCAAAGGGAGAAAGCGAAGCAACCTGAAAAATTTCTCCTGCACGAAAATCTTAGGTTAAAAACGACTGGCCTTATTAAAACCGCACCTTAATGAGGCTCCTTCCCGGCCTAATTGTCGCCATGGCAATGACCCCTGGTGGCCATCTTTAATTAACTTGGAATCAGAGTCGCCAAATGAGCTCCTCCAGTAAATTGCTCACCAGCCCCGGCAGTCACGAGCCCCCGCTCTGTCCTCTGCCCCTGCTCCTCCCGCACAGCTGACGGGGCAGCAGGAAGGACATTCTCAGCCCCAGCTTTCCCCTCTACTTTCTGAATTTGCCTGGTGGAGCCAGGGAGGGGCTTGGACCTGTGAGGTAGCTAGGATGCTAAGGATTTCATACGCATTATCTTCAATCTTTTCAGCTGAGGAAACTGAGGCACAGAAAGGCAAAGTCAATGTCAAAGCCAGTATTTAAACCTAGGTCAGGTGGATCCAGAACCGGTGTTTCTTTTGTGTGTGTGGTAATGGGGACTGAACCCAGGGTCCCACATCCTTTCCTTTATTTTTTATTGTGAGAAAGGTTCTTGCTAGGTCACCCGAGCTGGCTCCAAATGTTGCTCTTAGGCTTCAGCCTCCCCTAGTGCTGGGACGACAGGCATGCGCTGGCCAGTGTCAGTGTTACACGACTGCTGGAAACTGAATTCACTGGGCCTCTTGTTTCTTTTGAGCATAATGAAGACCTAGCATTGTTTCCCATATCTACTGGTTTCCGATTGTGTGGCCAACCTTGGGCCATCTCCTTCCCACCTCTGAGTGCCATGGCTTATACCTAGCTGTTCCCCCAAAGCCTCGAGTGCTCACAGGGGGGCTCTGAGAGTGACAGACTCATGGGCCTGTGGCACTAGACTAGTCCATCCATGGTTTACGGCTGAGTGTGATGTGCGGAGGGGAAGCCTGGCGGGAAGAGGCGGGTCAGTGAGGCTGTGGCCCCTTGATGGCTCTCTGCTCCCTGCGGGCTGTGCCACGGACTCGTACTCATTCTGATGCTGCCCTGCCTTGGAGCGAGCCAGCCCTGAACTGGAACGTACCACTGCGAGCTGAGATAAACACTCCTCCTCGCATTTGCAGGTGTTGGGCTTTTTGTTCCAGCAGTGAGAAAAGTAGGGAAGACACTGAGCCTTTTTCCTCTATCTGGAATGGAGTACTGAGTGATTCAGGTACGCTGGAGGCGGGTGAGGGGCCTGAGCAGCCTCCTCAGTACTGTTCAGTAATGAGTCTCGACTCCACCGGAACCTTCTACTGTCCGCACGCAGTGAGGTTTCAGGATGATGTGTCAGGGAGGCCTAGAGGTGGCGTGATTCCTTTCAGGAGCTCACACCAAAATCCCAGAGCACAGCCACCTTGGACTCCACTTTCCTCTCAAACCCAGCTCCGGCCCCTCCACCACCCTTGGCAGCTCTCCAGGGCCCACGCAGACTGTCTGTGCTCACCCACCTCCCCATCCCAGCAGGTGTCCAGATGCGGAGAGTGGACAGGACGGAGCGCTGAGGGAGACAGAGGGTCTGGGGCTGTGGCAAGAACTTTGAGTTTTATTCTGAATGATACCAGCGACTATAGAACTTGAAACACGATTAGATTCTCTCTCTCTCTCTCTCTCTCTCTCTCTCTCTCTCTCTGCATCTATCTCTATCTATCTCTGCCTCCCTCTGTACCTCCCCCACACAGTGTCTCACTATGTAGCCCAGTCTGGCCCCAATCCCACAGCTGTCCTCCTGCCCCAGCCTTCTAAGTGCTGGGATGACAGATGTGAGACACTGTCCCCAGGTGTTTTGTTTTTGCTTTTGTACCAGGCATCGAACTCACAACGCCACACCTGCCAGGCAGGTGCCTGTGCCGCTGAGCTACATCCCAGCCCCTTAGAACTGTCTCTTGAAAAGGTCACTCCGGGGCTGTCTGTCGCTCGCTGGTAGCGCAGTGGCCCTGCCCGGCGCCTGAGAGGCCCTGACCGGATTCTCAGCACAGAAGACAGGGCAGGAAGGAGAGAGGGAGAAGAGGAGAGAGTGAGAGCAGAGAGAAAGGCAAAGCCGCCCCGAGCCAGGAGCCCTGGGCGGAGGAAGGACTGGGGAGCGACACGCAGCAGCGAGGCCCGTGGGGCAGCTACTGCAGTTTGGGGCGAAGGCGACCCCGGAACCGCCGCCCTTCCCGGGAGAGGCCCCGCCCGCGGCTGCGGCCCCGCCGGGCGGCGCGTTTCAGCACCTCCGGGGGGACAGCGCCCGCCGTGCGCCCGGCGGTCCCCAGGCCCGGGCTGCGCAGCCCCGCAGGTCACTGTGAGCAGCCTCGCCCACACCTGGGACTCTGGTGACACCGCAGGAGGGGCTGCCCAAGAGCAAGGCCTCTGGAAACAGTTCTCTTTGCTCTCGACGCTCGTTAATTTCCCCGACTTTAGAGAACGAAAGAGAGCCAGGTCTGCGGTGGCCCGAGGGAAGAGGGGGCTCCCGACGCCGCCGGGGGTCCGGCCGCCCGCGCCGCCCGCTGGGGCTCCCGCCAGAGGCCCAGGGACTCCCGGCTTCTGCGAGAGGTGCCGAGTGCCACAGGCTCCCACGACGCTTTCCGGGCGGCGGCTGGAGAGCTCACTCTAACCCAGTCGTCTACACAGCAGGATCCCTTTTCCAGGGGTTGGGGACTCCGGGGGATCGGTGGAGGTGCGGTCAGCAGGGTCAGGGCAGGTCGGAGGAACCGCCGCTTTCTCTTCAGAAATGATCCCCCTCTGCTTCCCTGTGGAGAAGCAAAAGGAAACCACAGAATGGGACTCGAGCTTTAGGGACCCCCAAGCCCACAGTAGGACATTGTGAGTCCCCTCTTGCCCACAGTGCTCAAGTCTGGGGACCTGACTGTTCCCCAGAAGTCCTCACCCCTGCCACCTCGACTCCCTCCTTCCTCTGTCCAGGAGTCTCCCTGCGCTGGGCTGCGTCCTGGTCCTCAGGCTCACTGTGCCCCTCCGTTGTCGCTGAATAGGTCCTAACTTTAGAATCAGCCACTCCTCAGGGACACTGAGGTGGGCACGGAGGGGAGGGAGTTGGCCAGGACTAGATACCAACTCCCCGCTCTTAATCCTCTTCCTCCACATTGGGTGGCCTTAGGGGAGTCACCCCCACACCGTTGCTCAGCCTCTGTCTCACACCTTACAGATAGGAAAAATCGACCTGTCCTGCCCAGGGTCCCACTTCTGTCACCTCAGGTGTGTGTCTCCTCCCTCGCAGGGACCCAGCACTGCATTTCCAGAACTTTTTTTTTTTTTTTGAGACAGGGTCTTGCCATGTAGCCCATACTGGCCTTGAACTCTCAACAATCCTCCTGCCTCAGCCTCTCAAGTACTGGGATTACAAGCGCGCACCATCATACCCAGCCCATTTCCAGAACTTCGAAAGGCATCTAGGGAAGAGCAGGAGGTTTCCAGTCAGCTGCTCAGAAGCCAGAGTCCCAACTCCCCTCCAGTGAGACCCTGGTTTCCTCCTACATAAACACAGGAGGCTTAGACTCCTCGGATGAGCAAGAGGGTTACATGAGATCAAACTCCAGCGACCGGTCCATCCCTGAGGCCTCACCGCATCCTCCCCAAGAAGCAACCTCCCCTGCCGCCCCCCCACCAAGGGCTGGTGTTCTGGCTGATGAGTCCACGAGGTTACATGACATGGCCAAGGTCACACCACTGGAAATGTGTAGGTCTGCACTCCAACCGTGGTGACAGCAGAAGCCGGGCTCCTGAGACTGAACCAGAGCCCAAAAGCCAGAGTGCCCGCACCTTCCCCTGGGACCTTTGACCCTGACCTTATCCCCTGGGTCCCTGGGGCCGGCCCACTTTCCCTCTCCGGACCCTACTGCCCCCGCGGAGCCCTCACCCTCGGGGCAGCCCGCCCGCTCCGTGCCGGGGGAGGACTTCTCTACCCTCTGCTCCCCACTGGCTAGTGCTTCCGGCATTTTTAAAAGCCAGACTCAAGCGGTTTTTAATTAGCTGCAGTGATGGGCTGTCGGGTTCTGAGGCTTCAAAAATCTATGAAAACCACTGCCCCGTTCCCCATAGCCGCACGCCTATGCACAGGGACACCAGCGGGTCTCCTGAGTTAGCTCTCCCCTGGCTTCCCACCGCCACCGGGCCGGAGCGGACAGGAACACTGCGCGGCAGGTGGTGGCATCAGCAATGTCACTGTCCAATCCAGACCGCACCTGGCACTCCTGCCCAGGGCCAAAGCGGGCTAGGGACCGCAGGGGAAGGTTTCCTGCCTGCAAACTGCAGTAATCGGGGCCTGCGCGCCTGGCCTCCAGCCGGAGGCCCCGCGAGGCAGCTTTTCCTACTGCACTGAGAGTCGGTGCTGGGCACAGCGGAGCACAGTGCTCTCCGGCGCTGGACAGCGCCAGAGCCACAGCAGTTCCCTCCCGCACCCGAACCCAGGCGCTGCGTGCGGCCAAGGGGGCTTTCGCTCGCCAGGTCTGGCTTCTGCGTCTGCGTTCGCTCCAGGGCACCTCAGTGCACCACCTGCACCCCCACCTTCCGCACCACCCACGAAGTGCACAGTAGGTGCGTGGTCCAGTGCGTTCCCTTGCGGTTACTTTCTAGATCCGGTTCCCTGGAGCGACTTGGGCTCCCCCTGCTGGCGCCCGCAGTCACGACCTGAGCCCTCACCAGCTCGGAAAACTCGCTCGCACGCTTGCAGGTCTGTTCATCCCTCCCTCTCTCCCTAACTCCTTCTCCTCCCTTCTCCCTCCTCCTTCCCTGCCCCCGTCTTCTTTCCCCCTTTGCAGTGGAGGGAATGGAGCCCAGGGTCTCAGGCATGCTAGGCAAGTGCTATACCTCTGAGCTACACCCCCAGTCCTCCAAAAGCGTATACATGAAAGCATACATATATTATTCGAGTACATATATAATTTTCCCCAATGCTGGGGATTCTACCCATAGCTTTTCTTTTTTTTTTTTATCGGTACCGCGGATTGAACTCACGACCACGTGCTTGCAAGGCAGACACTTATGCCGCTGAGCTAAATCCCCAGCTCCCCCATAACTTTTCTTGCTCTACCATTGAGCTAGATCCCCAGAAAGCTTAATTTTTTTTAAGATTTCGGAGGGCTCTGCCTGTCCTGCACTGCCCAACTCCATCCCCATTTTTTGCCCAAGTAACCTCTGAGAAGCAGCCAGGAAGATGTTATTTTCCAGTAACTTTATCCTGAATGCAAACAATATAAAAATACTCTCATGTACCCAATAAATACTGGCTGCTTTCCTGCTAATCACCATGACTAACACTGACCGAGCACTTGCTGCTATCCAGGTGTCACTGGGTCCTTTGTGGGTATCAGTGCAGTTGATGGGTGGTACCATCAGTATCCCCACTTTACAGCTAGAGACACCCAGGCCCAAAGAGATGTGTCCAAGGTGACACAAAAAGAGTAAAAAGCTTGATCTTAGGTCATCTTCAGAGCCCAGGCTGCAACCTCTATATCAGAGCAAGGAATGGGGAAAAAATGAAAAACCAGTTTCAAAGAATCCTCATTCTCTAATTAAGCCTAGATAATGTTTTTCTAGAAAGAGGCACAGGAGAATGTTGTACCTTGATATGTTGGGGCTTTCTGGTCATTTACTATATCTGTGTTTGCTTGTGGTACCAACAGTTACAGGAGTAAAATGGTTTCTCCACATTTCCAAGGGGAGGTTTTTTTAAAAGCACACCAATTACAATTGTGTAGTTTGAGATCCTCACTCCATTCTTGCAAAGCTGCACTTCCCGGCGGGGGTGCAGCTCAGTGGTGCAGCACTTGTGCAGAGGGGTCCTGATTCAGTCCTCAGCACCACCAGAGAGGGGGAAGTAAGAGAAGGAGGCGGGTGAGTCAGTGGGCTGCTCTTCCCTCCTAAGAAGCCAAGAACCATGAGACAATCACCCAACCACCTTCTCCCAAAGTGAACTCCTCGCAGGAGGAATCTTTCCTTTGTTCCTGGGGACCTAAGGGCCCTGTTCACTGTCCTCACAGGGGCTCTCAGTGCAGCTTTGATGTGGACCACATGTGCTGTGGTAAAGCTGCACTGTTTAGTGAGCTGGGGTAACTCCCCTCCTTGGGAGGGTCCAACAGTACAAATCAAGCATCCAAGAATCTCATAATAGAGAGAGGCTCAGAGACCAGTTAACGCATGGTGTATTTAACATGAGGGCATTCAAACTGTGGTGACTGTGCTTCAGGCATGGGATGTGAAACTGTCCCCTTGTGTGTGACCTACTACTTCCCCCGCCTCACCCCTGTACCCTGTGCAAGGCGTGTACATGGATTGTGCATGTCTATTCTCTGTTAAGGCTAAGCTCCTCCAATAGCACAGTCATATGTCACTCAGCACTGCAATCCAAGCCCCAAGCCCAGGGTTTGACATAGGAGCCGAATTGAGTAAATTTACACACACACACACACACACACACACAGCACCCCTGAATGGTGATCACCTGCGCTCTTTGTTTCTTTCCTTCCTTCCCTCTCTTCCTATGGTACTGGGGATTGAACCCAAAGCCTTCACAGCCTTTCTTCTTCTTTTTAATTTTGAGACAGGGTCTTTCTATGTTGTCTTTCTATGGGCTCAAACTTGCAGTCCTCCTGCCTGAACCTCTCAAAGTACTGGGATTACATGCATGTGCCACTATATCTGGCTCACCTGTCCTATTTAAACCCTCACAAAAATGGGGCACTCACTGGTTCCCCCATGAGGCTGCTTCCTCCTGGTGTCAGTCTTCCTTCTGCAGACCCCCCAGACCAAGAAGCACTTCCCGAGCCTATCCGGAGTCCTGGAAGCTACCAGGCAGCCAGATACATGCCTATGTTTTGTTCTTGGGGCCTGGTTCAAGTGGGAAATTTTTTTTTCTTTCTTTCTTTCTTTCTTTCTTTCTTTCTTTCTTTCTTTCTTTCTTTCCTGAGAATCGAACTCACAACCTTCCAGTTGCCAAGCAACTGCTGTGCTGCTGAGCTATATTCTCCTCCCACATGTGGGAAATCTTGAAAATGGAGATTTTCTCTTCCCAAATGGCATGGGAGACCCACCTGAGGTCTAGAGGACAGTCCAATCCGTGTGTGTGTGTGTGTGTGTGTGTACAAATTCATACCATGTATAGCTGGCTAGAGGCTCCTTGCTGGAACCCTTCTGTGTGTCTGTCATGAGCGTCTGCCCTGGAAATGCAATGGCGTGTTGGCTCCATAGTATTTTCCTGATTCCATACGAGCCAGGGGATGTACATACATCCACACATGTGTGCACATTCATATCTATATTTGAACACAGTCTCGGCACAGATCCAAGATGGAGGCCAGAGGTCTGTGTCCTGGGGAAGGAGGGTGACATCACTATCGTCCACACAGAACTGGAGACAGCACAACTGGAAGGGTGTCTGCACAAACGTATGCAGGACTATGTGTGCTCACAAGCGGACAAGTCTAGGTGGCCTGCATGCATGTGTGTGGGCATGTGTATGCATGGAAACAACCTCAGACTGCACTCTGTGTCTGGGTGGCACTAGGTGGCTGACCCTGCAACACTTGATCTTGCTGCTGAGCGTGTGTGTGTCCATGCACACATGGGTGTACACACACCCACAGTGCAATCCCAAGCCTGTTTGTATGTGTGACTATGTCTGTTTAGCTGCAAAGTCCTCTTGAGCACTCTGCCTCTATGTCCCCAGCCCCACAGGCACAGGCAGGTCCTTCCCCTCCCCCAGCAGCAAAGGTCGAGCCCTGCAGGCCCTGAGGCTGGCTAAGCCCTGGAGAGGTGTACTTAGGTGACCAGTGTTTATCAGCGGCCACAACCAGTCTTTGTCTGGTGCCTACTCCCCGTGACCTTTAAATTCCTGGCCCTGGCAGGACCTCAGCTGTCCTTGGTCACGGACTGCCTTCCCTAAGGAGTCCCTTTAACTCACAGTCCTTTTCCGGTCAGGGGGTTGAGAGTTGGGAGATATTCATCTCGGGGAGTTTTTGTTCCGCTTCATGAAAGGCCTCAATGGCTGAGAATACCATTCTAATTACGGGAAGCCCAGCTTATGTGGGGGACACAAAGGGCTGTGGTCTCATAGCAGCCCCTTCCATCCGTCAAATAAGGCTGTCTAATGACGGGGTGAGAGCTGTGAATGCCTAAAACAAACTCCAAAAGGAGGGAAAATAAAGCCACCGGGGGCTTAAAATATATTAAATTACCCTGATTAGGAGTCCTGGCTTTGCAGGCATCGTTGGAGAGGCCGGGAGTCCCGCTATTCATGTGGGGGGAGAAGGGTCAGTAGATGGGGTTCGCAGAGCCCCAGCCCATTCTCATGCTAACATGGGGACACACTGCAGGCTTAGCGGGCTGGAAAACAGAAATGAATTTGCCATAATCCTCCTCCTCTCTCCCGCTGCAGCCCAAAGGCTTTGCCTAATTGCAGCCCTTAGAGCCTGCTGGGCTTTGGGGACAGCCACACCCGAGCAGACCCCCTGGCCCTCGCTGCCGTCTTCGTCTTGTTACTCCCTTGGGTGAGGGCCCGTATCAGCGGGACTCCAGACTCACCTGAAGGAGCAAGACAAGGTGGTGCCAGTGTGCATGTGCGTGGGTGTGTATCCACGCAATTCTCGGTTACGCTGTCTGCCACGCATAGGCAGGCCGTTCACGCACACCTCTCTCACACACACCTCTTCTCACACCCTTTTGTGGGCACGAAGGCATGTGTACACAATTTGCAGGCACACGCATGCATTTCCAGGGGGCGCACACAGCAGCCGCGCACACTTTCAGGAGCCATTTACAGGGACCAGGCACGGAGACCCCTGCTTCTGGGTCACCCCTGGCCCAGTATCAGTGGTGTCCAGCAGAGGAAACTGAAACTCAGCCAGCGAAGGGACCTTGAAGAAGTCGTTCCCCTGCATGGGCCTCGGTTCCCGGCCATTTAAGCTCAGAAATGAGGAGGAACCAAGTCAAAGGGACTGCGCCTTCCGACCTTTGCGCCCCTGCGCTCTCACACACGCACGCGCACGGCGAGCACGCGCGCCTCTACGGTAGTACTAGAGACCCTCCCCGCCCGCTCCCCGCCGAGTTGCTTCACGTCCTAATAGAGGAGAAGGGCCGCGGGGGAGCTCTGGAGAGTCCACGTCCTCCCAGGTACTTGCGTAGGGGGCACCGCCGTCCTCTCCGCTCACCTCCGGCCGCGCTTCTGCAGCTTTATCAGCGCGAACGCGCAGGTCTGAGACGCAGCGGCGTCAGGTGAGTCGCGAACCACCGAGCCCCGCAGTGTGGCGCCAGGCTCCCGGGAGGGACTTCTCGTCGCCCTCTGCCGGCGGATCTGGGACCTGCGCGCTGAGAGGTGGCCGAGCACCTAACCCTCGGACCTGACTCCGAAAATCAGTTTCTTGAAACCACCCGCCCTGCGCAGCTTCTCGGTTCTGAGGTTGGAGGAGCCTGGGGACCGCGCACCGGCCTGGAACGGGGACTGTGAGAGTCGGCTGGCGGGGGGAGCGCGGAACTGCAAGGCCGAACCCGCAGCCCCTTTCCTCTCGGGGCCTCTGGGAGCGCCATCGGCCTCCAGCTCCCCTCTCCACAGAGAGCCAACCCACTGGGATGTGCAGAGGGGACAGGAGGGGGCAGACACCCCCAGGGTCGGACGGCAGGCTGCCCAAACCCTACATGATGCCTTCCTCATTCTCATCCATTAAGCAGTCAAAATTAAGCAGGGAAAAGCCCCAGAAAGCGCAAGAACCTCCCTGTCTTCCACCCTAAGTCAACCCAGCGCTGAGAGGTGACCAGGCATCCTAAGAGACCAAAAGCCAGCAGGTCTGAGAAGGTAGAGGCACGTGCACAGTGGTGAAATGGGATGGAGACCACAGATCCCGCCCCAGCCGGCTCTGGTGACACGTCTGAGGACCAAGAGGGAGGAGGGTGGGAGAGCCTGGGTCTCTGGCTCTGGCTGCTTTCAGCGCAGTGTTCGCGGCCGCAGGCTCCCTCCCTAGTCTCCAGCCAGCTCCAGTCTCACCCCAGCTCTTCTCCAGGGTTAATCTGAGCTGAAGCCTGGACACTGTAGGCCCTTTCCTGGCTTCCCAGTTCCATGCCACGTGGCCACCTAGGGTCACAGAAACTCCAAAGCCACCTGTACTCAAAATGAGGAGAGATGCTCTGGTACAGTGAGGGTTTGAGCTCAAATTAGGGTGCAGTTAGGTGCTGTCCAGCCCTGAGGGCCTCTCCCAACTCCAGCCTTTCCCCAAAGTCTGCTGGCTACCCAAGTGGGTGGTGGAATCCACGCCAAAGCCCCCAAGACACACAACTCTCTCTCTCTCCCTCCCTCCCTGCCTCGCCTTTTGGGAAGTTGAGTTGGAGCCCAAAGGACAAACAGGTGTAAAACAAGGGCTCTGAAGGAAGAGTGCTCTAAACCCAAACCCTTCCTCTAAGCAGTCAGCTGCCCCTAACCAATGGATTCATGAAGCAGTGCACACACTCAGATTCGAGTTCCAGTCCTTCTCCAAATAAGATTGGCAAAGCGTCTTATAGGGAAGCTCAACCTTTGGACCCCAAAGTGAGGAGGTAGTTCAGGTTGAGAAGGAATTGAGGAGTGCTCTGTGTGAACCCACAGAAGTCTGGAGTTCTTGCACCCTTCGGGTTCTCATGAAGCCTTACATTGGCTGTCTTGGAGGTGCCCAGTGGCCAGATCCCAGTGTCCTTATTCCAAGCCAGACTCTAAAGCACCAAAATGAGCCTGTGTGGGCTGAGAGGCCAAGAAGCCTCTAGGCAGAAATGACAGGGCTCCCCAAACCCAGGAGTTGCAAGGTCTGGTTCATAACTGGACAGTCAGGAGACCCCAGAATTTGGAATCATTCCTACTTTTCCAGAAATTGCATTCACTGTTCTTGTAGTCTGCCCACATGCAAATGCCCTAACCTATCAAGTGCCTCCCATCGACATAGAGAGGGACAAGATCTTGAGGGCTTTCCCCCCTAGAATAATCCCAAAATAAAACTGTTGTGTTTGAGATGAATTTCAGTGGGGCTGACCTGCTTCTCTTGGGCATGACAGTGCCAGCCACATGGTGGGGCTGGAAGGAACTGGGACTCAGAGACACCCGGTTTCAGGCTGCAAACTGCGGCCCAAGGTCCTTGAGGCTGATCCCACAGAAGTCTGGGGTTCTTGTACCCTTCGGGTTCTCATGAAGGTCTTCATGCTGGTCTCCTCTGAAGTGAGCTATGCAAAACCCATCTGCATGAGCGCAGGTCCCCAAGGTCCTTTCCAGCAATTGACAAGAGACTGGAGGCTGGAGGTGCAGAAGTCCCCTGGTTTCTGGGTAAAGGCAGTGCGTTAGCAAACCTCATATGTGGCCCATTTTCTGATTATCCTGGCTCCCCCTACCCCTGTGGCCACCACCAGAAGCCACATAAGGGCTAGGTGACAGAGCCAAGCTTCTGGCAGCAGCTCCAAGCCTCTGTTTGTACAACACAGACTGAAATCAGGAGAGCCGAAGGAAGATGAAGCCATTTTTAAACGTTCAATTAGCAAAATCTCCACACTTAGCAAACACTTTCATTTTCAGAGTTGATTGTGGCTGTAGGAAGATCCAGAACATCCTCTGTTAGGGTGAATTCCACCCGGGGGAATAGAGTCCTGGGGAAAGGTGCCCATGTGCACAGAAAGCAGAGATTTTGGCTGGATTGTGTGGTGTGGAAAAGAAGCGAGGTCTCAGGACACAAACATGGCGTTTCTGCATTTATAGGCTGACGGTTAGGCCTTTGTGGGAGTCTCCAAATGTACATCTCTTTATCTCGCTTTTATCTCCTCTGTGGGGCTGTCACGGGTGTGCAGGCAGGCAGGCCACCCCTTCCTGACTCAGCAAAGATGCTATTCAGCCCAGCCGGGTACCTTAGAAGAGCCACTTTTCCTTGGACTGCCTAGGGGGTTGCAGACTGAGCTGTCTGAATACTCATATTCTCCAGCCCAAGTGCCCACTAATACAGAGCCAAACTCAGATACAGGGCCCAACTGGAGAAAGTGGCAAGACGAAGGTGCCATTGGGGTGCACTTGGCCAACATTGACAGGTGCCACAGAAACCCCAGGCTTCTGTTTCCAGTATTTTGCCCCATTTTTAGGGGACCCACAGGCTCACTGTCTCCTAAGGCTTCTGTTGCCAAAAAGGACAAAGCTTTCCGACGGCCCTGCATTCCCTGAGCTGACTTTTCCTATCAATGGGAAAGATGCAGGCTATTGACCCAGCGGCCTCCTCCTCTCTGCCTATTATGGAAGCTCAATCACGCACTTACAGAAAGAAAAGCAAGTTTATCTTAGCCTGGAGGAGCCTCACATTTTGTGTGTGTGTGTGTGTGTGTGTGTGTGTGTGTGTGTCTCAAGAGTGGGGAAAATTCTGCATCCGGGACCGTGCAGATGGGTTGAGGATAGACACTTTCAGAAAAGGGCCAATTTCCCCTTCACAATGAGCGCTAAGTACCTGATAAATGGGGCTGGTGTTTATTCATGAGCAGGTACTTTGGAGCTGGCGATTAGAACAGCCGCCCAGCCAAGGTACTTAAACCGGGCAGGTGCAACGCGGCCCCTCCGCACAAAGCCGGCAGCGCTAGGCGAGGGGAGGGGCGCAAAGCAGGGCGCGCCGGCCCGAGGGCGCAGCGCGCAGGCACTTTAGCCCTTTGTTCCCTGGGCTGAGGCCAAGGCCATTTCAATAGGGGACATCCCGGGAAAACCTCCCCTCTAATGACCAGGAATTTTTCTTCGTCCCTCCTCCGGGAGCCCAGCGCAGAGCTCTGAGTCTGACCGATGCAGAGGCTCGTGAGACCGGGCTCCACGTTTACAGAAACGGTGCCGGTGAGCCGGCTGGTCGCTCCCCAGCCGAGGAACTAACTCGACAGCTAGGAAAGAACCTGAGCCAGGCCTGGGAAATGTGCGGGCATGCAGCTCCGGTCGCCCCGCCGCCCAGGCGCCACCTCTGGCGGTGCGGACAACCTCGGTCTTTCAGGTTTTGTTTCAACTCCAAGGGGAGAAAATTGGGGTCTGTCTCACGCTACAATTTCCTGGCGCCGAGGTCGTGGGACAAATGCGATCTCGCTCTTGGAGCGGCTCCGGAATCGCTAAGAACCGCAGGATTCGGCGCACGCGGGGAGCGCACATGAGCGCCAGGTCCGGGGGGACACAGAACAGCGTCCTCTGCACTTTGGGACGCGGAGCGGCCGGGGAGAGCCCCGAGGCTTGGGGCGATCTGAGTCCAACACCCCCCGCGGAGCTCCGAGGCTTCCCTGTAGGTGACCTCCAGGGCTCTGCAGCACCCCGGCGCGCGGCTGGGGCCTCCCGGTCGCCTTTTAAAAAATGTTTTGTTTTTAGTCGTTTGGAAAACCAGACCAACATGGTTTACCTCTCGCCCCACAAAATCAGACAGCAGATCTGAATTTCAAACAAGATGAGTTTCCCTTGGTGAGAAAATGCTAGAAAACAAGGGGCAGCCAGCTGATGTTACCACCAGGAAGCGCGCGGTGACTGTCCCTTCCGTACAGACTGACCAGGCAACTGCAGGGACTGACTTCATCATGAGTATTATTGGGACCGTGGGCCTAGAATAAATTATCGAGATACGATCATTCTGATTCCCGGGAAATCCGACATCCTGGACGTGAGTGAAACTGGAAGAGGTAACCCAGTGGCTCGCCGCGGAGGAAGGCGGAGGGTACCCGTGTCCCGGGCCCAGGGAGCCAGCCTTGTGTCCCGCGGCTTGGGTGAGACAGCTGGGGGCCACCAGAAAGCACTAAGAAAGCAGGGTCCCAAGAACAGCGGGACTTCCCCTCGCTTCTCCTGCCAGGACCTGAGTTAGACTTCGTGAGGTGAAGCGTTCTGATTACTGCCTGCAGGCCCAATGCCAAAGACCAGGGAGGAGACGGGTTACGGCTTGGCCCGGCCAGCCGCGGGCGGCGGAGAGGAGACGCGGTGGACATCCTGCGCTCCGCCGCGCTGCCATCCGGGTGCAGACAGTCTCTGCACTCGACGGCCTCCGGGAAATGCTGCGTAGTTAAGGCTCAGGTCCCTACGCCCAGAAGGCGATTAAGCCTGGACCGAATGAGAGTGAGACGTATTTCAGGCTGGTGCTCACAGAGCGCAGCTACCCTGGGCCCAGCTGCAAAATGACTGTCCCGGGGGTCCTAAATTTAGGCAGAAAGTGGAAGATAGGTTGGAACTGGTTGGAGAAGCCAGGGTAGAGTTGCATGGAAAAGGAGTTTTTGTATTTTCTAGTTGTGATCAGGAGAAGGGCCAGCGATACTAGTGCCTGTCACTGTTTCTTTGTGTCACAGATTTCAAATCAATGAAGGCAAGTCCTGGAGAAACGGAATGCTGGATACCATCTCTGTCCCTCCCTGTAGGTTCCCAGGGTCCCTACTCGGTTTTATTTTGTCTTTTAGAAAGAAAGCCATTGGGCAAATTAATTTGGGGCCCACGTGGACATCCCCAGCTTCTGATTTATGTCTCTCACTCTGATCAATCTCCCATGACTGGAGGTCTCTGTCCCACTGTCTGGTTAGGCCAGAGACCTGCCAGGCTGGAGCCCTGGCCAAGAGTGGCTCTGCAGGTCCAACCTAATGCCCTGATGCCTGCACCAGGCTCACCAGGGAAGAATCCTTTCACCCGTGAAAAATCTAACCTGGTTTCCGAATGGGCTGGACACAGATTCCAAAATACTTTTATGACTCCAGGTATTATGTCACCAATGCCACATTCAGCTGGTTGGTCCTAGACCTTCTATCTCTATCAGGAAAAACTGGAAAACTTTCATTAACCTGGCATCCTCCATTGCCAGGGCGGCGACTGTTGGGACAAGTGCTATGGCTGTCAAGTCTAACTGAAGCCACCGTATTAGAAGACAGACTTCTTGATCTGCTGGGCTTGAGGTGTGCTAGCCAGCTCCCTCCTCCGTTTGACAAGCACCTCCCAGGGGAGCACTGAGACAGCCCTCAAGCTGGAGCCTGTATGTGAGAGGCACAGGAAGCCCACTCCTGTCTACCACCTACCCCCATCCTCCCTCTGGGTTTCCCGTGACAGGACTGTGTGTTTCTAGCCCAGGACCAAATAGGGCTGGGACAGGGTCAGCTGGTCCTTCCTCACCTCACCTATTACAAAACACCTTTACAACACAGCACCTACTGTACCCATCCCACCAGCCAGGCTTCTAGGGGAGACAGCCAGGTTCTGTACGCCATGCAAAACTGAAGCTTGGAGAATAAACAAGATTGCCTGATCCCCCCCACACACATTGCGGAAGGTTGTTCTAAACCCAGGGTGATCCTCTACATCCCTCTACAGCCCCAGATCCCCAAAGGGATGAGGAGCAGCTTTCAAGGGGCCTTATTGTAAAAATAGAGATGTGGCTCCGTACCCAGAGGGGAAGATGCTAAACTGAATGCCACTGCCACTGATGCCCACTTCTGTACAACCTCGTACATAGCAGAAGTGTGTGTGTGTGTGTGTGTGTGTGCGCGCGCGCATGGTGTGTAATAAAGTTGACTTCCACACCTTAACTTGGGAACGCTAACAGTGCCTAAATGGAGAAAAGCTCTGAAAAACTGGCAGCAAGCACTTTCCATGGAGGGCACAGCCAGAGAATAGACAGGGTGCCAGAAGGGCAGGGCCAGGGACCAGGGATACAGCTCAGCAGGACAGTGCCTGCCTGCCTGGCAAGTGCAAGGTCCTGAGTTCAAGTCCCAGTACCCCCAAAATAAATAAATAAAAAACAAGAAAGAAAGACAAAGAAAGAAAGAAAGAAAGAACCAATTCTCAGTGAAGGCACTCCGGCT
This sequence comes from Hydrochoerus hydrochaeris, assembly GCA_004027455.1. Classification (NCBI taxonomy): domain Eukaryota; kingdom Metazoa; phylum Chordata; class Mammalia; order Rodentia; family Hydrochaeridae; genus Hydrochoerus; species Hydrochoerus hydrochaeris. Next base: position 25,045 of record PVLA01003459.1, read on the forward strand.
CTCTAATTGGGCACTTGGGCACCTGGGGTCCTCAAGAGAGACCTCCTGGGACTTTGCACAGGAGACATGTGTGGATGTCGTGCTCACCTGGCTCAGAGTGCTCACAAGTGTGGGCAGCTCTTTACATCTTTACCCCAGACCTGACAAGGGGCAGCCCAGCTGGAGGTGCATGAGCTGTTTGGACAGACCCCCATTTGTTGCTGATACACTTACTCCTCTCATCTGCCAAGTGATGGGGAGTTATTATTTTTTTTAAAAAAAGGTCTCCTGACAAGGCTGTGTCCAAGGAGTGTGGGGGAGAAACTGCTGGAGAATTCTAGGGCAGCTGGGCATGATGATGCACGCCTGTGATCCCAGTTCTCTCGAGAGGCTGAAGCAGGAGGACTGCTCCAAGTTTGAGGCCAGTCTGGGCTACAAAGTGAGTTCAAGGCCAGCCCGAACTGCATAATGAAACCCTGTCTCAAAAAAGACCAAACAAATAAATAAAATTAATAAATACATTAGAATTTTAGGGTGTAGGTTTCATCCTGAGGGAGGGATACAGTCATTTCTGAATCTTGTCCTTAGATAAGCAGCTAGATCGATGAATTAGCTGCTCAGACCCTGGAACCAGGCTCCCTGGGTTCAACTCTAACCCAGAGTTGCCACTTTTGGCTACATAATCTTGGATCATCTTGTCTTTGCCTCAATTTCCTCATGTCTAAAACAGAAATTAACAATGGTGCCTCTCACAGGAGAGGTTACCCAAACCGATGCATGTAAAGCACTTAAGGGCATGTCTGCAACAGGGTAGTTTGCCAATTTAATTTTCTGGGACCCTGGATATGGTCTCACCCCTTCTGGTCCTCTGCGTCCCACCTGGAAACTGACAGGCAGGAGCCAAACCCCTGCATACTGCTCGCTGGGTTGTGCTTGGCCAGATGGATCCTTACCTCTGTTACTTATTTGCTCGTTCTCTTTCTCTCTCTCTCTCTCTCTCTTTCTCTCTCTCTCTCTCTCTCTCTCTCTCTCTCTCTCTCTCTCTCTCTCTCTCATGTTGCTGGGATAAATTCAGGGCCTCTCACAAGCTTGGCAAGCCCTCTACCACTGAGCTAGAGCCCTGCCCCGGTTACTTATGTTCCGATATGGGAAGACACTGAGTCAGTCTCTTGCTCCTTAAAAACAGCTACAGGCACAGTCAGCTGCATCCCAAGCCGTGAAGGGCGAGGGAGTGAGGAGGCAGCCAGCTGACCGCCCCGAGGGTGCTGCCAGAGCAGGTAGGGTGCGCAGTGCAGAGTGGTTCTCAGTTATCCTGCCCCCACCCTGCTCCCGCCACACATGCGCACTTGTAGGTGCCTGCTCCCTGAGGGCAGGGGTTCTGTTTTGTTCTCTGCTATGTGCCACTGCCTAAAACAATGCCTGGCACAGAGCAAGCACTGAATAAATAGGAATGCCATGAAAGGAAGCGGACACAGCCCACTGACCAGACCTGCCTCCGTAGCAGGGTCCGGTTTTTATTGTCCATCAAGAGCTGACTGGCAGGGTTTAGGACTAAGAACGAAAATAAGAATGTGCTGCCAGGCGTGGTGGCACACAGTGTAACCGCAGCTATGCAGCACGTGCAGGCAAGAGAATTGAAAGTTTGAGGACAGCCTGGGCCACTTATCAAGACCCTATCTCAAAAACAAAAAGGCCAAATGTGGTGGTATACACCTGAAATTCCAGCACCATGGGAGGCTGAGACAGGAGGATTTCAAAGTCAAGCCCAGACTGGGAAATCTAGCGAGATTGAGTCTCATAAAAAAAAAAGGACTAGAAGTATAACTCAGTGGTAGAGCACTAGGCTCTGGATTTGATCCTCAGTACAGCAAGAAAGGAAGAAAGCGCGTGCTTCAAATTTCTCTCCTCAAGAATTTGCTCTTACACGTCTCAGTTTTCCAGAGCTCCTCTTTCAACCCCACCTTCCAACCTTCCAAAAGGCTTAGAATTGAGGAGTGACAGGATTCCTGGGGTCTGTATTTAAGTTCTTGGGGACCTATGTGACCTCCTGGGGCTCCTGTTATCTGCCTGCAGAAGGAGCTACTGTGGTCGCATCTCCACCTTCTCCCCTACTGCTTGCTTAAAACACTTAGAGACCTGTTGGGGTGAGGTTTTCCTTTTTTTTTTTTTTTTTCTGAGAAGGGAGGACCATGTTTTTGAAAACTAAATGACAATGACATTGTCTTTACTGGTGAGTCCTGCCTGGCGGGGTGTCCAAAGCCTGTAATCCCAGCTACTATGAAGCCCAGGCAGGAATATTGAAAGTTCAAGATCAGCCTGGGCAATTTAGTGAGACCTGCTCAACATGAAATTTTAAAGAGCCAGGAATGTGGCCTAGCACTCCCTGGATTCAATCCCTAGTAACTACAATCTCAAGATGACCACTATTAATAATAATGGCTGCCACTTGTGGACATCTCTATGGCGTCTCAGGTACCTGGCCCAATGCAGCATCTCGGTGTCCTCCGAACAAACCTATGAGATTGATTTGTCGGCCCACTTCACAGATAAGGCAGTGGGGATTTGGCAAAAGTTCTGTGTTTTAAGGAAGAGAGCTACAGTGAAATGTGATTTTGGGGAGGTGACATTCGGGGACTAGTTTAGAACAAAGCTAGAGTGTTAGCAGTGAAGTGACACATCTGCATCAGCCTGCCTCAGTTCAAAGTGAACCTGGACCTTGTTCTGACTGTGAGGTCCAAGGTACTTTGTGTAACCCCTTCATACCGCAGTGCTTTTTCTGCAAAAGGGTCTAATGACAAATTCATTCCCAACTGGGAAAACTTTGGGATCAATATTGGGATCAATATTAATTTATCGTTCTCCCAGTCAACTGCACCGTGGGGTAATCCTACCCTTGGCAAACCATAGCTGCCCTAAAAGTCCTCATTTTATTCATCCATGACTGGCAAGACTCTGGACAAAACTGGCTTATCCAAGATGTCCCAGCCGGTCAAGGAGAGTAAGGTGAGTGCTCAGGACTGAAGCTCCCAGGAGGAAGAGGAAGAGTCTAGAACAGCTTTTGTGGCTGGTTTTTACTGAAAATCATTTGAGTTCCCTTTTTAAAACACATAAACATCTCCCAGGCTCCCCTGCGCAGCACGTCAGTGACACATGATCAGGAGCCTAGAGATAGGCACCAGGTAGGTCACAGTCAGCTTCCTGGGGACCCCACTGAGGCCTTGTTGGGGGTGCATGGCTCTGGGGTCCCATTCAGCTCCCAGTACCTCAGCTTCTCCAGGTCCTGGGCATGCAGTTAGGCGAGGAGCAGAGGTATGGGGTCTCCTTTCTATCACTTCTTTTGTAAAAGTTTTAAAGTAATTTACATAGACTGTTCCTCCTTTCTTTTAAGCAGAGCTCAGGGAATCAACTTTTTCTGCTTCTGAAGCAGACCTCATGTGTGATGGGCCAGAGGGAAGATGCCCCTGGGAGCTGGGCTCTTCTGTTAAGTCAATATTACAAGCAAAGCAAACTCGATCCTTTAAAAATTTATGTTGCACCTGCTTTTTATCCCCCCCACAAAAATCCTCTCCCTTTATCCCACCCCTCCTCCACAATGCTAGGGATCAAACCCAGCCCACCCCTCATGCTAGGCAGACGCTCTACTCTCGAGCTGTGCTGCAGCCCATGCTTGCCGTTTTATTGATTCATTCAGAAGTCATTTCATTTCTCCAGTGTCTACTACATAGTTAGTGCTGCTGCCCCTCTGCTGAAAGTGTCAAGAGGGAGAGATGTGGGGAAACCCGAGCAGGTGTCCTAAAGGAGGACTGTGCTCCTGTGGGCAGGACATGCCACAGCAGTGAAACTCCAGAAGTGAGACGTGGGGAAGGCGCAGATGTGGGGAAGGAGCATAGACGACAGCTGCTGGGAAAAGGCCTTCTCCCCCTCGTAATTTGATCCTTCCAATTTGTTATGGATTTAGGCACCTTGCATCCTCAGTATTACACCCCAAAGTGACAGGCAGGAAAGGGGACAAGTTTGGGTCACTCCGAAGCAGTCCTCTTGGTCACCTTGGTCGTGTCCTGACTGGATGGGGTCCAAGCTAACACCTGCCCTTACATGGAATCTGGGGATTCGGGAAGCAGTGGAGTAAAGGACCTGCCCTGCCAGTAGGTCACAGCCCACTCAGCTCCACCTCGGCCTTTACCGTTTGACCCAGGACCTTAATTTATGTGCAGGAGATGAGGGAGGTGAGAGCTGATTCCCGGCACACACACCTCTCCTCCTGCCCTCCTCTCCTTAAGAAGCTTCTAGCTGGGGAACCCTCCAGACAGATCCCAGAAGACGCCAGCGCTAGGAGAGATACAAAGTGAGACCAGGAGCCTCACCGAGGAAGCTCGGGCACTCCTGAGGTCCTCGAGACAGGCCTTGGCGTGTGACTTGCCCCAGACCCCCACCCTCAAGCTTGGAACCCCAGGGCATGGGGCCGCACGCAGCGCGCCCTCCCGAGGCCCAGCAGGCCGGCCCAGTCTCCCTGCCGCTGAGCGGCTCCGGGTCCTCGCCCCGCTCCTCCAAGTCGCCTGGTCCCGGGTGGAGGGCGGGGCGCCAGGGGGTGCGGGCGAACCCCGCCAAGGTCCTTACCTCAGCGCGGCGTCAGTCCGAGCGAGCGCAGCTTGCGGCTGGGACTGCGGGGCTGCGGAGGCTCCCACGGGCTCGCCTCGCGCCGCCCCGCCCGAGCCCCAGACCCTTCCGTGGCCCTGAGCGAGGTCGTCGGGACCGGGGGACAGGCGCCGCGCGGGCGGGAGGGGCGGCTCCCGGGGGCGCGGGGCGGGGCGGGGGCGTCTGGGCCCCGCCCGGAGGGGCCTCGGGAGCGTTTATGCCCGAGAACAAAGGCTGCGGGGCGGGCTGGGCGCCCCCCAGGGCCTGGTCCTGAACTTGAACTTGTACTTGACACTTCGTGCGTCCGGAAGGTGGCGAGGGCGCGCGGGTCCCCCTTGCGCTTGGGGACAGTGCCGGGCGCTCCCCACCAGCCGCCTTTGGTGCGGGGTGGGGGAGGGTCCCCGGGCCCCTGGGAGCCGGGCGCCAGGGTGCGCACGAGCCGGCGGGGGTCCGCGCTCCTCCCCGCCCCTCCCCGCCCCCGCACCCCGGGCGGGGCCCCGCGGAGCCGCGCCGCACCGGGCAGCCCGGATTCTCCGCACGTCTTATCGGCGGCCTCCATTCAGCCGCTAATTGAACGTTAATGGCAGGTGCGGATGAGGTCACCGGAGCTGGCTTTTCTCACACATTTTTCATGCAAATTTGCGAAACTCTAAACAAATTTGAATAAAAAGCTCTTTGTGCCCGCGCGCTCCCCAGTCCTCTCACTCCCGCCCGGGGTCCTGGCTCCTCCCGGTGCCCCAGGGCTCCAGTCTGCTGCCTCGCGGGGGGAGCCGGGCATCCCGGGCAGCGCCACCCGCCAGTGGTCTCGGCTGGCCCGGCTACAGAGGGGTAGGGGAGGGACGTTTCACCGGGGCCGGGCTGGCCGGGCTGGTGGAGGCACCCGGAGAAGGGACACCTGCGTTAGATCCTAGCTGCACCTACAGCCCCACTGGCCACCTTGGACACCTGATGGAGCCTCACCCTCCGCTTTCGACGGGAGTAAGGATAATGCCTTTATGTCTGCGGATGAAACATGATTTAAAACGCAAACAAGGGCTTACAACGCTGCCTGGCCCAAGGAAGCCTTCATTATTGTCTGGGTGCCAAGAATTTGTGAGAAGCCTGAGACGGACTCATGGCTGCGTTTTTGCATGTACATGAAAAACTTGCCAAGGGCTTCCGGGAGATTCCTGAGCCCTGCACTGGCTTCTGGTGCTAGGGACCAGATCTGGAGGTGGATTTCACCGTTTCCGAGCAGTGTTGGCTTTGTATATTTCTTAGCTTCTCTGAACCTGGTTCCTACTCTGTAAAATGGGATTGTCTCCTGGGATCCCAGCTTGGGGGATGGGCCCCAATCCAGAATCTCCAGGACCCCTCTGCTGAGGGCAGAACACCTGTGATTACCCACACCCCCCCCACACACACAATGCCTTGGACAGGCCCTGACCTGCACCCATACTAGGTGACTCTAGCCCAGTTCCCAAGACGTTATGAGACATCGTATTCCATCTTTTCCATCTTCCCCAGTCCCCACCACAGCTTAAGACACCATTAGTCTAGCTAGCTAGCTAGTGACTGAGTCTCACTTCTCTCACTCACACCCACCCAGAAAAACTGACCAGACACATGGAAGTCTTTGCCAAAAAAATTTTATTAACTGTGAGTTGAGGCAAGAAAAGTAGAGGGTTCTCAGGATGGAAAGATGTCTCCTTCTCAGGACTGGGGTGGTCTCAGGACCATCCAGAGGGACCCAGTGGCCTTGGAGGAACCCCAGTGACTCCTACTCCTGCTTCTGCAGGCTTGATCTTCCCTGTCAGGCCGGTTCTCAGAGCAAGGCCCCTTCCTAACAGGTTCCTTCAGGTTGAGGCCCCTGAGGAAGAAGTGGGGTCTACAGTAGTACAGGTGGCCAGCAGCTTGGAGGTCGGGCAGCAGCAGCACTTAACAGCAACACTCGCCAAAGGACCTGGGTCCAAATGTGACTCTGTAATGCCCCCACCACCTCAGGTTGGGCATACCCCAGGGGACAGATGGCACTGGGACCAAAAGCACAGGACTACTGAAAGTGACCTTGAAGCAAAGTTAGTATCTGTGCTTGTGGGGCTGGCCAGGGGCTGACACTCTGGGACCTCCTTAGAGAGACCCAAAGGGGATCTCTTTGAGGTTAGGAGTACAGACTTCAAAAGTCAATGAGAACTGGATTGTGTTTTGAGATAGGGTTTCACTATGCAGTTCAGGCTGACCTTGAACTCACAGCCATCCTCCTGCCTCAGCCTCCTGAGTGCTGGGATTACAAGTGTGTACCACCGTGCTCTATGAGAATTGGTTTTGAATCTTGGTTCTGGCACTTTTTAGCTGAGTGACTTGAGGCCTCTAACTTAACTTTTCTGATCTTGATGTCCTCATTGATACAGTAAGTGTATCCGTGGCAACCGTGCGGGGTAAAATTGAAGATTCACTGCCTCAAAGCAAGTGACCTGGCATCCGATTGTCTTCCGCCTACAGTGGAGGCTCTTAATGTTTTTTCTCCCTGGATGGCTGGCTGATTTGGAATTGTCCCTAGCTGCTCCCCAGCCGGTAGGTTTTCTGTCCCTTCGCCGCCCCATCTCTCCTGCTGGCTGCTGTGGCACCCCTCACTTTCTGGGGTGATACAGGGGCAGCAACTGGTACTCTGAGAGGCCTAGAAGCCTAGTGCAGTGTCTTTCTTTCCCTCTAAGCACAGGCTGCTTATGTAAATAGAGCCTTTCACAGCCAGGCCACCTGCCTGTCGGCTCCCCCACCCCCACCCCCTTTGATAACGCCTCTGTTGGACTGCACAGGAGATAGAAGGAAGGAGATACCTCCCTGCTCTTCACCACATAGCATGACCCTGGGGCTTCCTCCTCCCTCAGACAGGCAGCTCTGGAGGCATCAGAGGGCAGGTCCACCGGAGGGAAATGGAGCCCACACCTGCCTCCCCCCCACCCCCTACCCCCACCACCCCCACCCCACCAGGGCCAGGCTGACTCCGCCCCTCACCTGATGGAGCAAACCAACATCTACCTAAGGAAAATCCAGAGACATGAAGCCTGGCACTTAGTAGGCTTTTGATTAACAGTAGCAGCCACGAGGAGGATAGGCAATGATTGGAAAGGCCAGTGATTCTCCCAGTTACACCACTGCGGTGGAGCACCTACCCTACGTTGGTTGACAGAAGGTTAAGCCTAGTATATTAAATAGCCCCATGTTTCATGAAATAGTTCACACACATGGAGCCAGGCAAGGTGGTGCACACCTGCAATCCCAGCATGCTGGGAGGCTGAGGCAGGAGGATAGCAAGTTCGAGTTTGGGCAATCTAGCAAATTAGTGACAGCCTGTCTCAAATAAAAAAGGGTTGAGAATGTAGGGATGTAGCTCAGTATAAAGGCCCTGAGTTCAAACCTCAGTAACACACACACACACACACACACACACACACACACTAACAGGCACTAACCTGGAAAGAAAATATAGTACAGAAGAGCGTATCCTCCACCCCCACTTCCCATTAGTAGCTGTCCAATATATATTTCTTGAAATATCTGTATATAAGCATACTTATGACTTTTTGGTGGGGTGGGGGAGACGTGGGGGTTGAACTTGGAGTCCTCAACATGATCTACATTCCTAGCACCCTTCCCCACTCCCTTTTTAAAGACGAGGTCTCATTAAGATATTCAGGCTGGGGTCAAATTTACAAGCCTTCTGCCTCGACCTCCCAGTGCTGGGATTCCAGGAGTGTGACCCATATATGGCTTTGGGCCTGCTGGGTGGGTTGGGCGCTAGGGATTAAACCCAGGGCCTCATATGCTAAGCACATGCTCTACCACTAAGCTACATCTGGAGATGTAGCTCCTGTCTGAATTTTAAACAAAAAAGATCATTCTCTTATTGCCTGTTGTGCAATTTATTCTACTTACTAATAATACACAAGCCAACCTTCCTTATCAACCTGACTATAGAGACCCACCATGTTGACTTTCACAGCTGTATACAGTAATATTCCCATGTGAAAGGGCCCACTGGCTCATTTCCATTTCCTTACACTCTTAAAAAACAAATGATCCCATGAACATCCTTCCACATATTGTGTGAAATTTACAAATAGGTGCACAGAAGAGGGTAATTCATGAGAAAGTATTTGGACCTTTTATACTATATTGCCACATTTCAGAAAACATTGTGCAGTTTACATTTGCCAACCAACAGTATTACAGGGTCTTAAAATATACACAAGATGGTACAGAAGGCACAAAAATACCAACCAGTGAGCCAGAAGCACTGAAAGAGCCTGTCCAGAATAGCACTGTGCTGACCTGGTATGCTTAAGGGCAATGCACAGCGGCTTCCTCCCCTCTGGGCCTGTGCTGGCTGGTGGCCCAAGGGTGCCGAGTCACAGGACAGCGAAGCCTATGGGAGCCCTGGGAGTAGACAGCAGAGAGCAGATCCCTGTGGCAGGGATCCCGCTTGAATGGCTTCCTGAAGCCATTGTCTCTGTCCTGCCTGGTTTCTTGCAGGGGAGTTTATTCAGAGGCCTGTGGGGAGGGTGTGCAGTGCTCACCAAAGGCACCCAGGAATGTCATAGGAGGGAGAGAAGGACGAAGGGGGGGAACCCATCCCTCAGAGAGACTGGACGTCAAGAACCCCTGACTAATGAATAGCGAGTTTGCCCTTGAACCTCTCACTGGGTTTTGCCATTCTCAGGCACAGAACAAGAGCGGAGACACGTCTGGGCCCAGCTGCACAGGGGTGGCGGCGGTTCATCTCAGCCCCTTTGACAGGCCGGGCCTTTTCCCTGCATAGCTCGGATCCGGCTCCCGGCTCCCCTGGCAACAGCGCAGCAGCCTGGCTCCCGAGCCCAGGCCCTGCCTGCTGCGACAGGAGGTGGGAGGAAGAGGAGCACCAAGGGGAGGACAGCTGGGGAGAGGGAACTGTTAACTCCTAGGAGTTCCCAGAACACCGCCCCTGGGCTTTGTGGTGGAAATGGGGATGGTGAGAGAGCTTCCCTTTGCCAGATACACCAGGTCCAGAACAGGTCAGGTAGGGTGGGACAAGGAAGGGAGTGGGCATGTGTGACAAGGAACAGGTCAAAGGCAAAGGCCTGACAGCAAGGGCCATTCCCCAGGCCAAGTCCCAGACAGGCGGGATTTCCCAGGGTCCCCATTCTGGCACCCCACTACTGTGCCACAGGACAATGGCTGCCAAGTCTTCTTTTGCCCACTCTGCTCTTCACTTCCCCTTTGACGATCTCTGGTGTCCTGGGCAGCCGGGCTCCATCTTCCAATCCTGTGACCTTAGCAAGAGTCACCACCCTTCTGTCTCCGTTTCCATAAAAGCTGAAAAAGAGGTTGTCCCATCACTTCCCTTTACAGGATAATCTAAAGATAAAAGAAATAATAGTGAGCAGCTTTGCACTCTGGAGAGGAGAGTGTCCTACAAATCTCATTCAGGTATTATTAGGGCTGAAACTAGGTATCTTTGCTCTCCTGGGAAGCAGCCCTGCAAGGTTGTCTCAGGACCTACCTGTAGGGCAGTCCCAAAACTGGAAGGCAGGAGGGTTGACAGTCAGAAGCGACTGTCTGTGGCCTCTGGAGCTGCTGCGTTTGGCTGGGATTAGGAAGTGTGTTATCACTTTAAGGTCCTTTCCCTGCATTACGTCCACATCTCCAACTTTATGAAAAAGTTAGAACTATGGAAACAGAAGCTCAGAGAGGTCAGGTGGCTGGCACAAGTTCAGGGTAGTTACACAATCTCTTCTCCCATGTGCACCTGACATCATAGCCACACCTGTTTCAGCCACACCAATGGCGGCAGGTGTGAGGAAGGGGTTGGGCACCACACAGTGTGGCCCCCGTAGATGACTTCTCAGGGTTTGGAGCTTTTGAGTCTAAGCGCTTGGCCCAGGGAAAGTCCCAAGGACTCTGCAAACCAACCTGAGGCCACCTGGGCAATCACAGAGCACATGGAACTGGCAGAGAAGGCAAAGGTATTGGGACTCGAGGCTGGGGACAGACTAGCTGGGACCTAGGTTCCCTGGCTTAGTCCCATGCACTGGAGAGTAGAGGTGGGCTTTGCTTTTCTGCATCCTCTGGGTGAAAAATGCCTCCCTGTATCCCAAGGCAGCTTGAAGGAGATGAAGCTGGCTGAGTTTCCTATAAACCAGGGAACTGTGGGTGGGCTACTGACAGGTAACAGAGTGAGAAAGGCAGGGAGAACTCTCACACTGTAAAAATGCAAAGGCTCAGCAGACATCATCTTATTCTTAGTTCCTTTTCCAGGCCCGGAGAGGGAGACGGCTTACCCAAGACCACCCAGTAGGAAGGTGGGCCTGGAGTCGAGTCTGTGAGCTCCAGTAAATGCAGCTGTCTTCTGATGTCCTTTAGCAGGCTGCCGGAGGCCCTCAAAGTAAAGATTTTGCCCGATCAGGCAAGTAGAATGGTAAAGAGAAAGCTACTGCTCACAAATGCACGTGTCTGGGGCAGCCTCTAAAAGCCTGAAGCTAGAGCAGATGCTGCCTAGTGGTCAGAAGTGTTGGTCTAGGACAGACTGTGCCCCCACAGCACCCTAATATCACTCATCCTCTGCCCAGCAGGAGCCACTCACCTTCCCTGGCTGATAAAGAAGAAGAGGGTGGACCAGAGTGCAGCCCAAGCCCACAGAGGGGATAGGCAGGAGCCAGGGCTGGAGGGAAGCTCATTCCCACTGAGGCAGGGAGCAGGGCTGCAGCCAGCAGGGTGCCTGGAGCTGAGGGCTACAGACCTCACCTGCTTGGAATGCAAAGGAGGTCCCAGGATGCCACATCCCATGACCCTGGTGGGAGCTGCCCTAGGGGGATGTCTGTTTGCCTAGTAATGAACAGATGCATGGTGTGGCAGAAGGACACAAAGACCAATGAACCGACCCCAGCCTGGCTGGGCTGTCCTCCCTGGGTTGATGCTTTGAGTCAGCTGCCATCTTGACTGGCCAGTACCCAGGCTGTACCAGTGGTCCAATATCTTCAATATCACTACTGTCCCATCCCCAAAGTCACAGCTATATTAAATGACCTCGAAAAATTCAACTCCTTTATATCTGTCTCATACCTAAGGGAGAGAAGGAAAATGAATCCCGTTTAGTATTTTCCATGTGCCTGATTCTCCTCCTAGCACCTCCGGACGTGGAATTTATTATTCTCACCTTAGAGATGAGGGTGTAGAGACTCCAAACCATTCAGGGATCTAATGTGGAGATCCTGAGCGGGGCCTCTGCCCATAGCATCCACTCCTCTCCCCCATCTCTGGCCGAGGTTTGAGCCTAAACTGTGCCCATCCTGCGGGGCTACAGCCTTACAACCACCCAGGGTTGTATCTGTTACCACATCCGATCTCCTAACTCCTAACTTGGGTTCTCTCAGGGCATTCAGTCCAACACAGGAGGCCTGCTGTCTAGCAGACTTGCTTAGTTCTAGAATAAATCTGTACCCAACATCATCCTGTATTTTCCTGGCTGGGTGAGGGGACAATTACCTGCAAATATGCAGATGGCGTCTTCTATCTGGGGCTGGCAGCCAGAGGGTTTGGGGGCTGGCGTAGGATTGGAGGCAGCTACTGAACAATAAAACACTAGCCACGCAGAAAGGGCTGGAAACCTTAATCCTGGGAACTCTCCTCCCAAGGAACAAAGCCAGGTGACAGCTGACTGCATGCAGGCCAGTGCCCCAGCCCTCCACTGGCTATACCACCCATGCTGGGGCCAGCCCAGCCAGGGATGCGGCCTCCAAAGGGGAGCCGCGCCTGGAATGTGATTCTTCGGCTTTGGGTTATGTTCAGTGACGCTCCATTAGCAGAGTGCGACTCTTAAGATCCCCTGTTACCTTCTAAAGCCCCTACCATCCCTCCACCCCAGCACCACACTGATCACCAGATTAAAGGGCTCAGAGCTACAGCTGAGGCAGCTAAGACCTGGAGGGCAGCTTTGGGAGGGGCAGGGAAGGCAGTGGGGTGGGGACTGACTGGGATTCTGTGATGGGATGTGGAGGGGAGGTGCCTGCTAGAGGGAGGGTCTAGGTCAAGCAGAGGCTCCCTTTGGGTCCCTCTGACCAGCTGCTTGCTCAGGACAAAAGTGCACCCTGCCACACCTTAGAAGAGAGGGAAGGAGTGCCAGAGATGGGTAGCGAAGGCAAAAAAAGGGACAAAAAGAGAACCTGGGCATGACAAGCTTTTCCCTGGGAACCCAGCATTTCTGGAACCAGGGACATCCCAACTCATTTAAAACATGTACAAGAGACAAAGTGCCCTCTTCTCGTCTATATGGGTTACCAGGAGTGCAGAAAAGGAGATAAATCTGGGAGTCGGAGCACATGACTTCTGGCCCTGGGAGAAGTCCTAGGTTGGGTTTACAGTTAGCACAGAGGGGCCAGGTTGTTGGGATGAGTGGCAGGAAGAGCCTAGCAAAGAGCTTCGGTGTCCAATCCCCCAGAACTGAGTTCCGAGAGAAACCCTGGCACCTGAGCAAGAGGAATGAATGGTGCTGCTTGCTGGTTACAGCTACCCAGTAAAGCTGGGAAGGGGTCAGGTCTATCCCAGCTCTGCTCTGCTTGGCAGAGTTCCAGCCCCTTCTCAGCCCTGTGCCCTGTCCTGGGGCCTGCAGAGGGTGACTGAGACACACCCAGAACCCCAGCCAATAGCTGCTCTACCTCCGGCTTGTCCTGTGTGGCTATGGCCAGCCTGTTTCCCATCACTGATGCATGAGGGTGGAGGACGAGGTGCAGGCTGTGGAGGGGAACTGCAAGGACCTAGGCGACAGCCCTGCCTGCTCCTGCTCTTCTGCCTGCCCTGAAAACAGGTCCACACCTGAGTGTCAGCAGAGATCAAATCCTTCCCGAGATACCTCCTCCACTCAGACCAGAATCCATGCTTCCAAGCTCGCTGCTGGGCTATATGAGTACAGATTGAAGTGCTTAGTCCTGTGGCCACTGTCACAGACTCTTCAGGCTAAAAGGGAAACAGGAGATTCCTGAAGCTCACCTCACCCATTTGCCAATGCAAAAGTGAGGACTCCAGATTTGGGGAGCTTGGCCTGCCCAGTCACACAGCAAAGTGGTGGCCAGGCCGGACTGTGTGCCCTGTCTACCAGAGCCCATTCCTTTTGGGTCAGGATTCAAGAAAGACCTAAGAGGGGGTTTCTCCATCATATCCCAAACAAGATCCTGGCCCACCACAGGCAGCAGGGATCTGGGGACAGGGGAGGCCATAATGCGATCAGCAGACTGGCCATCTGGCTCAGGGACAGAGGAGAGCCCAGACTGGCCTCTTCTGCTGCCCAGCCCCAAGGGGCCCTGTGTCGTGAGAGGCAGACTGCCAGATGGACAGGCACTGGCCTGGGTCCGGATGGAAGCCAGTGAGTTCCGTGTCACTAGAGCTGACCAACTCTCAGATGAGTAGAGTAGGTGTGGAGGGGACGGGGAGCAAAGCCAGGCCCCTCCAAGGTTGGAGATGGGGGAGACCCCCACCCAGGCTCAGAGCCTGGCTCCCCAGGTAGGCCCAGCCTTCTCAGCTGCATGGCCCTCAGCCCACCGGCCAACCACAAACAGGGACCCCTCCCGGGGAAAGGCAAACACATCTCCCTTGGCACCTTCTCAGACATGCATGCAAAACTAATTAACATGGGGAGACATGCAAGCAGCCGGCCAGCTCCACACCCTAGAGTCCACGCAAACAAGGCAAGCCCTTGTCCGGGGGACCTGCACAAAGCTTTGTTGCTAATTTAGGCATCTGTCTCTGTCTGGTCTGGTCCTCCTGCCTGCGCTGGGGTTTTTCCCAGCCCCTTGGACAATGCTGGGAACATGCCCGCCCGATCCCTTATTCAAATCACTCCCGGGACAATGAGTTCATTGTGCAGGCCACAGAAAGGGGGAAAGGGGGTGCTGGGGGTGGGAGCGTGCAAGGGCCATAGGGGAGTGGGAAGGGTGGGGGGTGTGAAGAAAATGGGAACCCAGGAAAGTGTTTACTAACACAGCACCTGCAGCTGCCTTGGGTCCCTTTCCCTCCTCCCCTGCCTGGCTGGGAGCTGGGGAGAAGTTCTGGGACTCAGAGGAGGAGCGCAGGGGTGGGGGCCAAGGGGCCTTGCATCCCCTGGCCCAGCAGATCCGAACCTTCCTCTTGTGGGTCTGCCCTGTCCTCAGCAGCCTGCAGCCACTTCTGCATGTCCAAGGGTGAGCATATTTTTACAGAATGGCTTGGGGGTCATTTTTTGCTTACTTTAAGCACAGCAGAGTAATGTGCAGACCCAACTGCAGAGGCGAGATGGGGCCATGGGGAGAGGTGAAGGCAGGTGGCTGTGCTGGGTGCGACCTGCTGTCTCAGGCATTGTCTTCAGGCAACGTTTCATTTTCTCCTCCTTCCCAGCTAATAAATTAGAGAGAAGACGGTATACTGCAAAGGGACTGGCTCCCCACAGACCATGGTGACAGCGGCAGGCAGAAAGGGCGAACCTGTGTGCTCAGGGCCTGGCTGGGCTGCTGCTCCCGCCACGCCCGGATGGGACACAAGAATGCAACCCCATCATGAGCCGCACAGGAACCCCTGTGCCTATCCATAGGGCATGGACAACCACCCATGTGTCCCGCCTCCTGAGGAAAGCGGGGCTCTGCTACGCCTTCCCTCTCACCAACACCGCCCCCAGCTCCTTGTCGCATGGAGCACGCCCAGACAGGCCGACATAAATAGACACACACAGCCTGACACTGACACGCAGACACAGAAAGAAACACACACTCCCAGAGGCAGCCCCAGACACACACACTGACAATGGTGCGTGCCGCAAGTGCATTCAGTCAAAGGAGCACGCGGCACAGCGCAGCCGCGGGGTGGCTGGAAGGTTAGGGAGCAACCTCCTCCCCACACAGCTCCCAGGATGGGAAGAGAAATCCCATCTCAGGCTTCCATATGAAAGCAAGAGCCTTAAAAAGTAAAAAAAAAATAAAAATAAAAATAAAGAAAGCAAAAGCCTCCCAAGGTAGCAAAGTTTGGAGTTCCTCTCAGCACTTAGGGTTGGCTGAGCTATCCAAGACTAATGTTTTGTTGTTGTTTCTTTTTCTTTTTTTTTTTTTTCAGGCTGTCACTAGGTTGCCTGGGCTAGTCTTGATCTCTTAGGCTCAAATAATCCTCCTGCCTCAGCTGCCTGAGTAGCTAGAACCACAGGCAGGCACCACTGCTCCCATTTGTTGTTCTGATTTTTTTAAATAATGAAAGAAATCTCTGGTGTTTTTGTTTTGTTTTGTACAGAGGACTGAACTCACTACCTTGCGCTTGCCAGGCAGACACTTATGATGCCACTGAGCTAAATCCCTGGCCCTTACCTCTAGTGTTTTTTGTTTGCTTGTTTGTTTTTGTTTTTTTTTTTGAGACAGGGTTTTGCTATGTAACCCAGGCTGGCCTCAAATTTAAGGCAGTCTTCTTGCCTCGGCCTCCCAATTGCTGGGATTAGAAGGTGCACACCACACCTGGCCCCAATGCTTTTTATTTTTGAGACAGGGTCTCACTAAATTCCTCAAGCTGGGCTTGAACCTGTGATCCTCCTGCCTCCCAGGGAGCTAGAATTACAGGTCTGCGCCCCCCCACCCCATGTCCAGCTTTAATAGTCACCTTAACTGTCCCATTGCTGGGGCCAACTGGAGCCTTGCTGGAGTAGTTTCCCCTTGACATACAATCCACAGGTGGCAGCCATTTCTTTCACTATTAAGAATTTTAAGAAGGGAACCACAAGATGAGGTGAAGCACAAGTGTTTAAGATCTCTGAGATCCATTAAAATGTGCTTCTGGGGGAAAAAAATGTATTTCTGGCTGGGTTTGGTGGTGCATGCCTATAACCCTAGCACTCAGGAGGTAGAGGCAAGAGGATCACAAGTTCGAGGCCAGCCTGAACTACATGGTGAGACTCTGTCCCAAATGCATGCATGTACACATGTAATATACACATGTACTTCTGTCCCAGCGTGATGGAAATGTGTTAAGCTGAATCATATAAAATAGCCAATATTTGATAATTTTTAACTAACAAAAATGAAATTTCATATGTGTCGGCCTAAGAGGCAACTGGTTCCAAGAAGGGGAACTAGTTTTTATTTTAAAAATTTATTTATTTGTTTGAGACAGAGTCTTGCTATGTTGCCCAGGCAGGGCTTAAGCCACCCTCCTGCCTCAGCCTCTATGTAGTTGAGAATAAAGGAATGTACCACTGTGCTCAATTTCTCTTTTTAGATGTGCTCCCTAGGCTGGGTAATTTTCTTCCCAAAGAAAACCCAGCTCTGCCTTGGACCACCCAGTTGAGACACATCAAGACACTGCACAGAGGTGGGAACCACCCCTGGAAAGACCTGTGGATGCACACCTGTGACCTGCAGCCATGTCAAGGTGGGGCCCAACTTTAGACTCTTGCCCCAGGACTCCTGCCTCTCCTGCCTGTCTTCTGATGCTGGAGGAAGTCCTGGAAGGATGAGAAGGCACAAGAGAGGGAGAGGGAGATGAGAGCCGGAAACAGGACACCTGTGCACCACACTCACGCAGCCCAGGGCCTGGGGCCATGCCCCGGAGGAAACACCTCCAGGAACCTTCTGACTGCAGCACCAGCTGCCGGCTGGCTACCATGTTTAGAGGCCAGGCCCGTCTCTGTGCATGTGATGCTCTCTCAGTAAGTCACTTGACGAGGTCTAAGCAAGAGAAGCCAGGAGGCAGCCAAGACCATCAGCCCAGGAAGGCCCATTTGCTGCTACAGTCTGGACAGTTCACATGTCCCACTGCTCACTGTCACAGAACTCAACACATGACATCCTCCTGGGAAATCATCCTTGCCAGCTTCCCTGGACTTTCCTGAAGATGGAACACCAAAGATTTCAGGAGCAGAGTCCAGTGCTGCTGGGCTTCACTCCTTACTCCTCTCTGGTCCATAGCAGAAAGCTTGACCTGTGAATGCTGTTCTTGGCCATTTACACAGCTGGCCAGTTAATGATGAAGCTGAGGAGACATTTCCCCTCACTCAGTTTTCTGGTGGCCAAGGATGGGGGTGGGGAGGGGTGCATTCAAAGGACAGGAACCATCTTCCATGCAGCCAGGAGTGGTGCAGTCTCTCCTACATCCTGGGCAAATGCTATGTGATGTCTCTGAGTTTTATTTTACTAACATATGTATTGACCTCAACACCAAACCCACCAGGGCATTAGTACAGTGAAGCCTGTTTGCTCTTCCTGCACCTGGAAGGCAAGTGAGGGAGGAAAAGACAGAGGCCACGGTCAAAGCTTTAGGGCTGGTGGATTTGCAGGGCTAGGCTCCAGTCCAGGTGCCACATGATGACTCTTCAGGACTCCAACTGAGGGCTGGGAATGCAGTGCAGTGACAGAGCATCTGCCCAGTATGCAGGAGGCCCTGGATTTGATCCCCAGCACAAGAAAGAAAGAAAAAGGGAGAGAGGAAGGGTTGGAGGGTGGGAGGGAGGAAGAAAGGGAGAGACAGAAGGAGGGAAGGTAGGAAGGAAAGGAAGGAAGGAAGGAAGGAAGGAAGGAAGGAAGGAAGGAAGGAAGGAAGAGAAGGGAAGGGGAAACAAAAAATACCAAAGAAATTACAGCTGTGTGGAAGGAAGGTGGCTGGGTGCCAGTTTACAGGAAGACCTGGCTCTAGCCTGAGTAGAAACAGTTGAATGCTAACCTTGGAGCTCGGAACAGCACCTGATCTTTTCAGAGGAGGAGAGACCTTCCGTATGAGCAACCCTCTAGATACAATTTATTATTTGATTGCACTTAAGATGTTTCCTACCAGCCTCACACATAAATCTCAATAGGTTACTTCCTGGTATTCTGATTCTTCAGATCAAAGTTGTTTCTAAATGAAGAAAGTGAAACTATATGGAACCAGAGGGATCCAGAGAATCAAAGCTCTAGCTGCAGCTAAATGACAACTTAAGGTTGCTATGGGTAAAGCATGAAATGGCCTTTGACCCTATTCTCCCAGGCTCTTGGGCTGCAGAGAAGGGGAGAGAAGGCGAGAAGTCACAGACTGACACTAACTGTCACAGCTCCAGAGCCTGAAGCCCTGCCTCCCTCCCCTTGGCCTGGCCTCCCTGCTCTGGATGGAGAGATCAAATTCTATATCGCACAGCAAACACCCTGGCCAGGGACTGAGGTTTCCTCCTCTGGGTCCCCAAGGCCTTGCTTGACACATATCGTGCGGTCAATAAACGTTGAATGAGTAAAGAGTGTGGTAGGGAAATACATTGTGGCACGGGAAGACTTCCAACTCCTGAGCTCTCCAGCCAGCACGCAAGCCGGGAAATGGCTCTTCGGCTCAGCCCGGAGCTGCTGCATCCAGGCCAAGCACCATGAGGTGACAGGCACAGGGTGATGTGCCCATGCTGCTCCAGCTGCCTTGAGTGGCACAGGGCCTGATGGACCCCATGCCCACCCATCTTGCACATGGCGAGCAGACTGGTTGGTTCCCTTAGCCAGCACCCCTCCCTGTCACTCTCAGCTTCAGCCATCTGACTTGACTTTCTGTACTCAGATTTGGGGCCCAATCCAGGCTGACCCTCCATCCCTAGTCCTGAAGTTCTGGACAAGAAGTTTTCCTCCCTGGCAGTGATGTCCCATCCTGCTCTCTGAATAACTTACAAGGCCAGTTTGGGTTTGAGGAGCTTTCTCTGATGCTCCCACCCCAACTGAATGCTTCATTTGACTCCCAGGGCCCGAGTCAAACAATGTACTCCCGAATTCGCACCACCTAATGCAACTGTTGGGGTTTCACTACCCATGTTTCATGAGGTCAGCAGCTAATTTCTGTTCCTAGAGGTCATGGAGAGGACTGAGACTCTTGGCACCACGGAGCTTCCAAATGGACACTGCGCACCATGACTGACTGCGCAGTGACCGACAGAGAGCAGAGTTAGTCTCTTGCCTGTCTCCTTCAGGGCCTTTGCTCATAGTAAACATGCCACCAGCAAGATGGGGGGTGCAAACTTTCCCTCTCCCCAGCACTTGCCAAGGAAATGACACACTCTCAGAGGCACCATGCTGACATCAGAGCAGAGAAGGAGTCCTGACACCCCTGCTTAAGGAAGGCAAGATGGGACAGAGAACTGTGACAACTGCCAGGCTAGCACTGTTAACGCTGCAGCAATGATCCAGCCTCACCCTGAGCAGCCGCCACCCCTGGGCATGGTACTCAAGCTAGCGACATGGGCCGCCTGATTTATAGACACAGGCCCAGCAAGGCCATGGCCTCACACCAACAAGGAGACAAGTCAGGACCCAGTGGGATACTTCCTGCCCCTTCCATATCACTGAGACTCCCAGGGCCCAGCACTGGGCTCTCCCAGCCCACCGCCAATGCATCTCTACCATTTAGTCACCGAGCAAGCTCACATTGCTTCCCAAAGCCCAGGCTGGTTCCTAAGGAGACCAAGGCCCCCTGTGCACTGAGACACCTTCCTAATCCTGCAGCTTGGGGACATAACCTTTGCAATCGACCACCCAGATGGCAGCTGGCTTGAGAAAGGAGAGCAGAGGTACATTACTCTTCCTTCTCCCCAAGAGCCAGGCCTCAAAGGAGACACCATAACAGTGTCAGCACAGAACCTGGCCCAGCCCAGGTTGTTCCGTAAATGGTCCTGTTACTAAAATCACAAGTCATGATGACTTCCTGGCTGCCTGTTCCTTGTCTCCCAGGCTCAGGTGAGGAGCCTGTTTTTCACAGACTTGGGGCTTACTGGGGCTGCAAGGTCCTGAATCCAGCCCAGGGCTTCACAGGCAGGAAACCAGAGTTTCTAAGAGGGTGAGGGGGCTGGAATGAAGAAGTCTTCACCTCAGGGGCCCTGCAACAACTGGACAAGCCCAGCACCTCCCCAGAAAACTCCGAAGGCCTGAGGTCTGGCATGGAGCCAGGGCAAGAGGCCTCTCCAAGAAGATGCTGGCTCGGTGCCAAGGCACTGCCTGAAGCTCCTGCCTGCACAACACCGTGAGGCCCAGGCGGAGGGGAGGAGGGGTGGCCAGGAGCCCTGGGCTAGAGGAACCTGCCCAAAGAGGTTGGCACGACCTAGGTACACAGCCACCTTCTGTGCCCTATGGTTTCTGCATATCTGGGAGATTATAAAGTCACTATACTGCCTTCTACAGCTGTACCCATTCAAACCCCATCAGGGTACCACCAAAGCTCCCTCCAAAGGAGCTGCCCTGGTCACCCAGTGGCTCTCCTGGCCTCACACTAATGCTGACAACACAATGTTTGCTACAGGCTCAGGGGTGCACATCTGCAACCCCAGCTACTCAGGAGGCTGAGGTAGGAAGACTGTCAGTTCCAGGCCAGCCTGTGCAACATGGTGAGACCCCACTTCAAAAAGAAAATTCTCACTGTTAATCAAAACAAAATAAAGCAACGCACAAAGGTGCCTCAGGTTTAGGCCACAACTTCTGCCTCCAAGGGCTAAGCAGCGGTCCCCATGTAAAAGGACTGTCCTGCTAAAATGTGTAATAGAAGCTGGGTGTGGTGGCTCACCCCTGTAATCCCAGCACTCAGGAGGCTGAGGCAGGAGAATCTTTGCGAGTTCGAGACCAGCCTGGGCTACAAAGTGAGCTCAAGGCCAGCCTGAACAGCATAGCGAGACCCTGTCTCAAATAGACAAATAAAATAAAACAAAATATGTAATAGATACTGCAAAATGAGAAGAAAATGTTGGAAACTGGGAAATGGGAAGAAATGAGAAGGGAAACAAGGAAGGGAGGAAGGGGAAAGAGAAAACAAGAACCAAGATGCACAGTGCACAGGTACCGACTCCCTGTGATGAACGTCAGCATTATGCATATCTGAAGTGTACCGACAAAAAGAATAAAGGGCTTTCCTGGGTCCCCCAAAGCCCCTCAAGCTGGAGGCTCTTCTGCCTCCACCCTAACTTTCCCTGGACCTCAGAGGCTTCATGGAGAGAGAACAGGTTAGTTACTGAGCATCAGGACCAGAAAAGGGTTTGATCTTCTCTAATCTAGACCAGTGATGTGCAATAAAGTGGGCTTCCTGTACAATTTTAAATGTTCTAGAAATCTTATTTAAAAAGTTGTTTTACTGTGATATTGGGGTTGAACCAGGCCTTCGTACTGAGCTACAGCTACATACCTCCACTTTTTTTTTTTTAACATGGAATTAAACCCAGGACCTTGTGTTTGCCAGGAAGGCGCTGTGCCACAGAGCTATATTCCTGGCTCCTAGCTCTAGCCCTTTAAAAAATTTTTTTTTCTTAAAAAAACTTAAGAGATAGAGTGTAAATTGCCTGGGCTGGGCTCAAACTTGTAATCCTCAGCTTTCTGGAATTCTGGGATTGCAGGTGTGTAATACCACACCTGGCTGTTTTATTTAACTCAATATTATCATTTCAACATGCTGTGGTGACCACATTTCATGGGGTCAATGGCACACATGCCTGATGGGCGTGGACCGACAGTACAGCTCTCCTTCCTGTTTTCAGATGAAGATACACAGTGTGAGTATCTATATTAAAAGGCACCAGGGCAGAAAGGGAAACCCCGTACTCCATCCCTATAGCTAGGATCATTAGCCTCCAATTGCATAGCCTTGTCCCACAGGAGAGGGGATTTTTATGATCAATCAGATTCAGAGAGACTGCAACATAAACCTGTCTGAAAGAGACAACCCAGAGAGGACTAGGAAATGGATATACTTGGCACTCCAAGGCCGAGAAACAAAGACTACAGAAAGGAATAGGAGAGAGGTTCTGGGAGACCTCTGGCATCGAATCCAATTGTTGTTGAGGACCTTGGTTTGTGCCATTCCTGCTCAGGGCCACCTAGCACACACGGTGTGTGTAAATACCCACGCTCCAACACCGGGTCTGGTGAATTTTCCACCACATCTCCCTGGAGCAACTACCCACAAAAGCTCCTCTCTGCTTTAGAAGCAAGAACAAATCGTGCATTTACCCAGTGCTCTAGTCTTCTTGCTCTGAGTCGCCATGCCAACACACAGTCATAATTACCAAGGAACGCGTCAATACTGGCAGCATTGACAAAGACACTATATCAGGGCCTGTGAGCTGAGCAAGGTCAGGCTCCTCACAGCCCCCCAGCTTCCTGCCCACATCCTTTATTCCACTCCGATCCATCTCTTTCCCTTCATTCTTCCTCTCCCACTCAGATGGTCTCTGATTATGTTTTCTCTTCAGAGAAAGGAACTACAGCTCAGCGTATCAAATACTTCGACAGCAATTAGGAGACAGGTCCCCCTTTCAGTCCTGATTTTAACTTGCAGGAAAAGTCACTTTAACATCCAGGCTTCAGGTTTTCCACTGGGAAGGGGAGAGTATTTTGGACCTTGCTTATTCAGCAAGTGGGTGCCTGCATTTAATTTGCCTTCTGAATTCAGAGCCTGAGAAGCATCATCTAGTCATTGCCAAGACCATCTTTTTGAGCTGCACCAGAGGTACCAGAAACTCAGGGGAACAAAAGAAGGCTCAGGTCAGAGAGGCAGTTGGTTCTAACTCCCTGGGAACAGCGAGGCTTGTATGTCCCCCCAGGAAGAACGAAAATCTCAGAAAAGGAGCCAGGAGCAGCTGAATGGTGGGCTTTATCAGATTATGAAAAGATGAGTGGGATGGATGAGAACTATCAGGCTAAGTGACAAGCATCCTGAGGCCCCCAGTGAGAAACAGGACATGCACCCATTTAAAATGAGAGGTCAGAAAAAGAAGGCAGACAGCCATCACCAGAGCCCTAACACAAGGGTGCCCCAATTTCAGAACACCCAGTGTACCAACATCTGAACTTACAAAGGAGATAAATTGGAGGCTGATGATTAGCATCACAAAATGATTATTCCCTTTGTAAAAGGCTTCACTGCAGGACTGCTTTAAATAGTGCATTTAAACCATGATCTGATTTGCTAAATTCGATTTATACACATCCACTGCCTAAGCCGGCGTGCGGCTGTATTTACATGTCTTCCGTTGGCACGGAGGAGGAGAGAAGCCAGCCATTATTTGGGGCCTTTAATCCTTGTAGACAGTAACTAATCTGGGGAGCTGAACCCTGGTTTTCTTCCACAGCTGGGGCTTTAGCAGCAAACTGGCCATGGTTCTCCACCAGCTTTGCCTGTGCAGACTCCACCCCATCAAAGACAAGTCAGGATTTGGCCAGGAATCCTTGGAGCCCTTGTGGCCATAAGAGCTCCCCATCAAGAATCACACTGCTCCCCACATCCAGGAGTGACATCTTCCTGTTACAGATTTCCACAGAACTGGTCTGTGGAATTCCTCCAGGAATTCCAAGGTGTGATTGTGGGGTACATGAAAATTTACTAACCTCGGCCACATTCTATGATTTGTGCTTTAAGCCATGGAAATCAAACCTGAGTAAGTACAGAAAAGAGACTGGCTCTCAGCCTAAGGAGGACATGAGAAGGAGCCTGCCAGGTCTCACTGAAAGTCTGCTGGTACAATGGGGACCCTTCCTTCGTTCACTTAAAGGTCTCACTGACAACACATTCCCAAAGCAGGTGACCCTTTCCTGCGAGGTCCAGTAATGTGACAGGGCACATAACAGTCAGACAGCAACCAAAAGGGAAAATACACTACCCAGTTTGTGCCATTTGCCAAACAGAGAGGTTTAGGGAATCTGCTCAGGAATATACCATTCGGGGGAAAAAAAAAAAAAAAAAAGTCCTGCTAGAAAACCAAAGTCAACGCCTCCACCAAAACTCTGCTCTCACTCAGTACCAGCAGTTTCGACCTCTTCATGCACTGAATATTTTACATATGCCCACAATGGCAAGTACTTTGGGAGGGGGTATGGTGGCACACAAGACAGGATGCAGGGTCAGATATAAAGAATTTCAGGTGTGGCTGGAGGGCTCGTTAGGTTATGATGAAATGATCTCCCTGTTTAAAAACACACTATATCCTAGTCATGGAGACGGGGCCTGGACTGGGAGTCAGGACCCCTGCTCCTTGCTCTTGCTCTACTAGCTAACTTTGTGGTGTAGGGGCAATCATTCAATGATTCTGGGTCTGGTTCTCCATCTGTGACATGTGCAGGTGACCTACATAATTGCTGGGCTTTATATTTTATATAAATATTTTGCAGTAGATTTGAAAAAAAATAAATATTTTGCAGGAAAAAATGTTCACCCCTGTAGAGCCCCAGTGAGCTTCCTTTCTGGAGTACTATTATAAACCACCATGTTTTCATTGACTTGGCTACCAGGGAGCTCAGAAGAACCATAAGATTCAATCATAAAATATATTTTATGCCAAGGTTGGGAGTGACCAGGAGGGGCCTCATCTATGTGTGGGAATGGGGGACTGGATTCAGGAAAGGCATGATTCTTGTTTGAAAAACTACCACCTGGTTCATCAATCTGTGTTTGTGGGTTGGATTCATGTACAGAGGCTGAGGTTAAGAACCAAACACAGTGGACAACCTCAAGTTTACTTCCCCGCTATGGCAAGTGATAGCCCCGGCACAAAATAGGACTCAAAACATAACACTGAAGTTTCCTGGGTAGATGTGAGACCTGGTTTAGGGCATCCCTGGGTCAGGTGTGGCATCTAGGCCAACAGTGACTGAGGTTAAATTATTCACTCATGCAGTGGGCACCCAGGGGCAGACAGCCGAAGCTCTGATGCTTGGGCGGAGGTCTGGAGGATGCAAAGATGATGCTCCTTGGTGCAGGCTCTGCCACCTTCTTCTGAAAGGAGGCCTCCAAGAGGGTTCTCAGCCCACCACCACTCACAGGCCTTTGCAACCCCCAGCTATCTTTGCCTGGGATAGTATGCAGGAGGCTTTGGCCAGCCTGCCGCCTCAGCCTTGCGCTTTCAAGTCGCCACACAGCTAGTTCTTTGGGCACAAATGCTTCCGGCAGTGTTCTAACCCCTGGGGTTCCTCACTCCAAACCAGCCATGTGGAGCAGTGGCTCTCCACAGCCTGATGCCCCACGGTGTGCGCCCCAACAGCCCCAGCCCAGGGCACGCAGCCACCGGGCAGGAGGGTGGATAAGGCTGCCAAGATGAAGGAAGGGAGGGAGGAAGCCCTAGAGGTCTCCCCACCCGCACCAGCCAGCATAGATGGCGACATGGGGCCAGGCCGGGTCCTGCACCACCCACACTCTGCCTCCCAGCAGCCTGTCGTGCTCCCGACCTGGCTTCCCAGACTGCAGCGCACCCAGCCAGAGCCGGCTTCTGTTTGTGTCTGTCCTGTGACCCGCACTCTGGAGTCCTGCCACCTTCCTGACCCTGCTTTGCTCTGGCGCTGCACGCACCTCTGGTTCTGAAGGCCAAGCACGGGTCCAGGGAGTCCCGGGTGTAGACAGGCGTGAATGATTCCGAAGGCTCTTGTGCTCAGGCGCACGCCACGCAGCGGCTCCAGTGCCCGGCACTCCCTTCACCATAGTCCCTGTGCTGGAGGTGCGCGCCCAGCCCCTGAGCCACTCAGGCCAGCCAGACTCTGGCTGCGCCATTCCCAGAGAAAGCTCTAGCGATCCCGCAAGGTCAGCTGCTCAGGAGCCCAGAGAGTGGAGTGTCCAAGAAGCCGTCCGGAGGCCACAAGCATCAGAACGCACTTGACTTGACCTGTACTGTGTGCTAACACGCTGTGCTCTGCCTAATTATATCACAAAGCACAAGCCAGCAGGTGTATTATTTGGCAGTACTGGGATTCTCACTGAGCCATACATCCCCAGCCCCCGGCCTGCCCTTTTTTCTTTTCAGATGGTCTAACTCGCTAAATTGCACAGGCTGGGGATTCCAGCTTGTGATCCTCCTGCCTCAGTCTCCCAGAGTGCTGGGATTAGAGGCTTGAGTCACCATGACTGGCTCACAAAGTGTATTATTAAAGCCATTTTACAAGTGCATGGAGTGGGAAGTGACATTTGGTGTGAAGCTGAGGTGTGTGTGTGTGTGTGTGTGTGTGTGAGTGTGTGTGTGTGGAGAGGAGGTCGGTTGCTGTTTTAGTGATCCAGGTAAAAACATAGCCAGTCTACCAACAGGATCCTGGAATCTCCCAAAGTCTTAACTCCCAGGCCAGCTCTTTGTGATACCGAAAAGCAGAGTGGAAGTACACACAGCCAGTTCATCATGCAGCTCTGGGTCACTCACCTCTCTGGTAGGAGCTGAAGTCTGGCCTGGGGAAGAGGGAGCCATGCAGACAGACCCTCATGGGGCAGGAGGCCCTTACAGGCAGGAGCTGCAAAACAGAGCTGAGACATCAAGTGCCCCCTCGCCCACCCGGTCCATTTGAAGATACCCCATAGTCCCATCCTCCAGTGCAAGACCCAGAGAGGTTGCTGGGGATCTGCACACCTCAACTAGAATGCAGGAAATAATCCGGGTGGGGCCAGAGCCTGCAGGGGAGGACACGAGCAGGAGGGACCCTCTGCCCCTTCAAAGCTGGAAGTGCCAGCACTTTTTGGAAAATTGTCCTGGACCATGCCTAGGACAACCCTGGCTTCTCCTCTATGATGACACTATGGAGTCCAGACTTGGAACCTGCCAGAGAGAGGCTCCTTGGCCATTTTCTGGAAGGGTCAAATGTTAGAAATTACAGCAGGTACACCAAGCACTAACAGGTCTCCAGGCAGCCCTCTTGGCTCTCAGCCTCTGTGCTAGGCAAGTCCAACCAGATCCGGCTTCCTCCAAATCTACTGGGACACTTGCATGCCCCCTCTGCCAGCCAGCACAGAATGTTACATCTGTTTCCTCCTATTGGGTGCTCCTTGAGGTCCTGAATCTTTTCTCAGCTTGGGACCAGTGGGGAAGTGGGCAGTGGGTGGGCACTTTGTGTCATTTTGGGCGGCTCTTGGGGCTTTGTATCTGGTGGGTTATCCAGTGTGTGCACTCCCTGACATCTGACATGCCCACTGTATGCCAGGTACTTTATTTGTATATTTCACTGTATTCTCCCATGACCCCTGGAGAGACTCCTACTATTGTCCCCATCTAACTCAGTAGATGGAATGTGACTTTGGTCCCCACTCCACACAAAGAGGTGAATGTGACTTGTGAAGGATGAAGCGTGTTGAAGAGCCCCGAATCACAGGATCACAGGTGTAGGTGCCTCTCCCCTAAGCCCCTTGTGCTGTCCTTGTGGAATCTGGAATGTGACTTTATTAACCTAGTCCTAGATGCCCCTGGGCCTTCTACCCTAGCGCTGCAAGTCAGGAACTGCATTTCTAGGGTAGGAAAGACACCAGCAAGCCCTTCCTGCTGAATTCCTCAGGACCAGGGAATCTCTGTAGCCTTTCCCAGCTCCACCCCTCTGTAGGTCTAGCTCCTGGAGGGAGCCAGATAGGCAACAGTCCACTACTGAGTTTTAAAATCCCAGCTTACGAAGTCAAAGAAATGGGTGAACTGCATTATTAGCAGGATAATCCAAGCAGGAGGGAATATCATGCAACTGCAGCAGAGCCTGATATTTTTACACACAGCCCCAGGGGAGAGCCAAAGTGGTCAAGAGCTAAAAGAGCATTTAAAGAAAGACCCCTCTCTCAACTACCCTGTGTATTTAAGCAAGAAGCCTAGCTCTCCCAAACTCTATTCTGAGGAGTAAATGATGTTATTGTACCTTTTCTTCAATGAAATCTCTGTAAAAGACAACATCCATTTAAAAAATGAAAAAAAATGTTATTGGACCCAACATGAAATGAATTTTTAAGTGATATCTATCTATCTATCTATCTATCTATCTATCTATCTATCTATC
Organism: Hydrochoerus hydrochaeris; assembly: GCA_004027455.1. Classification (NCBI taxonomy): domain Eukaryota; kingdom Metazoa; phylum Chordata; class Mammalia; order Rodentia; family Hydrochaeridae; genus Hydrochoerus; species Hydrochoerus hydrochaeris. The sequence continues at coordinate 53,373 of PVLA01003459.1, forward strand.
TATCTATCTATCAGTCCCAGGTCCCCAGTCCCAAACTTCCATCCAACTTGCCATCAAATTCCACCCTATACAAAAGAGAAGGCCCAAGAAATGTCTCTTCATGCATTTCCATGTCACAAAGAATTGGGGTTTGACCAGAGATGCAGGAGAGCAGTTAGGCTCACAGCACCCCTAATTCATGGGGGGATAAATCCTAGGCTGCTGGTTGGAAGTGGGTGGAGAGGCTGACCCTAGAGGGGCTCTGTTGCCACACAGATGCAGGCTGGGAGGAAGCTTTAACTAGCACAAGCCAGCATCTCCCATTAATAGCTCTCCATTACTTTTGGATGCCACTATAGACAGCCAAGTTTGAAGGTGTGAGGCTCACCTGTTCCCGGCTCATTCACAGACCAGTGAGAACCAGGCTCTCCTGCAGGAAGACTACACCCACCCACAAACCTCCCCCAAAATCTAATTCCAACTTTGATTCAGGGCATCTAGGGGGAGAGTATTTAAACCAAGCCCAACGACCTGGATACACACCCAACCAGGCCTTGGAGGACAGTGTTCCATCCAGACTTGAGTCCTTTTTTTAAAAAAAGTGCTGGCACACATTCCATTTCTATGAAACTCTAGAAAGGAACAAGTAAACTACAGACAGGGGACATCGAAGTGGGAAGCAGGTAGGGATTGGCTAGGGAGAGGCAGGAGAGACGGTTCAAGGGGCAGGGAAATGCTATGCTGGAGATGGGTTACATGGGTGTAAATGTATTTGTTAGAATCCACAGAGCTGTATTCCTTTGGCCTATTACAAGATGGAAGTTATACCCCTAGGAATACTGCATATACATATAGGTTTATGTACATGTGTCCGCAGATCACATCCTCACAGACAAAGATCTCAGCTGCTGATTGATCTCTCTATAGTCTGTGATCTCCTTGATGTGAAGGTTCACACCCTTTTCAAGGATCACAGTGGAAAAGAGGCCAGAGCAGATGGGGAGACGGAGCTGTGCACATCTCAAAACACAGGGCCTTGGCTGGCCCAAGTGGGGAGGAGGAATGTCTGAATTGAATCAATTAGCTGCAGAAAACTTCAGAAAAGAAGGAAGGCCCTTCATAAAAACAAAGCCCACTCCTTAATCCCTAAAGGCAACCCTCTCCCCCATCCCCATTCCCAGGGCCATTCCTCCCGTAAACAAAGAAACCCCTCCTTCCACATCCACACCTCAATATTCATTATGAGCTGACATTTGAGGCACATTCCAGCCTCCCAGAGTGCCCTAATGACTGGGAACCCTACGGCCCAGGCACAGGACGGAGGGTTTTTCCTCTCTTTCTCCTTTCTCTCTGTACCTCCACAGCCTGTTCTTTCTTTCCTCCTCTTTTCCCTTCCTTCTTTTCTTCAAATTAGTGAATAAGCAAACACATACCAAGCAAATCAAAGACATCACTAACTCTACTTTGTTCATTTATTTTGACAAGTGCAGTTTAATTTTAATTATTTATGATAATACTTCATGGTAGATGAGTGAAACTGCCGGGGTATATTTGGTAACATTAATGAAGTCTGCCTAATAGAACCATCAGTACCCAGCCTAGAGAGCTACCTGCTGAAGGTGGGGTGAGACCACTGGTCTGTGATAAGGTTTACAATTTTTTGTGGGGGTTGGGAGGGGAGAACTTAATGGGTTTGAGGATTAGTGGAGGGAAAATTAAACTGATTCTAGAGAAGAGGCAAATATGTAAGCCCATAATCATGTGTCGACGTGGGCTGTGTGTATTTAAACACTGAGAGCACATACTTGGTGATAAGGAGGCCCAGGCGTGCACACATGCCACATGCCTATTTACACACGAATCTCAAATGTGCACATCAGCAGAGGCCCAAAGAAATTAGGCTCTGGGCAATTAAAAACCAAAATAAAAATAGAAAATGGAATACACAGAGTTCTCTATCTCTTCAAACTACCTTTCTCCTACTTATCACAGGCCTCAAGTAAGCAAATACAGGGAAAAATTTGGAAGATAATGAAAAGGTAGGCCACTCCTCCAGCTGGTGATTACATAAGAAGGTTCCCCTCAACACACAATGAACCATGAAATACAGATCTCCTCTGCACCAGGTCATTTTAAATAGGTTGGGATTGGGGTGTAACTCAACAGTAAAGCAAACACTTACCTAAGAGTCCTGCAACAGGCCTTGGGTTCAATCCCCAACACCACAAAAATAAATAAGCATGGCTGCTTTTTTGTAACCTCCACCCTGAGAGCTAAAGTAAGTGTGTGGTTCTGTATGTAGGCTACACACACAGATAATGGGTATGTTTTACCTATGCCTGTGCAATCACTGGGTCCAACAAACAGATAGGTATCTGGTATACCTCAAGATCCAAACTGTAAAGCATTTACATTAAAATGATCTACAGTTTAAATTATTTTAAGTCATAACAAAATTAATACTTGAGACTATAAAAAGCATTCGACTATTTAAAAAAAAAAAGGCACCAAGGGTTTCCAGTTTGTCAAGTCTACTGCTGTCTGCTCACACCCAGGACAGGTTAAGGCTACTTTAGGAGATAGAAATGAGACACTCTCTGCCTCAGGGCCAGGCAAGGATTCTCTCACACCTAAAAAGTCTAGGTTTGGTCTATCTCCTGGGGCTAGAACCCTGAACTTTGCCTTTCTAGTTTATTTTACTGATGACCCCAGCAGAGAAGCCAGTTCCTCTCCTCAACTAAGGGACTCCAAAGGTTAAGAGAAGGGATCCTCTCTTGCATCCTGTGTGTGAGGTTACTAACCAGGCTCCAGACCTAGTCCATCGCTAAACCTGGGTGTCCCCCGAGGTATGTCACAACTCTTTCCCCTCTGAGCAGAGGGGTGTCTTGGTCCGGGGTCCAAGGCACCTGGCCCCTTGCTTTCTTTCGTGCCTGGCCCTGTGCTCTTCCATCCTGCTCCTGAAAGCCGTGGCCTGGCTCTGGCGTGGGAAAGGCGGCTTGGAGCTTTTCACAAATCCAGTATCCCCTTGAACCAAAACCAATTAGCCTGGCCCAAGGTCCTGTCATTGAGGCCCTGGCCCTCTTTTCAAACCCCTGCGGCTCAATTGCGGCGAGGGGCTGGCCAGTGAATGCAGGGACCACTTAAAGTGGTGCTTAAGCCAGACCAGGCTGGAAGGAAGGAGCCAGCGCTCTAGTCGCTGCAGTGGCCCATTCTCGGCATCACTGACCAAGGTTTTGTTTCAGCCACAGCCCCACCCTAGCTTTACTTTGAGCAGCTCTCCCCTCCTCTCAGATTCCCAGCTGTCTGTAGAAACGAAAAGCTGGCTCTAGGAAGCTGGGAGACACCCAACCTTGGCTGCTCTCGATAGAAAGGGCATCCCCAGGGTTTGAGTCTTGTCTCCAAAGGTCTCGCCCTCCATCTGAAGGAGAAGAGGGTTCACAATGACAGACCACCCACTGTATACTCGGGGCGTGCCATAGATGGCTCTGCACAACTGCCCATTCTCTGGATGAAAAAACTAAGACTGGGAGATGTGACTTGTCCCAAATCACAAGACTTAGCCATAAGGGTAAGTTTGGGGGAAGACCTCAGGGACTCCTGAACACCACTCTCCTAGGAACAAAGAGAAAAAGAAGAGAAATAGACCATGATGAGAAAGACCAAGGCAAATTCGTCCTCCGGAGATGGAAAATTCATGAAAAAGCAGCTCCAGGATGAGCCCAACTCCCTGCCGAGGCCCTGTCCATACCAGCTCCTCTCCTGCACTGGACTCAGCTGAATGACTCTAGGCAAAATGGGGAGGGTGTGAGAACAAGGTGTTGCAGCCTGCCTTCAGGCCCCCAAACTCGCACCTTTCCCCACCTTCCCCTCACACCATTCCAGGTGGAGTGAAGACTCACTCCCTATGATGGGTAGCACTGCCAGGGTGCCCTGGCCGTCACCATGGTGACGCGCATCCCACCCTAGGCCAGAACTGATTGGTCACTTATCTAGGCCGGAGGGTTTGGGGTGGTGGAGGTTATATAGTCAGGGTGGGGTAGGTGATGGGGGTAGGTGATGTCCCTCCAGAGACACCCCACCCTCAGGTGCTCGGGAGAAGCCCACAGGGCAGAGGAAGGATATTAAAATGGCGCCGCGGCCTCCACAGGGCTGCGGCTCAGGGAGCGCACACCCAGATTGGAGAAATCTCTGTGGTTTTCTTGGCCACCTCGACAAAGCTTGGAGAGTGCAAAGTCCCACCCAGGCCGCCCCGGGGCTCCTGGCCCGTCCCGGCTCTGGGCACAGCGGGGCACGGGGTGAGCAGGGAAGCGGCGGAAGCGCCCTGGGCCACGGGCCGGAGGGCGTGGGCCTCTGGGCCGAATGGGCGGGGTGGCCGCGCCTCTAATCCCGCTGCGTGTGGGAGCGGCAGGATCAGGGAATTAACGCCGTAACTTCGGATTAGTGACGCTCGCTAAATGAGCGCCTAATTCCGACCCTTCATGCTTTTCAGCATCACGGTTGGGTCCCGGGAGGCCTCCTGGCCGGGCTCCCTCCACACTCTCCTTGCATTTCCCGGAGGTCCAACTGCGGCCCAAGAGAACTCCCCGGCCAGGAGGGATCAGGCCCGAGGCTGCCCCGCAGCCTTCTCCACAGGCAGGCGCCCATCTGTCTTAGGGCGCTTGGGGCTGGGATTTTGTGGGTCAGGGAGAAAGACGCTTCATCCATCACGGTGGCTACCCTGACTTGTCTTGCCAGAGGCCTGCCGTTCAACCTGTGGTGAACCACTAGGTCTTTTTGTGTACAGTATTTCTAGGAGTAACCGGAAAGGAGTTGGGTGAGGAGCATCTCTGAGATCCCAACCAATTCTGTCTTCCTCTGTAGACCCCACAAAGCCTTCTTGGATGGAGGGAGTAGCGAAAACTGGAGATGTAAGTGGAGTTCAAACTTGGGGATCAGTGGCCAGAGGAGGTTTGGAGCAGAAAACAGAAAGGAAGCAGGAAAGGCTGAAGAGGTCCCAGGCCCTGCTAGCCCCTTCAGGCTCAGGCGAACCAAAAGGTTGATGAATGAGGCACCAATTTTTGAGTCTGTACCTTGGACTTCAAGTACCAAGGAATTTAAACATGGCTCTATTAGGGGAGCATATTCATACTGTGCATCTAAAATGGGCAAGTGTTGAAATCAGAATTTGTATGCACTTCCCCTTTCCCATTACCCCCATCTTTTCTTTACAAAAGGAGGTTTAGCATCAGCAGGTTTTCGTGGAAAGCGGAAAACTGCCGAATTCTCCCTGGCTCAGACTCCTCTTCCATGAAACCCCATGATCCTGGGTTCGGGCCTGCCCAGTTGGCACAAGAGAACCTGGTGTTTAAAAACAACACTCATTTGAACTGGGTAGACACAGCTGTGAGGCTCCAGAGCCACTCAGCTCTTTCTTGAAGGATTGGTTCTGGGCAAAGAAGTGAGGGTGGGGAGGAAAAAAATCTAAGTCCTGGGGTCCAGGTTCTGCCCAAGCCTCATCCTGGCCAAGGAGAGATGGAAGCAGGGAGCACTGGACACACGGGGCGGGAAGTGCTGTTCCGGTTTCCACTGAAATGAGGTCACACTGGAGCACAGGCTCCCAGGTAGCTGGGAAGGGAAAGCAAGCCCAGGGGAAGTGGGCCTGGGCCTCATGGGTCCCAAAACACACCCGGCACCCTTCATCAACCTCTAGCCAGGAAAAAGAGGTTGATCTTTCAACATGGGGGAAGGGATATGACAGGATTCTTGAAAATCTACCCTGCAGTAATCTCGGAGGATGAGAGCTGGCAACCAAGGTAGCAAAACAAGAGACTTCCCCTGCCTGATCTTTTGTTTGTTTTGTTTTTATTTAATTTTATTGCCAATCACTAGCACATACCCGTGTTTCAAAATCAGAAAGGAAATGCAGTGAAGTCTCTCTTCACTCTCTGCCTCAGCCACACCGTTCCCTCCTCACAGTTGATGGTTTTCCCTTTTGTACCATTTGAATTTTCGCCTTTTACACACATAACCTTTTTTTCCAAAATAATTTTGTTAAACAGACCAAAAAAGGGAGGGGGGCTTGATGGAGCGAAGATAGAAAAAGGTTTCAGTGATTACAAGGGAACTGGGCAGGAGCGGGGGAGAAGACCAACCTTACAAACTCAGTGAGCCAAGGTACAGCAGAGGTGAGCTAGGGCCCAGCTCTGCACTTCCCAGCTGGGTGACCCTGGAAGCAAGGTCACGTCCTACCTGGTGGCCTGTGTCCTCTTGTGTGTGAGGGACAGGGAATGAGGTCAGGTCTGGGTGGTGGCTCAAATGCCTTCCAGCCTTTCTAACATAGCACTTACACACTCCTCTACCCAGAAAGCCCCCAAGCCATCAGAGTCCATTCCCTGCAGCCAGCTTCACGGATCTCTGACCACTAAAGGGAGAGGCTGGGAGGCTTCCCAAGCTGTGGGAGCTCCAAGCTTCAGGACCGGTCAAGTGAGGGAGGGAAGTAAGTGTCAGGGTGGAGAATTCCAGGGAAGAGAGTGTCAGGGAGAATAACCCAAATGCAGATAAGAGCCTCAAAAGGGATCCTAGCGCTGTGTGACGACAAGACCCCTGTGCCACGAGCAGCGGCACACCCCACTCCCTGCGCCCAGCTAAGAGGGGTTGGGAGCCTGACTGGCCGGTGTGCAGCATTGGGTTGCCATGGGAACGGAATTCAGATTTCCCCCAATTGCTTTTTTATTTGCTAGACATTGTAATACATCTTATGTTGCCACCACTTGGGGCGGGGAGGAGGGGAGCTGTGGAGAGCTTGCCTGCACCTTGGTCACTTGGGGAAGTTGGGGAGGTGTCTGAGGGAGCGGCCTGGCTAAAGCTGGCCAAGAGGTATGGAAGGACTAGGCTGTGGCCCTCCCACCCACCCACCAGCGCTTGGTTTGTATGCAGGGCAAGGCAAGGCCGGTCGGTCAGGGAGGGAGGCCCTCGCCTCGGCCCCTGCCATTGAGCACACTCCCCGCCAGTTCTGCTCCGCTTCACGCTGCACACAGACCCCCCAACTGCACACAAAGGCAGCTGCCACAGCCGGTGAAAAGTGATCAAATTATCAAGAACTTGACCTCACCGAGGGGCGAAGCTCCAGCAAGCCCCCATCCGTATGCTAATGGCGCTCAGGGGCTGACTCGTCGAATAATTCGATAAAGGCCGCATTGTTAGCGGCAGGGCCGCCCCCTGCCCACTCCTTCACTCCCCCACTCCACCCCCTACCGGCCGCTGTCTCCCTCTCATCGCATTTGCATCCCAAAATCCCCGTTCACAGCTCCGGGCGCGGATTGTTCCAGCCTGATTTATGGGGTGAAGGCGAAGACTGGCGCCTTCCCCGCCAGCGACCCTTCTGCAACCCCAGCCCCCTCCCCGTCCCCAGCCCGCTCCACTTTGGGGTTCCCGCTCCGGCGCTGGGGGTTGGGGTGGGGGCGGGGAAAGCGGACCAATAGGGCCAAAGTCGACGAGTTCCTCCAGGGTACGAAAGTGTCCCCGGAGAGCCAAGGTAGGATACCTGATTCAGGCGCGGCCGCTCCGTCGGGCTGGTGTCTGCTGGCCCGGCGCGGGTTCCTCTTGGCTTCTCTGGCTCGTGCGGGCCGGGGCGGCCGGCCAGGAGGTCGAACGCACGCAGAAGTTGTGAGAGTCATTTCTACTTTCGGTTATCTAGCTTTATGACGGCTCTGTGGCACTCATACAGCTAGATAACCAAAGAGAGAAACGGGCCTCCTTCGCCGCCGCCGCCGCCGCCGCCGCGCTGTGGGCCCCACGTGCCGCTGCCAGCCGGGCGCGGGGCCCTGAGCGGGCGCAGCTCCCGGAGCCCGGGACGCACGCGGAGCGCCAGAGGGGACAGACGGACGGACACACGGACACGCTGACTCCCACGAGCGAGGCCGGCAACCCGAGCCCAGTCCCTTCCTCCCCTGCCCTCCCAGCGTGTTCCTCCCGGCTCACTCAACAGTCCGCCCGCAGCCCGCGCCGACGGCGTCCCGGGGCGCACGGAGGGCACCGCGCCACGCGCTCCGGCAGCCCCGGGCGCCCCGGCCGCCCCCCGCGCACTGGACCGCCAGCCCTTCTCTCGCAGGCTAATCGCCCCGCGGGGAAGTGACGTCAGGCTAGGGTTCGGCCAATCACAGGCTCCCATTCAAATCCCAGCCCCCTTCCCGCGCTCGGCACCACCCTGCCTTACAATGGCCTCGGCGTTCACGGCTTCCTCGCCCCGAGGGCAGAGGAGCGCCCCCTCTGCTCTCCGAAGCCTTAGGGCTTCGTCTCTGACTGCGCACTGCCTGGCCTTTCCCCTGAACTCCTCTTCCTTTCCCCAAGGCCTGGGAAGAGGGGGCAGCCACCGAGGACCGTCAGTTGGGGAGTCAAACGTACTCGGGTGAACGTGCTGGGGGCGCACAGCACGAGGTGTGGTCGCTGCAGGGCAGCCAAGTGCGCGGTTAGGAAGTGGACAGCTTTCAGAACCATTTTACCTTTAACCTCTCTTCCTCTCCCCTTGCCTAGCACTTTGCAGTAGATTCAGGCCCAGCGGCAGAGACCGGGATTAAGGAAAGAAACACGCGTCCTGCTGTGTGGGGATCAGTGTCCCACAAACAGCGCCTCACTTGCAAAGATGCTTGCTTGGGCCATGCTCCACTCTGGCTAAGCCCTGGTCCTGGCCCTCGGTACCAGGCCACTCGGTCCCTCTTCTCCCTCAATTCCTAGGTGCATCTAAGGGTATGAATCGATTTTGTCTGGAGGCTTATAGGTGTCCTAGATCAGAACTCGGCTCTTAGTTAAATTGCTATTCCACGGAAAAGAAAGCACAAAGCATGTATCTGGCTCTCCACCTTCAGCGTACACCTGGCCCACACACTCCAAGGGGCAACAACAAGGCAAAAGGACTGGATCTCCCAGAGCCACCCTAGAACGGAGGCTGGCAGCAGCACCGGTGGCCTCCCCAGGCAGTCTTCCAAATGGCAGTGGGCAGTGGGTTCCCCTTTTGGCTCACCTCGCCACCACACCCTTCTTCCTTGCTGCTGTGCCAGCTCTCCTGCCTGGACCCCGATTCACCTCATCTCCACCTTCCAGCCATCCCTGGGGACAAAGGGTTAGATATGAAAACAGCACCATCCTTGCTCTCAGAAAAACCTTCTGTGGAGAGCTAGGGCGACCACCCAAAGTGCAATAGGCTGGTGGGTTCCCAGGTTCCTGCAGTCAGCATAGAGTCCCAGAGTTGCTGCTTCTGCAGCATTCCTGGGAGCAACCAAGGCTGGGGCAGATGCACTCATACCTATCCATTTTAGGGGTACTGGGGGTGCTGGGCACCTCGGCCAGACAAACCCCTGCAGGACGAGTTCCAAAGGAGAGGCTTAAAGCAGGGTGAAGGTGGTTGTTTGAAAAGGACCTCAAGATTTTTCCACACACTACATTCTCCTGTGTTTTCTAAAACTGACATCTGGGTCTTATCAAACATTCTTCCCGTATTGTTTACCTCTAATCTGTTCTCTCTTCATCCTGACCCTAAATGTAAGGCAGGCTTCACCCTGTCTCCCACTCCCTACTTTGCCCCAGCCAGCGGTATGGTTAAGCTGCTATCACATTTTTGTGCCTCCCCTCCAAATCCCATTTCAAAGTCACGTCCTTTTCTCCAGGAGGTGAGTAAGGGCCAGACCGGGCTGAAACAGCGGAGAAACTGAGAGGCCCACCAGCCACAGGGCTCAGGAAGGAACTGCCCGAATTTGGGCCTGAGACAGTTAATTCAGAAGGATTTCTGTAATTGGGAGGTACTCCTTGCTTCCCCTCCTCCTATAGCTCCAGGAATCCACACCCTCTTCCCTCCTAGATGTGGTGTCTGTGTGTAGGCGGCCTCCTGAGCCCTAGTCCTTCTGGGCCAACCCAGGGTGGGGAGGAGGGGGCTGCAGCGGTGGGGGAGGGGTGCTGTGCAGCTCACCTGAGAGGGAAGACAGGGAGAGGGGGAGCAGGGGAAAGACAGAAGGGAACAAGCCCCCTCGGAGTGTGATTTAAACTGGATGCCGCACAAAATGGCTCCTCAGCGAGGCGCACGTAACAGTACAGTACGAGAGACCCAGCCTGTGAGCCCAGGGCTGGCTGGGGCCCTGAGAGAAAAGATGAAAAACTGCTTTTGGATTCAGTTGAGATGCAGGAGGCCACTATCTTGGCTGCCTTTTTGGGAAACAAGTCCCTTGGTGGGGAGCAGGACAGCTAGGGAGAGGCTCCCACAGCCTGCTAGGCGGGACCTCGCCTGGATCACTGAACCCTCCAACTCTGTCTTCTGGCACCACATGTACGGGGATCCCCCACTCTTGGGAAGAGGGCTGCAGTGACAATGGACCTCAGGGCCGGAAGGCGCTGTTGGGAGGAGCCCTTCTGTTCTGGTGGGTCAGGGAAGCTGATGGCTATGGGCCCATAACTAGTGGTCAATACCCATACACAGGGCCTGGGATGCATTCCAGTCTGACGCCAGCAGACACACTTTGTGTGGGGCTGCGATGCCAGCTGAGTGTCAGGCTGCTGGGCAGGCAAAGCCCAAGCGGGAAGAAGCTGACCGGCCTTGGCTCTGGCCTGCTCCTCATCTGCACCTCATACTGGGTCTGAGTTCTGTGTGCTTCTTCCCTGACCAAGCCCTTGGCCTTGGCCTACATCCCCAGCCAAGTTTCTAAGTCCCAGAAGAGCAGGAATTATTAGGTCTCGTTGGCCACTGGGTGACCAGGCCAGAGCCCAAGTGGCTGTGGCTAGCCCTGGCCATGGTGCTGAGAGTGGCCCACCAGTCCTCTGCCTCAGGTTCCGCTTTCCCCTATCTACTCTATTTCCTTGCTAAGGTCCCCACTTGAGCTCCTGCAGCCACCAGGAGAAGCTAGCAGGCAGCCCTGGTGACTAGGCTCCTCTGCCAAAGGACCTCCATTTTCCCATATTTCACATTCAAACCTCCACTAAGAAACAGAGAGCTCTTTGGCTGGGAACACCTCTGCCGTGTCAGGATCTGCAGAGATGCCCATTTGTTTGACAACTGCTTGTGTGCCCTGCATCCTTTTGATGCTGGAAATCTGCACAACCCTTCCTTGCACACTTGGCAGCAGCCAGCTCAGGCTAGTAACTGTTACTAGCCTGTGTGTGTACTTGTGCGCAGAAGTGCCATGCGCTCCTGTGCCCACTGCCTATGGTGGCCCTTGGACACCCAGCTGACCTTGCCTCAAGTTTCTCTTTCTTAACAGTAGTTACACAGCTCAGTGCAGAGGTCCTGACAATTCACAGCAGAGGGCCTCCCCTTTCAGGGTCCAGCTAGTTAAGTGATTAGGTGGCAGGAGAGGGGCACAGCCCAGACCCTACATAACAGCCCTATGCAGACACCCTTATCCTGAAACCAGGCTTGCGCTGCTTCAGACACTGGGAGCCTGAGCTCAGAGGAGAAGCAGCTGCCATTTGGCCTTGAACTAGTGTCCCTTTGCTGAGCCCTTTGGATTTTAATAAGGGGGCTTGATACAGCCACACCAGGCTGTGCAGGGTGCCCTATTTCTCCTTGCCTCCCTTGCTCCATTAGGCCCAAGCTTTGATTAAGCTGATCTTTCTATTGTCTGGAGGCTGGGAGGACCCACAGCTGAGCAACCCAGTGTCGGTCTGGTTTGAGGGAAACTGCTCCCTGCACCCAGAGGGGCCAAGAGTGACCTCCACAGCCACCTTCCTCTGCAGGTGGCTGGTTGGGCAGTAGGGCCCTCTCTGGCATCCACATCCAGCCTCTCTCTCCTCAGCAGTTGAGGTGTAGGCAGCCAGGGTGTGGGCTCCAGGGAGGCCTAGGCTGAATAGGAACCTAGAAATACCTCTCCTGAGAAGGCCTGGGCAAAGCAGGACCCTTCCCCTGGAGTCTCCAGCAGTCAGTGTGGCTCAAAGGGGGCTCTGGAGGGGAACCCAGTATGACACACCCAGCTTGGTGCCTGCTGGCTTACCCTCTGGTCTCTGTCCCTTGACCGAAAGCCAGACCTTGTTAATTCTCCAGCTTCTCCAGAATATGGGTCTCAGAAAGGGTGGCCCCTTCAGACCCAGCTCTTGGATCTCTCCCCAGCCACAGTGGCTCAGAGAATGTATTTCTGGACTGTAATACTGCTTCTGTGATATGACCCAAGCCTCTCCCCATTCTGCTTCCTCCCAGTCAGCTGGGGCTGGCCTAGACTACTCCTCGGCCTTCTCTCAGAGACTCTTCTCCCCAATCTCAACCTCTTAGCTTCGGTCACTCTCACCCAGCTCAAAGCAGGCCAGGCTGGAGGAGGCTGCAGTCACCCACTGACTGATCCAAAAGGCCTGTTCTGGAGCAAGAGTGGGGATCAGAACAGAAAGGATTTCTTAATAACTTCTCATGGTGTGTGGGGAGAATGTATCATAAACCTTGTCTAGAGTGGGTTCTGTGTGTTGTATTTTTGTCTCCAGGAAGCCACTTTCTAGGTTACTTTGTCTGGGAAGGGAATGGGGGGGAAGAAAAGAGAAAGGAGAGAGCCAGGAGTAGGGACCAGAAAAGGCCAAGGACTCCCCAAGACTCTCGCTTCAGAAATATCCTTTTTTCCTCCAAATCCTTCTGTAGGTCACAACTTCCATCTACCCGACACACTTGCCCTGCCTGCACACCCCAAGTCCTCACCTCTCTCGGCTTTCCACTATCCCCCGACCTTTGACCTTGGTCTTGCAGGGTTTGCGGGGGGGAATAACTGAGCCCTGGCTCCCACCCGCAGTCAGAGCGCACCCCTCATCCCGCATGACAAGCGAGGGAAGCATGGAGCCTCGGGACCTACCACGGGGGCGCGCAGGCGGTCCCCTCGCCCAGTCCAACCCAGCTCCCTGCCGCGGCCCTAGCTCAGGCCCCGCCCTGACACCCTAGCCCTAGCCCCCCACCCCCACCCCCGGCCTCGCCGAGGTGCAGCAGCGGGTAGTGGCACTTACGGATCCGGAAGGGGGCCGGGGTCCCACGAGGCGACGGCGGGGGTGGGGCGGCTGCAGTGACGGTGGCTCCGCGGTCCCCGATCAGGCGAGTCCCCGGGCTCAGGCCCAGCTCGGGTCGCCCTCCAGGCGCCCCAGCCCGTGCGGGCGCAAGGCCGAGAGTGCGGGAGGCGGGCGCGGCAGCGGGGGCGCGAGGGCTCCGGGCCGCGCGCCGCTTCTCGGGGCTCTGAGCGGCTCCCAGCGCCGCCTGCTCGGGCGGGCACGGCCCGCAGTGACGTCAGCGCGGCTCCCCCCGCCCCCTCCCTGCACCCCGACCAGTGCGGAATGGAGGGGGCGGAGGCTGCCGCCCGGGGCGCCCGGCGCTGAGCCCCGGGCCTCTCCGCTCCTGCCCGCCGGCCTCCCAGCCTTTCCCGGGGAGTCGCGGCGCCATCGGCCCACACCTCACGTCCCTCGCTGCGAGGTTCTCCCAGAGCCAAGGACCCGGAGGTGGCGGCGAACAGCGCGTTGGGAGCCTCGCCGGCGGCTGCAGGCTTAGGGACCCCGGCTGCTTTGGGAAGAATGGAGGACGCAGAGGCCGGGGTGGGGGTGCGATTGCGCTCCGGGTGCAAAGTGGGCGCCTCCCCCACCCCCGAGGCTGAGGGTGTCCACGGTGGCTTGGCCGGTCCTGGGGTCCTCACGTGAGCTAGGCAGGGATCTCTTAGAAACGTGTCTCTCTCAGGGCTGGGAGTGCCTTCCAGTTGGATCTCGCTTCCCTAAGACCCGGAGCCTCGTCCCACTTCCACGCCGGGGGCGCGCCTGAACTCCCGGGGCTGCGAGCTGCCCCCGCGCCGCTGTCCAAATGCTGAAACCGGCCTCCCCGGGGGCGCGCTCCCGACTCCCGGCCACCCGCTGCTGGGCGCCAGTCCCAAGGGCCGGCAAGGAGTCCCGGGACCTGTGGCGCGGAGCCCCTGCAAACTTTAGTGCGCCAAGATGACACCGAGAAGCTCCAGGAGGGGAGGAGGGAAGGTGGCCAAAGGGAGGCGGGAGCCGAGAGGGCGGACGCAGCGGAGCGGCGGCTACCCTGATGCACCGTCTTCTCCACGCGCCCGGGTGGGTCGCCCCAGTCCCCTCGTCTGTGACGGTTTCTCCCACCGTCACGGCAGAGGAGGTCCCTCCGGCCGAACTTGTCAGCGGTCTCACCATCTATCACGAGCCAGCCAGGCAGGCCAAGTTCATGAGCAACAGCAGTTAACCCCTTGCAAACAGAGCGCCTCAAAGGAGGGTCAGGGAGCGCTCTCTCCAGATCCCAGAGGCACCGCCTCCCGGGGGCGGCGGCCACAGCAGCTCCTGTCTTTCCCCCTCTTTCTCGCCTGTCTGTGCTGTTGTTTTATTTACTTCTTTTGGTATACACTCTCTCCATTTCCTCCTCTTGTAAGTTAACTGGCTACCAGGAGAACTTTCTTTTCTTTTCTTTTCTTTTTTTTTTAGAACTTTCTAAACGTCCTCTTTTCTCCCTCGTTTTGTGACTGTGCTCATTGTGGAAAAAATAGAAAGTTCAGAAAAATATGATAAAATAATTGGCCTTAATTTCTACACCTAGAGGCCTGACCTTAAAATTTTAAAAAAGAATTTTCTCAGGAGAATCTAGATTGCTTTTTCTGTGGAGTGGGGGGGAGGATCGAGGGAGGGAGAGAGGGAAAGGGAGGGAGAGAGCGAGAGGGAGAGAGAGAGAGAGAGAGAGAGAGAGAGAGACTTTATTTGCTAGAATGGGGAAGGAAAAAACAAAAACGAGCTCTGAGAAAAACATTAAGGGTTCAGAATAGGTGACCTGTTCCAGAGTCCTTCTAAGGGGGTCTCGGAGAGATTCATTGCGATGGCGGCTGGACACAGGGACCCAAAGAGACTGCAGTTAGAATCTGTGGTGGGGACCAGAGTAGGGTTAGAAACCAACTTCCACCCTTCACCCACTGGTCCCTGTTTCAGCCTCCAAAGACCAGGGAGGTCAGGGGAAACCCTGGCCAGCCCAGCGTGGCAGCCTGGCCAGGAGCCCGTGTGTGCGGGGAGCGGCCCTGCCCCGCCTCTGGTGGGACCCCAGCCACCTCCCCAGCTCTCCCTCCCCTCCCTGCGGTCTGCAGACCGGGCGGCTCTCCCCTCCCCCACTTCCCATTGAATTCCCGGCGTCTGGTAGCTGGCGGCAGCTAGGGCGATCTACCAACTCTTCCCCTGGGCATTTTCTTACCCCCTTCACCCCCCAGCGCTTTCTTTTTTTCTCTCAGCGCTCCTTTTGAAAGGAGGCACCCAGGCCCAGAACGTGTTCTGCAGTTTAACTACTTCCAAATTCTTTGTTCGGGTCACCCCGGGACTCCATTGTCCGCTACTGCGAGCGCGGGACGGCCGGCGGGTGCGCCTGTGCCGGGCAGGCCTGAATGCATTAGGCCGCGGCCCGGGCCCTGCGGCCACGGACGCCCTCGCCGCCCCTCCCTGCCTCGCTCCGGCCCGCCTGCGCTCAGCCGCCCCCCCGTGGCCGCAGAGGTGAAGGCGCGGCAGGAGGCCGTGGGCACCGGGGTCAGCGGGTCACCCTCAGGCTGTCCAGGCCCTGAGCACCAGGGCGAGGCTGGGAGAGGGGACCCAGTGCACCCACAGCCTCGTCCTCCCCTCGCTCAGATTGCAGGGAGGCAGGGGGATGTGAGTGAGGCCTGCGGGACGTGGCTTCACCGTGGGCGCCTGGGGACAGACCCCGAGGCCCGCGCCCTGCCGGCGCTCGGCGAGCTGCGCTCCCCGCAGCCCTTTCTAGAGAAAGACCTGAGCCCGGGTCTTGCGTGTTGGCCTTGAACCCACGGACGGAGCAGGGCTCGGGAGCACGGTGCGCTCAGAGCCGGCGCCAGGAGGCGCTGGCTGCCGTTCCTGTGTCTTTTCCCTGCGCTCCGAGGCCGCCCGCCTCTAACCCCGGCCAAGGCCGCGGGGGAGCGGGGCGCAGAGACTTGGCCGAGTCGGCTGCGGCCTGGCTCGGTGGCTCGAGCCGCCCCGCTCCGCCGGGTTCCAGGCCCGACTCCCGCGCCGCGCAGACCCGGCCGGACTCCACCGGGCTCCGCAGAGGGTCCCGGCGCTCCCACCGGCCCCTCCTCCCTCGCGGCCTCCAGTCGCTGTCCCGCCCCCGGCGGCGGCGGTGGCGCGGGCTACACGCTGTCCAGCAGCGCCCTCTGGTGGCCTTCTCGGGAGATGCAGGTGCCCGCGGCCCAGGCCGGCGCGGTGGCGGGGAAGACTGCGGACTTGGACGCCGCCAGCATGCGGGAGCCCGGGCACAGCCGGACACCTCTTTCCGCTCGTCAAACTCCACCGATCAAGCAACAATCAGTGGCACTGGAGGG
This sequence comes from Hydrochoerus hydrochaeris, assembly GCA_004027455.1. Lineage (NCBI taxonomy): Eukaryota > Metazoa > Chordata > Mammalia > Rodentia > Hydrochaeridae > Hydrochoerus > Hydrochoerus hydrochaeris. The sequence continues at coordinate 69,632 of PVLA01003459.1, forward strand.
TCACCAGGACCGGGGATTTCAGGACCTTGGCCCCCCACGTCTGCAGCCCCTCCAGCCTAAGCGTCAGCCCCTTCCAGCCATACCCTCTCCGTGCGGGGACAAAGCTCAATAGGATCAAGGCCGCCCAGCCAGAAGTTGATAGAGGCAGAACTCAGCCACAGACCTGTTCTGCTCCATCTTCATCTTTCCCACCAGGACCAGCACAGTCGTCTTCTAGAATGCAAAGTCCTCGTTAGACTTCTATTTAAAACGCACGACTGATCAGGAGTCTTTTCTTGCTTGAAATCCTTCCGTGGGCCCTGTTCGAGGTCCCAAGTCCCTTCTTAGCACACCCTGCCACCTGCGACCTGACCCCAAGTCAGATCTTCTGCATTCCTATCATTCCCCAAGGCCAAGGTCTGGCCCAGCCCCACCTTTGTGGGTACCCACAGTTTGTCTGTCTTCAATGCCTCCCCCCACCCTGGGACTGTTACAATTCTGAGTGTCCCTAACCCTGTGAAAGCCCCAGACCCAGACATACCCACCCAACCTCCCTCCTGCTGCTGACACCTAGCGCGGTCCCCAGAGAGCCCAAGGCTGCGGGGACCTCTTCTGAGCTCTGGAGGGAGACCCAGGCTGGGAAGGTCTGAAGGCAGCAGCAAGTCCAGGGGAGTCTGGGCTCTTGGCATCACTGCCACGCTCAGCCTGGGGAGCAGGAGGCCGGAGGGCCCAGAGCAGCTGTGTAGGGGGTGGAGCAGAGAGAAGGCCAGGGGCTGCAGGGAGATAGAGAGTCCTGGCTGGAAGACACAGCGTGGTTCCCAAGCGGCACAGCCCGCGGGTTCCAGAGGGGCTGTGGCAGGCACGCCACCATGTGGCAGTTGTGACAAACAATTGGCAGTCCGCTTGGGGACCAGTTCCCAAGGACACTGATGTTGAAGGTGTCAAGGAGGGTTAGGGGTAGGTTTTGGAGGAAACATAAATCTAAGGTTCCCTGCGACCACCAGTTTATTGAAAGCAGTGATTTGGAAGCAAGGACACTAGACTTGCTAATAAAATACCAGGCTTCGCTATACAAACTGGAAAACTAAAAGCAATTTTTAAAAATCTGGATTCCCTGGAAGCCTGGATTCAGGATGTGAATTAGAAGCACTGATTAGAGGCGGAGGTCACTTTCCAGCTGCCTCTGAGTAAAATGGCCCAGTGTGCAGTCTTCTGTCTCCTTAGTGCTAAGAGCTGGCAGCAGTGACTTTCTGATTCTTGGGCCACACACAGTGCATTCTTTTTCTGTTTTTCAGGACTAAGGATTGAACTTGAGGCCTTTACACTGGGCCTTCAGTGTTTATTTCGGGACAGGCTCTCCCTAAGCCACTAAATTGCCCAGGTGGGGCTCAAACTTGCCATCCTCCTGCCTCAGCCTCCCAATGCACTGGCATTACAGGTGTGCACCACCGTGCCTGACTGGCCATGTATTCATGAAGGCAACAGTTCCATGGGCTGCCTCTTGATTTGCTGCCTCCTAGGCAGAGGTAGAAGGAGCACTGGCCTCTGGGAGACCAGTTCTGTGATATTCTGGGGGTCCTCTCTGTTGGTACAGCCCGAACTTCTTCCCCAGCCCTACCAACACCACCCAATTCCCTGTGCTAAATTACATCTAATTCCATTTTGCTTATAGCATCAGTGCAGACAGTTTGTAATAGCCAAATCTTGGAAACAGCCCAGATGCCCATCAACCATAGAAAGGAAAATATTTTTTTGGTACCAGGAATTGAACTCATGACCTCATGCTTGCCAGGCAGGCACTGTGCTGCTGAGCTATATCCCTGGAATGGCTTTGTTTTTTTAATGGAGTGGAGTACTACTCTGCTATGAAGCAGGAGGATAGGTCTCAGACATTCCTAGCTAAATGGGTGCACCTAGAGACCACACTCTTAAGTGAAATAAACCAGATACACATGTTCAAATTTTTTGTGGTTTCTCTGATGTGAGAAACCGAGAGTGTAAAAAAGGGCCAAAATGTATAAACAGATGTCGGGAAATGGGAAGAAAATTTTCAAATGAGAAGGGGAACAAGGGAGGGGGAAGGGGAAGAAAAGAGGAGACAAGAAAAAAATAGAAGGAAAAATGTAAACAAAGCTTTTGTTAAAGCAAAAAAGAGGGGAAGGGGGTTGAGGGGAGGGGAAAGGGATGGGGAGAAAAGAAGAGGCCAGATTCATCACGCACAGGCACAGGCTCCCTGTGACGAATGTTCTCTTTATGTGTAGCCTAGGTGTACCAGTAAAAAGTAAAAAGTGAAACATCAGCATGGTTTCTGTTTCCTGCGCAGCTGTCTGAGTGACATCACGCTTGTTCCTTCCTCTGTTGATTTCCCAGACATTTCCTGAGTGTCTGTGAGGGGTGAGGCAGCACAGGGGGTGCTCGTGCCAGGGCAGTGGTGTAGAAACCTTTGCCTGTGTGGTCAAACCACTGTCACTGATCCCAACTCCCACTCCTTGCTGCGTCTGTCTGTCCACCCAGCACCTGCAGCCTCTCTTGGGACTGTAAGCTAGGAGAGAGCAGAAGTGGGGGTGCCCAGCAGTTGGGGTCCTGACCCCCTGGCATCCTGGAGCCTCACTTGGTGCTGGGAAGCTCAGCTCCCTCAAGGGCTGGGGGACTCACTCCGGGCCTTTGCTGGAAACCCTCACTCCCTCCCCAGTTCCCCTAGGAGGCTTCCTTAAGTCACCATAGCATGCAGCTCCTCCTCTTGGGGCACACCAGAGGGAGCTGACTCAAGCCAGGCACCACAGTAAGGGACCAGGCCAGGGAGGACACTGGTCATCAGGCTGTGTATGTAGATAAGGCCCGTGGGAGGGACTGGGCCCAAGAAACCCAGGGGACCTTTGCTCATCCTTCTGCAATCCTTGAAGGGCTGGCCGGGGACAGAGCAGGCCAGGCAGCCTGGGGTCCCCCTGAAACTGGAACTGCCTCATGGTGGTTCATTTCAGGTGTCAGCTTGGCTGGGCTGTGGTGCACAGCTGTTTGGTCAAACATCTGGGTAGACGTTGCCGTGAAAGTGTTTTTAGACATGATTAACATCTAAATCAGTGGACTTTGAATACAGCAGATGATGCTCCATAATTCTGGTGGGTGTCAGCCAATCAGGCGGAGGCCTTAAGGAAAAAGGCCGAAACATCCCCAGCAGGGGACAGTCACCCTCAGCTGGCTTTCAGACTGCAAGTCCACTCTTGTCCTGCCTGCTCTATAGATCTGGGACCTGTCAGCCCCCACAGTTGTCAGCTGTTAACAGAATTGCCAGTCCCTTAATGTAAATCTCTCTCTTTGGAGCTGGGTATATAGCTCAGTGTAATAAGTGTCTTTCTGCCAAGTGCAAGGTCCCAGTAACAAAACGAAACAAAACAAAACAAAAAAACATAAATCTCTCTTTTTGTCTTTCTTTCTTTGGTTTGGTTTAGGTTTTTGAGACAGGGTTTCACGATGTGGTTTAGGCTGGCCTTGAACTCACTATAGCTCGGGTTGACCTCAAACTTTCAGTGCTCCTCCTGCCTCGGCCTCCCAAGTGTAGGGTTACAGAGATGTGCCGTCTTTCTATGTCTACACACAAACATTGACACATGCACTGTTGTGTCCCATATATTTCAGCCAATGATAAGGCTGCATATATGACAACAGTCCAATAAGGTTGTAATGGAGCTTTAAAAAGTTCCATTGCCTAAGCTGGGGCTGATGGCACATGCTATAATCCCAGTGTTTGGGAAGTTGAAGCAGGAGGACCACAAATTCAAGTCCTGCCTGGGCCGCTTAGCAAGGAGCTGTCTGGAAAAAATTAAAAATAAAAAGGGTCGGGATGTAGCTCAGTGCAAAGGCTCTGGGTCCAATCTGCGGCATATGGATGCAGTACAAATATTAGCCTTTTTTTCCAGCAGGGTCTCTTTCATGCTAGGCATGTGCTCTACCACTAAGCAACATCTCCATTCCATGAATTTTTTGTTTTGGGAACAAGGTCTTGATAAATTGCAGTCCTCCTGCCTCAGCCTCCAGAGTAGCTGGCATTACAGGCATGCAGCACGGCACCTGGCTAGTTGTATGTTTAGATCCCCAAGTGTTCCCTAGGAGAGTCCAGTGCCTATAATGCTCATCAGTCATAACTGGTGTGCCATGGCCCCCACATGTGACCTGTACTCTGTGACACTTGCACAAAGAAATTGGCTAAAAAAGAAGTGAAGTAATTGTTACTGAGTGCAGGGGACGACCCTTGCATTAAGTGAGCAGTCCCTGCCAGCCACTAGGTTTTCCTACACCCACAACCCACTCTCCTCTTTGGTGTAGCCTGAGAAAGTAGGATTGTACAAGGCAGAGGTTGTCAGTAGCTTCATCTGCATGGTCTGGCAACAGCTCCAGCTGGGTAGTGAGCTCCCTGTGGCAGGAGGTATGTAAGCAGAGTCAAGAGTGTGGGTGAACCAGGCAGGGATGACCTCAGGCTACCATTCTTCTGGGGCTTCAGGAACCATGTTAAAGCCCATGTGCTGTGCATTGATTTCAGTGCCTTGGTACTGCTGCTGTCCCCATTTTACAGATAATAAACTGAGGTGGAGGAGGTCTCACAGTGCTAAGGAGAGCTGCAGCCAGGATTCAGACCCAGTTTGAACCACCTATGGTACCTGTCCCCTGAGTCCTGGGAAGAACTGTCCTTCGTCTCTCAGAAGGAGGCACCAGGAGCTCAGGTACATTCTAGGGACCCAATAGCATCCAGAGAGGACTCTGGGGGTTGACAAACTGCAACTTGTCCCTGAATCCACGTCAGTTGTTCCCAGGGGCTCTGAGGAATAGTTGGGTTGAGGGCTGGGCTGCTGGCCAGAGCCCAGGAGGGAGGTCCACTGCATCAAAATAATCCCCGCTCTGTCCACACGGCAGTGCTACTGAACCCCAACCTGTCACCCTGGTGCAGCCTGGTACTCCCTGCACTTCGGAGGGAGGCTGAGGAAGGAGGACTGCAAGTTCAAGTCCAGCCTGGACAACAACTACTTAGTGAGACCCTCTCTCACATTAAAAAGTAAAAAGGGCTGCAGGGTTAGCTCCATATGAAAGCCCTGAGCGCCACCCCTGCTACTGCCAAAGCACACGGACAACAGAAAAGGGGAAGAGGCAGGGTCCTTCGTCCCAGACTCCACCTCCGCAACCAGGATACTTAACACCTGCTTCAGAACTTCGCTACTGCACTTGGGATGCATATTATATAGCAAACGCAACAGCAAAAAGCGCACACGCGCGAAATACATATATAGAAACAGGACCCAGAGCAGGCTGCGCGAAGGACGTTTATCCCCAGCTCTCAATATTTTCAGCTCTGGGGTCAGGGCTGGGGCAGGACCCAGTGCCTGCCTGGCGTGGGTGAGGTCCTGGGTCCCAGCTCCTTGACTGCAAAACAAAAAGGAAAAAAAAAGTGCCATCCTGTGAATGTCCTCAAACAAGTGCTGACTCTGGGGTGACAAACAGGAGGGTGGACAAGTTGACACCACGGAACCCATGACTAACACATGTTGACTGTGTGAAGTATGTTTTCTAACATTTCTACAGTCAGTCTTTGTTATGAAAGGTTTTTAATGTTTTTGTTTGTTTTTTGGTAAATAGCCAAAAACTATTGATTAAAAAAAAAAAAAAGAGTCCGAGTTGGGGGCAAAAATGGAGCTTTCACTTCCTGGTGTCTCCAATTGGTCCCTGGTCCCTTAGGTGGGGCTCAAGTGGCCACTCTCTGGTCCTGGGAGGTGGCCCTCAGAATGGGCTGTGGCGGGGGGTGGGGTGGGGTAGAGGAAGACTAGATCTTCCCAAGGGCACCCCAAAGTCAGAGCTGGGCAGGTAGCTGTGTGGTCCTTGGCCTCGCTCAGCTGAGGGCAGGCAGAGGAGGGAAAGGGGGTTCTCAGAAGCCACCAGAACAGTAGCTGGTGTGGCCCCATAGAGCCAGCAGCCCCAGGGCCCTGGTAGATACTCTTTCCCTTCCAAGGATCCTGCAGGGACAGCAGAGCTTGCAGCACGGCCTCATGGAAGTCACCAAAGCAAGGAGTTGGAATCCTGTCTCTGCCTGTCCCCCTCTGTGCTCCAGAGCAAAAGATCCAGCTTCCCGGGTCCCCCATCCTCATCCCTAGAGTGGGAAAACAGCACAGTGCTAGGAGACCTGGGGTGAGGGTGGGTGACACCCGCAGATCCTTCCTCAGGGGAGGTGTGGAGTTGTGGCCTCTTCAGCAGCCTGGGATTGGAGAAGCTGGCCAAAGGGCTCTTCCTCGTTTGACCCAGCCTCCGGGGAAGGAAGGCAGTGTCCCCGACTGAGCCAGCCTGCCTGACACAGAGCGGAGCAGTCCAGGTAGAGGACCCTCCACCCCTGAGCCATGACAACCACGTTCAGGCCCTTGTCTGTCCCAGGGCCAGCAGCAAGTGCACCGGCACACTGATGCCAGAGCCACCTCAGAAAGGTCCGTCACTTAGGATTCTTGACCACAAGCACCACAGACCTCATTCAATCCAACTTTGGCAGGCAGGAGGGGAATCGATGAGTGTGCACAGCCAAGCTGCAGGAGGGGAAGGGACAGTGGCACCCTGACAGCATCAGGCACTGTCTGCCCTCCTCTCTTCTCTGAGTCAAGCTACCTCGCTCTACATCCCAGGTCACTGCGGCAGTGGTGCTAATCTTGCAGCTGCCCTCATCTGACCTGTTCTTCCGCCTGTGACAATCCCAGCCCAAGTTTGGCTGGCCCAGCTGAGGTCACCTGCCGCCCACGTAGGTCCGAGTGGCCTTGCTGGTGCCCGAAGCTCTTTTCAGACCACATGTGGGAGAAGCAGTGTGTGAGTCTGGAGGAGGGAGCAATGACACAGATGTGGTTGCCACAAGAATCAGAGTGACTGTCCCTGACCACTATCAACAGTGTGGCAAGGATTCCGTGGCTATCTGGAGAGAAAACGATTGCTTGCCCCTTCCTTCCACCTAGGTGAGCATATTACCACTGAGCTACACCCCTGCTTCTAAGCAGTTTTTGGAACAAGTAGAAGGTTCAAAATTCAACATTGGAGAGCCAGGTAGGGGACACACAGCCACATGGCAGGATGAAGCAGGAGAGTCACAAGTTGGACTCCAGCCTAAACAACTTAGTGAGACTCTGTCTCAAAATTAAAAATAAAAAGAGACAGGGATGTATCTCAGTTGTAGAACATTTGGTTCAATTCCCAGTACCGGGGTGAGGGGAGAGCAAGCTACAGCCGCAAAAGGGCTCTCTTCCAACAGCAGACTGCACCTAGAGACATCTCTGCATCCTGGTTTTTGGGGCAAGGGGTGGGGTCTTGAATCCCTCAAGAGTTTCCGGGTGGATGTCAGGTCCAGAGATGACCAAGAGCCACCATCAGCTGCTCCTTGGTTCCTTGCAGCCCATTAGCCCAGGACTGGCACAAAGCCAGAGCACCTTGACTGGTCCTCAGAGACTGTCCTGTGCCAGGGAGGACCCTGAGTGAGGACGAACCAGGTCAGCCAGATCCCAGCCAGATCAGGGATGGGGATCCCCATGCACATCCCTGGGTCCCCTTCTGTCAGATCCTGGCCACTTCCCTGGCCTTTGCTGACTTTTGGGATATCTGAGGCTCTCTGCCAACCCACAGAGGGGTGCTGATTCTTGTTTTCTTTTCCTGTGAATTCCTGGGGCTCCAGGGCTTGACCAGGGACCACACTGGACATCTTCTCATCTAGAGCCACCCAGCTTTAGCAGCAGTGTCCCCAGGGTGTCCCCTTCCTTGGAAGTCATGTCCTTAGCTTTCAGAGGTGCTGCTGGCCCCCAAGCTGATGGTTTCAGGAACTTGTCCCTGTCGTCTGAAAGCGTGGGGGCAGGGCTGAGGTTGGCCTGTTGTTGGCAGCTCTAAGTGTGGCCAGGCAGCAGCTCTCAGGACCTGCCCTGGAAAACATAAGCAACCTGGCCAGAGATGTGGATGGGTCACTTGTCCTCTGATGGATGCTGTGCTGGCACAGGAAGGTCCCTGGTGATGATGAAATGGTTCCTTCCCTCAGTGCCAGGAGCCAGGGTGTTTCCTCCCACATCTGCCCTGGATGGAAGGTGACATGTGTCATAGCAGAGATGCAAATATGATTGAAAGGCTGTGTCTGTTGTGTATTGTCAATTGGAAGTTGGCTCCATTCCCAGCCTTTTTTCTGTTGCCCCAGGAATTACAGAGTGATGGAAGCTAAGAATCATATTTCCCAGAAGCCCTTTGCAGCTGGGGTTTGGATACTACTCACATTCCCCCATGCGGAACCCTCATGGGGCCTTGGCACAGGTCAGTAAGCTCCCGATAACAAGACTTCGTGGAACTCCGGCACACATGTCATTGTCTGGTCACCTGCTTCATGCTGTGGTGGCAGCAACCATGGCAGGTAGAGCAACAGTGCCCTTCTTTCCTCAGAATTTGGATCCTTGAAGTTAGCCACCAGCTAAGGGCCACCCCTCCATCTCTTCCAAACACCTTTATTTCTTTTTTGCTTGAAGTAACAAAAATGTTTCCTAGTTCCTGCTCTGAAGTCTTAATGATACAGGGGCACAGGGGTAGGAAAGAAATGTGTCTCACTGGGGACATTCCTTGTTGGTGTGATCATAGGTTGGTACATCAATGTGCATGGATTAATAAATGCTTAGCAGGTTAGTGGACCACAACTGGGGGTGAGTCAGTGGGTGACTGACGCGGAGCCCAGCAAACTGAGGGAGAAAGACCCACCCTGGGTGTGGGTGGCCCTGACCAACAGGCACGCAGCCTGGACAGATAAAAGAGAAAGAAGGAAGAGTCCCTGCTTGCAAGGCCTCTTCTTCTCCATCACCACCATTGGGCCCCATTTTCTTTCAGCTTCCAATGGGATTCCACAGAGAGCTCCCAGACCTTCATCCTTGGACTTGTGGTTCATTGTTGATCCCTCCCTCTTGTTCTGTGGCTTTCATGTTGGGCTGAGCAGCAACCGGGTCATCCACCTTCCCGGTGGATTGCCCCACCTCTGATCCTGTAGACTGCTGCTGTGGGCTCTGTCTCTAACCTTGTGAGTTATCTAATATGACCCCTTATACAATACATGTATTTTATATTGATCCTGTCCCCCTAGAGAACCCTGACTCATCCAGGTTTATTTGACAAATATTAATTTGCCACTTGCTTTGTGCAGGCCAACAGCTAGGTACCGGGGGTACAAGAGACTCCAGCCTCAGCTCCTGCCTTGGGGAGCTCCAGTTTTGGTGGGGAGAGAGTTAAACAATTACTGCCATGTGGTCAATGCACAAGGGCAGTGAGACTCAGAGGAAGGTGCTGGGGCCAGTAAGGGTTCATCTGACAAAAACAGAGACCTGCCCAGGTGTTTAACTAGGAAGAGACTTAGCACAGGACGGTAGGTGCTTACAAGTGGTTGGACTAGCTGGATTGTGCCTTGTGTTGTAGGGAGAGCTGTCAAGACTTCCAAGGCTGGGCGGGCCTGCTGGCCACTTCACTATGAACACACTGCAGCTCTGGTGACTCTGGGCTTGTCCCTTCAGATGAGATGGGCTCTGATCCCCTCTCCTGCTTCCTGAAAGAAGACGCGTTTGGGATGCATTGCCACCGTCCAGCTAAGACTACCCCCACCGGCCAAACCTCTGTTCATTGATCTTTGGTCCTTTTTAAACTTGGCTGACCCATGGCTACCTTGGCTCCATCTGCGCAGGTCCAACTTGCTGTGGCCAAAGAGCACAGCCAGTGTTCTGGAGCTGGGCCTGAGAGGTGGTGAAGGAAGGACCTGAGGCTGCTGAGCTCATCATATGCCAACCTAAGCTTCACCCCTGATTTTAGGCTGGGACAGCAGTGCTATTGTGGTCACATCTAACCAGAGCCACCAAAAGCACAGAACGGCACAATGACCGAGCAGACCCATCATCTTCCCTGAAGGACAGCAGACGGAATCGTCTCTTAAAATTCTGACAATCAAATGAGGAAGCAAGACAACCATTTGCTTCCAGCCACAGGAGATGGGAAAAAATATTCTTACATCCTGAAATACCTGTCATTTCCCCTTCCTGTTCCTCGGGTGATGGCTTCAGGGTCTTTCTGTTCCTTCAAGGGGGTGGGGCATGGCCCTTTGTACTGAAGAGCAAGAACATTCACATGAACATTCATGATCCTGGAAGTTTAGCCCAATCCACTCTCCTGAGGAAATATCTCCAGGAGATAGAAACACACATTACTCTTCATTTCATTTGCACTCAGTACCCCCGATATTTTAAGCTGGAGATATATGACAAACAAATTGCAAGAAACTTATTTACCACTTGAGGCACAACGATCGCTGCTGGGGGCCAGGCAGCAGCTGCAGCCCAGAATGAAGGTCAAAGCTGCTCCTAGCCTGAGACTGGCCCGAGGGCTTTGATAGGTCACACTTGGATGAGCAGTTTTGCAGCTGGCAAAACAGGCCACAGGGCCCTGGCCAGGGTACAAAGCCCACAGATGTTTCCATCCTTTGCGAACTGTCTGGAAGGATGAAGGCTATGCCACCTGATGATGCGGCACCCAGAATGGGACCCTGCATTCCAGTGTCCATCTTTATAGAGATGTTCAAAAAAAGTAATTGGTTGAAATGTCATTTGGAAAAGTCAGTATACTCTGGGTGGGGTAGGGCAGGGCTGAGGCAGTTTGAGACCTGCCTGGGAAACTTAGTAAGACCCTGTTTTGAAATTAAAAAAGGGGGCTTGGGATTGGACTAAAGTACCCCTGGGTGTGATCCCCAGGAATAATAATTTTAAAAAAGTATGTGGAAATATCTAGAAATGTACAGAAATGGGAATCTGGTGTTTTTTCCCCTTTTCTTAACATACACGTAGGCTAAGATGCTCAGAGCTGAGTCTTTTGTTTGTTTGTTTGTTTGTTTTTAAGTGCTGCCTGGTCTTCAAAATTTTAAAAACTAAGTTGACTTAGGTATGGTACCACATGCCTGTAATCTTGGTAGTCTAGGTGGTGGAGGCAAGAGAATCACAGGTTCTAGCCCAGCCTGGGCAATTTAGCAATTTAGGGAGATCCTGCTTTGGAACAGACAATAAGGAAAAGAAGGAGAGAGAGGAGGGAGAAGGGCTGCAGACATAGCTCAGTGCGAAAGCCCTGGGTTCAATCCTTAGAACTGAAAAAATAAAACAAAAAGCCCAAACCAAAATGTCTTATTGACTCAGAGCCTGGTCTTTGCCTTACACTAAGAGTCCTGAAGTGAATACTTCTTATGGACTATTCAAAAAGTTCCATTCTTCTGACAGAAGAACTTATTTTTAGGTATGGATTTTTTTTTTTACCAGTGCTTGTTATTTTTTATTTTACATGTTAAATTAAATTATATATTAGATGTTTCATATATTTTAATGTATAAATTAATATATATATATATATATATATATATATATATATATATATATATTTGTTGTTACCAGGGATCAAACTCATGACCTCATGCTTGCCAGGCAGGTATTTATGCTGCTGAGCTAAATCCCCAGCCCCAAGATACATTTATTTTTGAGATGTGGTCTTGCTAAGTTGATTAATTGCCCATGGTGGCACTGAATTTGGGATCCTCCTGTCTCAGGCTCCCAAAGTGTCGCAACTACAGGCCTGAGCTATGCACTTCCAAAGTGCTTTGTAGTCAGCAGTGTGTGAACCCTGGTAGTTTGACTTTGGCTGTCCAATAATCTAGGATACTAGAGGTACCTATGATAAAACAAGTACTTTGAAAAGCAATTCAATAGGTTTCTACTATAAGTTGAAAGATATTATAACTTATACACAAGCTTAATACACACAACTGCGAGAAGTGCCCACATGATCCGAGGGGCAAACCCAGTGTTTTCCCAGACCTCCCCTCTAGCTGGGGGCTTGCACAAGGCCTCCTGGTATTGGAATCACATGGTGCCAGAGCCCAGGGCTCAAATGCAAGCCCAGGCTCACCGTGTGCTGTCTGGATGTCAGCATCCACCTCCCCGGCTCGTCCTCTGTGAGGGCTGTGTAGCTGTACCAACCTCTCTGGGCCACGCAGAGAATTAGGTGAGTTGGACTCTCCAGAGTTCTGGCTTGTTTGACAGTAGTGGCTTTTGACACATAAGACCAGTGACTTATCCCCTCCACCCCTGGCCAGGTGGAGGTTTCTGGCACACAAGAGAGGGAAGGAACAGTCACCAGGCAGCAAGCACACAGGAGGGATCCCTGAAGAGCAGGCTGTGGGCTGCGGAGGGAACTCCCCACTGCCCACCCCCACCCCACCAGCGGCAGGTGACCGGACCTCTCCTGCCTGCACCATCTCTACCACCTGCCCATGGTGGTGTGGAGCAGGAGTGAGACCCCGACTCAAAATAAAAATAAAGGACTGGGGGTTTAGCTCAGCGGTATAAGTGCCTGCTTGGCAAACACGAGGTCATGAGTTTAATCCCTCGTACCAAAAACAAACAAAAAACAAACAAACAAACAAAAATCCTGACAAAATAAAAAATAAAAAGGGCTGGGGATGTAGCTCAGTGCAAAGGCTCTGGGTTCAATCTCCAGTACTGGAAAAAATAAATTAGCATTTAGTTACAACCAAAGTATATGCTTTAGAAAAAAATTCAGTGTTTTAATTAGGCCAGTGAGTCCAAGGAACATTGTCTCTTGCTGTTTCAGGGGAGAAAGCTCTGGGATTTTAAGGAAACATTCCTGGATTCTCAGGTATCACCATTAGGATGATATAGTTGATACATTGTGTCAACTTGAGAAGTCTAAAAGCTTAACTAAGTAACTAGGCAGTTTTACAAGGTAGAGTGTAGAGGACATGCTTTTACTGCTCTAGGATGCTGTTCATTGTGTCAACTTGAGAAGTTTAGAAGTTTAACTAACTGACTCAGCAGGGGGCCAGGTCCTTACTTTGTAACCTATCCTGTATGGAGTACAGGTATGGAGAGGGTGTGAGTGCTATGAGGTAGCCTGCTTACCAGACAAGGGAGGAAAAGGGGCGTGCTCTCCTTCCCTGTGGCTCTTGTTGCTTTTGCTGGCTTTTGCCAGCTTAGATGGTTCCCCCTGTGCCATGCCACCCTGCCTTGGAGTCAGCTGATTGTGGGCTGAAAGACACCTCCTCAAAATGTGAGCTAAATAAATCTTTCTTTCCTTAATTTGGGCATTGGGTATTTTGTCTCAGCAATGGGAGACAAGTAACCAAGACACAGGAGGATTCAAGGAACCTCCTAGAAAAGGAGGAAAAGAAAGGGGAGGCACTCAGGTCAGAAAGGCCCAGGTTGGAGGTGCAGCTCAGCAGTACAGTACTTGCCTAGTAGGCATGAGGGCCCTGGGTTTGAACCACAGTGACCCCAAACGAAACAGGTGTAGGGTGGCAGGAAGGGCCCACACTGTCAGCAGGAAGCAGTATCAGGCCTGTCTCTGCTTGCTGAAGATTCTGATTCCAGGGAAGGGTCTGAACAGTCCTGTGAGAAGGGCAGGCCTCTTGACAGACACCTGTCTCTTCAGACTGATCCCAGGTGGGGGGGTTCCCTAGGTCCCCTGGACACTAGGCAGGGTCAACAGCATCCTGCTTGACAGGTCAGTCAGGCCCAGTGCTTCTGAATGCGTAAAACACAGGGAGATCCTATTGAAAAGCACACCCTGGAATATTGGAATAAGTAGGAAACATGATAATATGTGTATTTTTTTTTTTTTAACTCACTAAATCACAGGGTCACCGATGTTGCTTCCTAACCACTGCCATGCAGGTAAACAATATTCTGAAAAATCTGCAGTAACTGTAATGTGTTCTGAAAATATCTGTGCTTGCCCCTTGGGACAAAGTCACAGATACTCTAATGCCACCGTGGCCATTGGCCTAAGCTTATAACGGAAGGAAATGCTACATTTCAGTAGGCTAAAAGAAATAAAAATGAAAACACCTTCCTCATCCAGGGACTCCCGAATTTGAGAGTCTCTCTGGCCTTCTGTAAAAAAAGTCAAAAACCGCTGGATGTGGTGGCGCACGCCTGCAATCCCAGCACTGATGCAGGAAGGGGGCTGAGGTCAGCCTGGACTACTAGTGAGTCCAAGGCCAGCCAGAACTGCATGGTGAAACTTTGTATCCAAAAGACACACACACACACACACACACACACACACACACGCACACACACGTCAAAGGTTTAAAAGTTATGTGATAACAGTAAAAATTCCTACATTATAAAATCGTGCATTTCCAGTTGATTCTATTTTTTCCCCCCAAATACTACAGTCTTTATTAAATACACTTAGAAAAGTATCTTTCTGCCAGGTGGGGTGGTGCAGGCCTGTAATCTCAGCACTCGGGAGGCTGAGGCAGTAGGATTGCTATAAATTCCAGGCCAGCCTGGGCTACATAGCAAGATCCTGTCTCACCCTCTCCCTCCTTGCAAAAGTGTCTTTCATGTTTGAAGGACAAGGAATATATCTCTAGAAGGACCGGGCTTAGTGCCACTTGGCCAGCAGCTTCCCTCTTCCTCTTCAGGTGGCAGGAGCAGGGAGGGTGCACCCCAGACAGCGGCGCTTGCTGAGGGGTACGTTTCCCAGAACCCCACTCCTGAAGAATGCTCAAGTCAGTTTCTGAAGTCAGTTCCCGGCGTCGTCGGGACATTGGCGCGAGCTGGAAGGCGGGGAACCTTGCATTCTGTTCCCGACCAGCTGTGTGACTCCAGTGGGTGGCAAACGTCCTTGGGTCTCCCTCCCTCCCTCCCTCCCGGCTCTGGAGGAAGACACAGTAGCTCAGCCATGTGGCGCTTTGACCCCGCGGGGCGCGGGCTGCTGAAGCTCCCAGAGCCGCAGGCGGCTGACGCAGAGATGGGTGGGGACACGCGCGGGATCGCCGGACCCCCGGCAGGCGGCGCGGGATGGGTGGGGAGAGCGCTCTGCTCAGCTCGGAGCCCCCACCGCGCTGCTACGGATCAGTTGATATAAATAGGCACTTTGGCCTGGGAGGCGCCTCCCCGACCTGTGTTGGGCTCTGCTGCGCTAAATTTCGGAGGTTCGCACTACAGGGACACCAGGGAGGGTTCCTTCACCCAAACGCTGTGAGTGGGCTAGGCGGACTAGCAGTGTAGATTTTTAATTTAAAACTATAGAGAAAATTGGCTGGAGTGATTAGTGCATAGCACGCGATTCCAGACGCTGATGTTAAGATTAAAAGTTAAAAAGCAGCCCTTCTACGACCGCGGCAGGACTCGAACCTGCAATCTTCTGATCCGAAGTCAGACGCCTTATCCATTAGGCCACGCGGCCGCCCGACCACTATAGAACTGTGAGTGCTCTATAACGTACTTTCTACGCCCAGCTCGCTCGGGGCTGACTCACCCGCTTCTTGCGCAGGGGGGTCGGGTCCCTGCGTTCGGCTTTCTGCAGGCAGCTCCCGCCCGGAAGTCCTCCGGCCCCCCCTGCGTGAGGGCTGCTCCATTCTCGCTCCTCTTATTGGTCGTGCCGGGCGCCTCTGCCCGCCTCCCGGGCAGCCGCGGGACCTAGCGGGCGCTGACGGGAACTGGCGACTGCCAGCGAAGCTGACTTCTCGGCTCCGTCCCGCACGCCAGCCCCAGGCTGCGTAGGCCGCGCGGAGGGAGCCTCTGCATCTTCTGCAGGAGCTCAGGGTCGCCGCGGACTGAGGAGCACCGGGCCGAGCGAGGTTTCCTAGGGGCTTGGAGGGGCGCAGTCGGTCCCTGAACAGCGGCACCGTCCCCTCCTCTCCAGGACGAGAGCGGGGCGGCGGCCGGTACCAGGGCGGGGTGCGGATTTGAGTTCGGGGCGCGGCGGCCACCCGTGGGTTCGAATCCGGGCGCCGGCATCTCTCCGTGCTAGGCCTAGAGCCGCGGCGGCCGCGGCAACGGGCTACCATCTGCAGAGCGCTTGCGGGCGGGAGGGCAGGGCCCTGAGACGTGTGCGTCCTCTGTCCCCGACAGCAGTCCCCGGTGACAGGGAGACCCCGTAACCTCATTTTGCAGAGTAGGCAGTAAGGAGCTTGCCCAACCAAGGTCATGAAGCTGGTCAGAGCCAAATCCGGAGGCCAAGCCCCACGTCGTGCTTCTCTAGAACCCTGGCTGCAGCTCCTTAAGTTCTTTGAGGAGCCCGTATGGACACCACTTTCCCCGGGAGGGACTTTGCAATTTCCCAAGGTGGTTTGAGGTTTAACTTGCACCCAAAGGGTCTGGCACAGGCCCTCGGGACGCAGTAAACGGTCAAGGAGCGACTGCTGTTAATTCCGCACACCCGCACGTGTGATATAACACCTCGTGTTGTCTATCTCCTGTAGGGTTTGTGGGAGGAAGGCAGGCATGGTCAGCCCCATTTTACAGCCTGGAAAACAGAGACAGGACGTGTCTCTCAGCCTGTAAACGCAGCCAAGCTGGAGCCCAAGGCCAGGTGTCCTGACTCCCAGCGGGGAGCTTCCTGCACTAACGATGAGCCGCCTGCTCTGGAAGAAAATGGCCAGCGTCGCCGTCGGGCCAGGGCCAGTTCCAGTAACCGGTCGCTGGGCCTCCAGCTCCGTCCACGTCCCCGTCCCCAGCGACGGGCCGCTGCAGTCGCAGCAATCGCAAGGGCCATCCTCGGAGGGCGGGCAGCTGCGGCACAACCCCTTGCATATCCAGATGCTCTCCAGAGGGCTGCACGAGCAAATCTTCGGGTGCGAAGGGCCGAAACCCGACGAGGCCGCGGTGCGCCGCAGCGTGGAGCACTTGGAGAGGCACGGGCTCTGGGGCCAGCCGGCCGCGCCCTTGCCAGACGTGGAGCTGCGCCTGCCGCGGCTCTATGGGGGCAGCCTGGACCAGCACTTCCGCCTCCTGGCCCAGAAGCAGAGCCTGCCTTACCTGGAGGCGGCCAACTCGCTGCTGCAGGCCCAGCCGCCCCCCCAGCCCCAGAGCTGGGCCTGGGCGGAGGGCTGGACGCGGTACGGCCCAGAGGGGGAGGCCGTACCCGTGGCCATCCCCGAGGAGCAGGCCCTGGTGTTCGACGTGGAGGTCTGCTTGGCAGAGGGAACTTGCCCCACGTTGGCGGTGGCCATATCCCCCTCGGCCTGGTAAGTAGGGGCCAGGGACAAAGGACATTATTGCAAGTAGGGGACCCAGCTTTAAAGTTTGGTTCAGTGAGTTTCCTGAGTTCCCACTGTGTGCTGGGTGCTCATCCGGGGAATTCTGGTGTGGTGAAGTGAGCAGGCTTCCCTGGGCTTCTGTGGAGCTCACTCTCTGGTGGGAAGATGCAGGCAGTAAATAAACACCCAAGCAAATGTCAGGTGGAGATTGGACCATGCAGAGAATCATACGTTCTGAGGCCACTTGAGATGACCAAGATTTGGCTCCTTCACTCCCTTCCCTAATAGTTTCATGAGAAATTAGCCTGCGAAGACATTGGCATGGTGTTTCTGTTTGGGTATGCTATTGGTTATTGTGGGCAGGAGGAATCTCCCTTTTGCAGGACTGTCCAGGCAATATAAGATGTTCAGCAATTTGGTTCCCCATAAATGCCAAACCAAATTCCATCTAACACTTCAGATGGCCCTCGGAAGTGGCATGGCCTTGACCATCCCCAAATGAGACACATCACTTCCCTCAGTTTCCCAAGTGGGCATTTTGATCTGCAAAAGATGTATATCCAGTCTTTTTCTCTGCTTTTTAAGTAACTTTCTAAGTGCTACCCAAGTTTCTTTTTCCGACAATGATGGCAGTACTGTTTCTCCCCTTTTTTATTCTTCATTCCAGGATTAAAATACTATTTACAACCTTAATGCTTTCAGGCATGGCCAGCAAAAAAAGTTGGCAGTTTCTTTATTCCTATTGGAAGCCACATCTTTGTAAAGAAAGCTGCGAAATGTTATATATGCAGTTGAAAATGGTGAAAGCATGGCTAAATAGATAAGGTAGGCACTAATGGCTGAAAAGAGCAAAACTGGATGATTTTGCATTGATTTCGTTCCAGTTATAATAAAAATCACAGTGCTTATTATGTAACTTGATGGGGAATAGTGGCCATCATTTGAAAAGATAAAGTAGGCTTTGGTGGCTGAAAGAAAATTAGGAAACCAGCGACAAGGAAGAGTGGTCTTTTGATCTGTTCGTTCTTTTTGACCAGTTTCCTGAAAGGTCCCTTTTCTCTTACCCCTCCTTTCTCTCTTTAACCTCTTTCTTCTTTTTCTTCCTGTTTCTCACATTTTACCCTCATTCTCATTCCATCCTTGCCAGCGGTACTGGGGGTACTGCTTAGCTTTCCCCATGCCAGAAATCATTGTTGAGGACAGGGCTCATGCTGGACTCTTCCCCTAGTGGCGGGTGGGGTGGGTGCCAGATGGTACCCCGCAGCCCACCCTGCCCCATGACTGTGTGACAGGAGGTAGCTGACTGGCCCATGGTTCCCAGGGCTGGGAGGAGCCTGAGCAGGTCAGAGCCTCTTGCAGGGTGACTTCAAAGACTGTCTCTGAGGCTAGAGGGGAGTCACTCAGGGCACCCCTGCATTTACTGGCAAGTCACAGGACAATTGTGGGGTTACTGGCACGGATTCCAGCTCATTTTAATCTTACCCAAGGTGTGTGCATTTTGGCTTTTCCTTTTTTAAGATCATAGATAAGTTTATAAGATGACTTCATGGATAGCTACAGGCCTGTGTCTTGACACCAGTGTGGCTTTTTATTGTCTCTAAATCCCTCTTGTCACTATAGGCTCAAGTACTTGACATTCTTTAGCCTTTTCTTCAGCATTTTTGTTTTGTTTTCATACTTTTAAAGACATTTTTTATTTTTATTTTAAAGAGAAAAAAGTGATACAAAATTTCAAAACAAGATAGGATAACAATGGTTAATACGTTGTGTATTGTTATCTTCAAAGGAATTTCCCATATAACAAGATATAGGCATGAAAAATTGATGAAACAATATAAACACAAACCTTTTCAGCATTGTTTTTAAGGGCTTTGATGTGCTGGCTTAGCAAGGGAGCAGGTTGAGCTTGAGTACCCATTTGGAGTTGAGTTAGATTTTGGTGGATATGGGGCTGGGGATTTAGCTTAGTGGTGTAAACACTTGCCTGGCAGGTGCAAGGTCATGAGTTCCATCCCTGGTACCAAAAAAAAAGATTTTGGTGGATTTGAAACTAGGAACCTCACTTCCAAACACACCAATTTTTTGTGAACAGAGCAAATCTCCCATCCTCCTTTCCATCAAGGTACAGGGCAGTTCTCCATAGCTGTGGTACCCATGCGTGTGTCCTGGCCACTTACCCAAATGGAGTGGGCTTTGACCCTGGGGACAGTTGGTGGCCACCCCTTTGGGTCTTGGGCGGATGGCAGTCTTTCCCGGTCGGTTTCAGGTCCCGTAGGCAGCGGTCATCTCCTGTCCACCCCCACTGGCACATGTGCATACATCTCCCATCGTGGCGTCTCCTGCGCTCACTGCGGGGTGCTTCTGTGAAGTGCATGACTTGCTCTTTGTCCTTCAGAATCTTTGCAGCCGTCAGATGATTCATCCTGTATGTGTGTGCAGCATTTGTCATTTTTTTGTTGTTCTTGCCACTTTCAATTAAAAAAGAAGTCTTCTTTTTGGGTTCCATTATTGTCTGTCTCCTTTACTAGCACTTTGAACCCTGTCTGTTTTATGCTTAGACATGAGGAGTTGGCTGTGTTTATAAAACATCTCAGTCTGGTGCAGCTGAGCATGGGCCTTAGAAATACTTGAGTGGCTCAGGCCCAAATAACTGTGCCTGGCAACCAGTGCTGTGGTACTGGGTGCCATTGCTATCTGTGGGAGTTCGAAAGTAAAGCAGCCTGGTGATCTCTCCCCATAGTGCACCCCCTGCCTGCCCCCTAGCCTCTGTGAGGGTGAGCAGTACCCCTGGGTCTCACCTGTGTCCCTAGCTGCTAGTGCAGGAGCTGGCATGCGGTGGTAGTTGTGCAGTGGGTGATGGAGAGTGGGCATGCGGTGCCTCCACCCTCAGCCTGCCTGTTCTACCCTCCCTCAGGTATTCCTGGTGCAGCCGGCGGCTGGTGGAAGAGCGTTACTCTTGGACCAACCAGCTGTCGCCGGCTGACCTCATCCCACTGGAGGTCCCTGCTAGTGCCAGCAGCTCCAACCAGCAGGACTGGCAGGAGCAGTTAGTGGTGGGGCACAACGTTTGCTTTGACCGAGCCCATATCAGGGAGCAGTACCGGATCCAGGTAAGGCTGGGGACTGCAGTTCCGCACGTGGTGAGCTGGAGCCTCCGTGGAGCTGGGGAAGCCGTTGCTTCCTTGGTCACTGTCTCTATCTGGTGCAGCAGCTACAGGGACTCCTGTGAACCTGCTCTGTGCCATCTCTACCCAGCATTCTGTTCCATGGCAAGCCTGGGACAGCACTGCAGTTGTCACAGAGTAATCATGGCACTTTAGATCTTAGCATAGAAATTTGTGGGGGCTTTGAGTCACAGCCTTGCTCCACACCTTGCCTCAGCCATGGATGGGCATGGTGAGCTCCTTAACATCTCCAAGCCTCAGTTTCCTTTTGGTGAAAAGAGAACTGATAGAAACTCCTTTGGAGGATTTTTAGGAGGGTTTGCACACACATACATGTCAAATACTCAGAACCATGCATCGCATGCAGTTGCAGTGATTGATTGATTTTTGAGACAGGCTCTTGCTCTGCAGTTCAGACTGGCCTTAAGCTTACTTTGTAGCCCAGGCTGGTCTCGAACTTGTAACAATCCACCTGCCTCAGCCTCCTGAGTGCTGGGATTACAGGTGTGCACCACCATGCCTGACTAATGATAATGGTTCTTATTTTTTCATCTATTAGTACATGTTCATTTGTTAGTACATTACCTGGTGATTACATCCACTGTTGGGAATAGCCACATGTACATAACATCTTAATTCCTTTTATGTCATCTTACTTTTCCTTCCTCTTTCTGAAGAGCTGTTTTTCACTGTCTTCAAAGCAGCCCCAGGAGAGAGGCAGGGCAAGGAACAGCACACTTAGCTTAGGTGCTTGTGAGCAGCTGGGCTTGTAGGCTACACTGGTAGTTTTGAAGGTTGTTTGGCCCCTGAGTGCCTGCCTGGGTTGCTTGGAGCTGCTGCTGGAACCTGGGACTTGGCCAGGTATGCACCTCCAAGGGCAGTAGGTGTGGGCCTTAGGGCAGGCCCCTCACAGGCTGAGGGCAGACACAAGCAAGCATGAAGGTTCTGTGACACAGCAGCAGTAGCAGCTGCGTGCCAGGAGGAGAGCCCATGGGAGGAACCAAGGTGGGGCTGGGTTTGTCATCATTACAGCAGCAGCTGGTCGGCCCCTTGCCCATAGCCTGCTCTCTACTCCAGGGCTCCCGCATGCGCTTTCTGGACACCATGAGCATGCACATGGCCATCTCAGGGCTGAGCAGCTTCCAGCGCAGTCTGTGGATGGCAGCCAAGCAGGGTAAACGCAAGGCGCAGCAACCCACACAGCGAGGCCAGAAGTCCCCAGGCAAAGCCAGTGGCCCAGAGGTGAGAGTCCACAGGGGTTGGTAGGAGCCTTCACCAGTGCATGTGGCTGGCTCATGGCCAAGCTGACATGCTGTTCCTTTGCTGTGGTCCCCAGATCTCCTGCTGGGACTGGGTGGACATCAGCAGTGCCAACAACCTGGCGGATGTGCACAGCCTCTATGTGGGAGGACCGCCCTTGGAGAAGGAGGCCCGAGAGCTGTTCGTTAAGGGCAGCATGAGGGACGTCCGGGAGAACTTCCAGGTACGGTGTCAGCAAGGAGCTGCAGAGCTGTGGGCTGCAGCAGGCAGACCTGCAGCCAAGCGTGGGGAAGACCTGGCGGTGGTAGTGGGTGCCTGCCCGCCCAGCACCTTCCTGTCACCTTATGCCAGGACCTGATGCGGTACTGTGCCCAGGACGTGTGGGCCACCTACGAGGTTTTCCAGCAGCAGCTGCCGCTCTTCTTAGAGAGGTGAGGGGGAGGCTCTGTGGGATTGCTGGGAATCAGTGGGTCCTGGTAGCACTGGTTTTTGCTTCTGCTGGGGACTTAGCCTGCCTGTGCAAGAACAGAGCTACTCTGTCTGGTAGTGTCTGTGGGGCCCTGAACTCTGGGTTGTGCTTGTGCCTTGTGGGCCTGGCCCAGTTTGTTAAGCATCTCTGTGTGCAGATCCTGAGCCGAGGGCTGAGGTTTATTAGTGAGTCACAAGCACCAGTCAGATCTGGCTCAAGCTTGCCTGCCTCATCCTGCTCACTTGGCCTTGGCCAGGTTGCCTGGTTTCTACGGACTTCAGTGTCCCTGTTGCGGAGATGCACAGACATGCTTAACTCCCCAGCTGTGATCTTGGGGTGTGTGTGGTTATGCAGCAGCGGAGGGCCATTCTCACTTCTGTGACCTATCACTCCCACTTCAGGCTGAGTGAGGATGGAGCTTACTTCTCTGTGAAAGATGAGGGACCTGATTCAGGGCTGGGTATCAGCAGAGCTGGGGTTTGTGTTCCTGCCTGACTTCAGAGCCATGCCCACGGGGTGGTTGGGATGAATTTGCCAAACTGGCCTAGAGATTGGGCCAAAGCATCAGCTCGCATGGTCACATAAGGCAGTGCCGGTGTTTGTCCCCAAGGTGTCCCCACCCAGTGACTCTGGCTGGCATGCTGGAGATGGGTGTCTCCTACCTGCCTGTCAACCAGAACTGGGAGCGCTACCTGGAGGAGGCACAGAGCACCTATGAGGAGCTGCAGCGGGAGATGAAGAAGTCACTGATGGATCTGGCCAATGACGCCTGCCAGCTGCTCTCAGGAGAGAGGTACGCAGGCCTCCGTGGGCAGGGGACAAACAGGCATGAGGCCTGGCCTTTGTCTCGACCTGGGCCCCACCCTGGCTGTGCAGGTACAAGGAAGACCCCTGGCTTTGGGACCTGGAGTGGGACCTGCAAAAGTTTAAGCAGAAGAAGACAAAGAAGGTGAAGAAGGAGGAGCCGGCCACAGCCAGCAAGTTGCCCATCGAGGGGGCTGGGGCCCCTGGGGATCCCACGGATCAGGAAGGTGGGGAGCATGGGCGAGAGACGGGGCGGGGTGGTCCCTGGGATGGTCCTAGGATGCAAGGGTCCTTGAAACGGGTCACTCCAGCCTCCTGGAGAGAAGTAGGCCGTGTAGGTCTTCCTGAGAGTTCTTCCTCCTGGTCCTGACTCTCCCCAACCCTGCACAGACCCTGGCCCCCCCAGCGAGGAGGAGGAGTTTCGGCAAAATGTCACGGTGCGCGCCTGCTTGCAGCAGTTGAAGGATACCACAGAGCTCCTCCCCAAGCGTTCTCAGCACCTTCCTGGACATCCAGGGTGAGCCCTGTCTCCCAACATACCCAGTGGCTGCCCTCACGCTGTCCCCATGAGACCCCTTGTCAGGGCTCCCACAAGGAGGCAACGTGTGTCTGCTACTATTTATTCACTCCTGTTCCTGCTCTTTTCAGCCCCACCAGCTTCCTGGGCTCATCAGGTACAGAGCCCTGAGCACCTGCTGTGCCATCTGCAGCAGCTTCTGGGGTATAAGTGGAGCTCAAGGTGTCCCTTCCAGTAGTTCTGTCTCCCTAGGAGACACAGATGTGCAGACAGCACAGCCACAGGTGCCTGTTAGACAGAGCAAGTGGTGCTGAGCACTGAGAAGGGAGGTTCCTGGAGGAGGGGACTTCATCTGAGCCTCAGTGGCAGAGCCAGAGTAAAGGGCAGGCTGCCAACTTGGTACTGCCCTAAGAGTGACTGTCTGGTACCTGCCAGCCTTTCCTGGTGACAGCCTGGGAAGGCCTGGTAGCTTTTATGATAGCAGGGAGGTTAGATCCGTTCTCTCTGTGTGGAAGATATGGGGGCTTGGGGTAGGTCTTTGGATCCCGAGTTCTCCCTAGTACCATTGGGCTGACATGGTCTTTCCTTTGGACACAAAACCATTCTAGGATACTTTACAAGGGTCTGATCAAAGGAAGAGATGGTGACTTGTAGGCCTATGTTATCAGAAAGTCCTGGGGCCATGCAGGGTGGGTGGCTGTGTCATGAAGATACCTCCTTCCCCTATGACACACTTTTCCTCCTGGTGGGTTGAGTTAGGTGGTACCGGAAGCTCTGCCCTCGACTAGAGGACCCTGCGTGGACCCCGGGCCCCAGCCTCCTCAGCCTGCAGATGCGGGTCACGCCTAAACTCATGGCATTGACCTGGGATGGCTTCCCCCTGCACTACTCAGAGCGTCATGGCTGGGGCTACCTGGTGCCTGGGCGGCGGGACAACCTGGCTAAGGAGTCGGCAGGGGTGGCCTGCCCCTACAGGTGTGGCTTGGGCTGGGCTCTGGGGAGGAAAGGGTTGGAGGTTGAGGACCCTGGGCTTTTTCTGGAGAAACCAAGATCACCTCAGGCTGATGAGAAGAGCTGGAGTCTAGGAATCTGGGTTCTAGTTCTTTTTTTTATGACTTCTCTGACGCCATGGGCTCTCCACCTGGATGTGGGGCCCCAGGGCACCATGGAGATGCAAGGCCTGCTCCTGGGACCAGCAGTACAGCCATCTCACAAGAAGGGAGGCTCCCAGAGGGAGGCTGTTGGAAGCAGCAGGGGAGAGGGACTTTTATTTTCCTGGGTATAATTTGAGTGCCAATAATGTGCCAGGTACTGGTTTTTTTTTTGTGGTACTGGGGATCAAACTCATGACCTCCACTTGCCAGGCAGGTGCTTATGCCACTGAACCCCCAGCCCTCCAGGTACTGTATTAATGAGCCCTTTGCAGAGCTTTTTGTTCCCCAAGCAGCCCCATGAGGTAGGATAGTTACCCCCATTTCATTGGTTTTCTTGTGCTGGGGACCAAACCCAGGACTTCTGCTTTGTGCATGCTAGGTAAGCACTCTACCTACCACTGAGGTACACCTTGTACCCCCACAGGCCTGGGGAAGTTAGTTGTGCTTGGGACCATAAACCTATGACATGTGTGTTAATTTGTTTTTAAAGACAAGAGAGGATAATGTATGAGTTGTGTTTTTGTTTTTTGTTTTTTAACTAAAACCACAGTATTCAGGTTTAAATGCAGTGTTGGCACTTGGTGATAAATAAGTGAGTTCTGCGTTGTACTTCGGGTACTTGTCCTTGAAAGGTTCACTGTCACTGCAACCCTGAGCTTTTGACAGGTGGGTGCAGGGCAGTCAGGTACTTGAAGCAGCCCAGAATTAAGGGTCCTGGTTTCAGGGAGGACCTTTGCACAAAAGGAGCTGAGCTGGGCCTTGCTACTTTGACCCCCTCATGGATGAATGTGTAGGTGCCAGTTTGCAGTGGGAACTTTAGTCCTGACCTCCAGTGCTCTGTGCCCAGGAACCTGGTGTGCAGTATGCTGTGCCATTTTCAATTTGTCACTCCCTCAGAAGCAGGGAAAGCCCTGTTGCTTGTGGCTCAGAGTAGTTCCTGGGACTGGGCAAAGGGGATTGTGAGAGCCTGCAGAGTGGGCCCCAGTACTCAGGCTGTTGTCCCTGTTCTCTGCTCAGAGCCATTGAGTCCCTGTACCGGGAACATTGCCTAAAACAGGGGAAGCAGCAGCTGCAGCCCCAGGAGGCAGGCCTGGCCGAGGAGTTCCTGCTCTCTGACAGCATGTGGCAGACGGTGCGTACAGGATGTGCCCTGGGCCGGCTGAGTACTGTGCAGGGAAGCGCTCGTGGGTGTGGGGCTGTGGAGCCCCTGCCTTACTCCTCTGGTCCCTGGCCCTACCAGGTGGAAGAGCTGGGCTGCTTAGACCCAGAGGCCGAGGCCAAAGTAGAGAACCTGTCCACTGCGGCACCAGCTTTGCTCCCAGCACTGGTGAGCCCAGGGTCCCTGGGTGGGTCTTGGGTAGTACGCTCCATAGTGCCCATGTAGCTCCTCCCCTTGGGGAGTGGAGTGCTGTCCTGCTCCCCTCCACAACCCTTGGGGCTCTACCCACATTGGGAAGTCAAGCAGGAAGCCCAAGCCCTCATGCCTGTCATTTTCCAGCTCACCTGCTCCGTTTCAGGCCCTTTTCCCACCCCACACCCTGGCCCTTGCTGAATGCAGGCGCCGGAGCAGGACATGATCTAGATGTGTGGCCCCACAGACTGCTGCTGGTGGCCCCAAAGGCAGCCAGCCCACATATCACTATGGCAACGGACCCTACAATGACGTGGACATCCCCGGCTGCTGGTTTTTCAAGCTGCCTCACAAGGTGTGTGTGCAGGTTCACACGTCTTCTGGTGTAATCAGTGTGTGCCAGACCCACTGCAGGCCCCTCAGCTAGGAGACTGTCCTTTTCATGGAAATGACAGTGGAGGGGACAGAGTGTTGTCACCTCGCTGAACTTTGGGGTTTCTTCCTCTGAATGCTGGATGTCAAGGGGCACGGAGATGGAATTTTGTGACCTAGGGAATGGCAAGTGTCTGGCACCACATCTGGTACAGGATAGGTTCTAGTGACTGAATGGTGGTGTTATGGCAGGGGCAGGGTTTGCTTGCGTGGCTTAGTGTGCGCATGCGTGTGTATGCAGGAGAGAAGGAGGTAGAGAATATTGTCCCCAAGTGCTTGACATTCCAGGCTCTGTGGGGAAGACCCCAGAGTCTTCCCACCTGAGAATCTGCCACCTGCCTCCAGCTGCAGCTTCCTTTGCCTCCTCCAGGATGGTAACAGCTTTAATGTGGGCAGCCCCTTTGCCAAGGACTTCCTGCCCAAGATGGAGGATGGCACCCTGCAGGCTGGCCCAGGAGGTGCCAGCGGGCCCCGTGCCCTGGAGATCAATAAAATGATTTCTTTCTGGAGGAATGCCCATAAACGTATCAGGTGGGCCACCATGGGTGTGGACTTGGGTTTCTCAGCCTAGGCTGCCACAGAGGCACGGCTACATTGTGGTGGGGCCAGCCTGCTTATCTTGGCAGCAGGGTCTTGGGCCAGTTGCTTGCCCTCTGGCTTGTTTCCCTGTGTATGGAAAGAAGGGTGTGGGAGGACCGAGATGGGCCCTCCCAGCTCCCACTGGATCTCTTGGTTTAATAGCCAGAGCCATGGGGTAAGGTGGGGGACACTAGAGGGCTGGCAGCCTGTCAGCTCTGCAGGCTGGGAGTGGAGCCCTGTTGTGGGGATGGCAGATGGGTCAGACTCACTCAAACAGCAGGGCCCTGATGGTCATACAGTCTGGCCTGGGGGCAGGGAGAGCGGGCAGGAGGGCTTCATGGATTCCCTGGCAAGGTGCAGAAGCACCTGGGAGGCCTGGCCCATCCCTAGATGGCCCACGTGTCTGGTCATTATCTTGTAGCATCCTTCCCTTTGGCTGAGCCAGGCAGTGAGGGCTGCCAGTGGCCCTAAAGCGGAGCCAGTGTGGGCCGTGGTGGAGTGTAAATGGGTTCTACTCCCCTTTGCTCTACCTGAGCTGCAGCCTGTCTGTCCCTACAGCTCCCAGATGGTGGTGTGGCTGCCCAGGTCAGCTCTGCCCCGTGCTGTGACCAGGTATGGGCCTCTAGGGGGTTGCTGCGGCAGCTGAGTGGAGAGGATCCTAGGGTGAGTGCAAGCTACTGATCTCTGCTCCTTTCACCCCATCCCAGGCACCCCAACTATGATGAAGAAGGCCGTTATGGGGCCATCCTGCCCCAGGTGGTGACTGCTGGCACCATCACCCGTCGGGCCGTAGAGCCCACATGGCTCACGGCCAGCAATGCCCGGGTATGTGTCCTCTGTGCTGGCCCCTGTTCTTCCTCTAGTGGAAAATGGATCTTTGAGGGCCTCTGGGGATTTAGCAAGGAGCATGCAAAAGAACCAGAGGTTTGGATCAGGCAGGACCTGTGCATTTCCTCAGCAGCTGTCTGGTACCTGCTCCTGGCCAGCAGTGCCAGACATAGTAGCCACTGCTGTTGTGGGTTCAGAGGAGGCCATGCAGGAGAGGTGGCCAGGTTTCACCTCACCTACCACCTACAGTAGGGCTCCTCGCCTGCCAGCCCATTGCTGAGGATCCCAGGCCCGGAACTAGAGTGTGTCTAGTGCTGTCTGGCCGTCTCTGAGGCCCTAGTACTTGGTCAGATCTGGCCCCAGGAACCAGGAGAGGTGTCGTCTTCCTTGGGTATCTGGCTGGGCCTGACTGTACCTTTCCTGCAGCTTGACCGAGTAGGCAGTGAGTTGAAAGCCATGGTGCAGGCCCCGCCCGGCTACGTCCTTGTGGGTGCTGATGTGGACTCCCAGGAGCTGTGGATCGCAGCAGTGCTAGGAGATGCCCACTTTGCTGGCATGCACGGTGAGCAGGAGCCGGGCGAGGCTGAGGGAGGCAGCCGAGCCCTGCAGGTGTAGTGCTGGGCGGATCATGTAAGCCAGCACCCCACCTCCCGCCTTGTCCTCCAGGCTGCACGGCCTTTGGGTGGATGACACTGCAGGGCAAGAAGAGCAGCGGCACTGATCTGCACAGTAAGACAGCCTCCACCGTGGGCATCAGCCGAGAGCACGCCAAGGTCTTCAACTACGGCCGCATCTACGGGGCCGGGCAGCCCTTTGCCGAGCGCCTGCTAATGCAGTTCAACCACCGGCTCACAAGGCAGGCGGCAGCCGAGAAGGCCCAGCAGATGTACGCCGTCACCAAGGGCCTGCGCTGGTGAGGGCCTACCCTGCCTGTGGAACCCCCAGGGCCTCAGGCCTCTGTGCGCCCCTCCTCTTGCCCGTCACCTGAGCAGGCTCGCCAAGCCTCTGTGTAGCTGTAGGTGGCTTCTCTGCAGAGTATTACAGGGTAAACCTTCTTCAGGAAACACACCCACAGCTCTGGTTACGCAGCGTACACAGCTGAGACTCAGGTGCTCATGGGAATAACAGCAAGCAGGTGTGAGGTGGCTGGCAGCAGTGGTGGGGGAAACTGGAGAGTGGACTGAGTGGTGGATGGGGGGAGCCTGAGCTGGGTTCCGGTTCACTGGCCGGCTCTCAGGTTTATGTCCTCTGACAGTACTTCATGCTGCACCTCGCTTGCAGGATGGGGAGCAGAGGTGGAGGTTCGTCTAGGCTCTTCAGGGGACAGTGTGTGTGTTCACCTTCGGTTAGCTAGCTGTGGAGACGCCTGCTCATGAAAGACTGAATGAAAAGCAAGCCACGAGTAGGGTGGTGACTATTAGCACAGGAAGAGGAGCGAGCTGGTACAGAGCACATGGACACTGGCTGGTGGGTGGAAGGGGTGGGTGCTGGCCAAGGGCGCCCTGGTGGCAAGGGCAGCGGTGAGAAAGGAGGCTGGGCCTTAGCTGTGGAGCCCCTGGCGGGCATCAAAGCCCCAGACCACAGCCGGATAGTGGGCAAGCCCTGGTGGTTAAGGAGGGACTCTTGAGTCTTAAGAGCCTAGGACAGTGCAATGAAGAGGGGCGAGCCAGGTCTGGACTCTCCAGATGCCTTCTCCCGCCCAGGGGTACACACCATCTGCAGTGCTGGCTGTGGCTGGACACCTCCAGTGTCTCTAGTCCAAGGACAGTAGGAACAGTGACAGCAGTTGTGTTGCTGTCTGTCCCTTGGGCTCCCATAGTGTAGCTCAGGTTTAGGGCTACAGGGGTCCAAGTTCCTGTCTGAGCTGTATCTCTTTCTAGCTCATGACCCCAGCATGTCACTTAACCTCTGAGCCTGTTTGGCCTGTGTGTGTGCAGGGGGTGTGTGCAGGGGCACCCTGACCCCCAGCATGCGCTGGGAATGATCATGTGGACACTGCCCATAGGTACCGGCTGACAGATGAGGGCGAGTGGCTGGTGCAGCAGTTGGCCCTCCCCGTGGACAGGACTGAGGATGGCTGGGTTTCCCTGCAGGATCTGCGCAAGATCCAGAGAGAAGCTACAAGGAAGTGAGAACCTTCTGTGTGTTCAGAGTGAAGGGGGTCCCTGCCAGACCTGGGATACTTTGAGTTTTCGCTCTAAGATGCTGAAGACAAAGCCTGCCTGTTTGTGGTCCCCCAGGTCACGCAGGAAGAAGTGGGAGGTGGCTGCTGAACGAGCGTGGAAGGGGGGCACAGAGTCAGAAATGTTCAACAAGCTGGAAAGCATCGCCATGTCAGACATGCCACAGACCCCAGTGCTTGGCTGCCGCATCAGCCGTGCCCTGGAGCCCTCAGCTGTCCGGGAGCAGGTATCTTACTACCCTGGGGACAGGCGGAGGTGGCCTCCCAACCTCAATGCTGACCACCATGTTGGGGAGCCTGTCTCACCTGTGCGCCTGGCCTCCCCAGTTTATGACAAGCCGAGTGAACTGGGTGGTGCAGAGCTCTGCTGTGGACTACTTGCACCTCATGCTGGTGGCCATGAAGTGGCTGTTCGAGGAGTTCGCCATTGATGGCCGCTTCTGCATCAGTATCCATGACGAGGTTCGCTACCTGGTGCGGGAGGAGGACCGCTACCGCGCTGCCCTGGCCCTGCAGATCACCAACCTCCTGACCAGGTACACTAGCCAAGCAGTCCTGAGTTTCCATCAACCCAGGAATGTTTCTGTTTCCTAGTTTAAAAAGTTAGGGGCATAATGAGACCCTGTTTCCAAAAGATTAAAAAAAAAAAAAAAAGTTTATGGAAGTCTTAAAAACTATTGACTTTAAGATTTGTTGGGTCTGAAAGAGTTGTAAAACCAGTATGAGGAGACCAAGGTGGGCGCAGCTAGGGCAGTTCCAATCAGTAGCTCATACTACTTCCCTAGGAATTCACCTTTCTTTTCTGAAAAGCAAGTGACATAAGACTTTTCTCAATTCATAAAAAAGTGAGATGTTTTTCTTTTTCCCATATATATATATATATTTTTTTGGTACCAGGGATCGAACTCACAACCACGCGCTTGCAAGGCAGGTGCTTATGCTGCTGAGCTAAATCCCACCATAAATGTTTTAAGTGTGACGTCTGTTACTGACATTTTATATTGAGTTCTATCTCCTTTAGTAAAATGCCTAGTAGTTCAATGGATATCAGCATCCCTGCCACTCAGAAACAGCTTGGGAACCATGGGTGAATAGCCAATAAATTTCCAGATTGCCTCCTTAGTCATTGTTTGAGTTACACTTAACAAAGGCCTCATTTCTCAATAGCTGGCCCAATATAGTCATTGAAAGTAGCCTTTTTTTCTACCAGTGAAATATGTGCACCGGAAGTGTGTTAGGCCCCTCTGCACAGCTCAGTGTCAGCAGGGTGCTGGGTTGAGACGGCAGCACTGGCCCATTATCTGAGCGAGCAGGCCGTGTTCACAGCAGGGCACACAGGGCACGGCTATGACAGAAGCCTGGTCTCTTTCAGGTGCATGTTTGCCCACAAGCTGGGTCTGAATGACTTGCCCCAGTCAGTTGCCTTTTTCAGTGCGGTCGACATCGACCGGTGCCTCAGGAAAGAAGTGACCATGGATTGTAAAACCCCCTCCAACCCGACTGGGATGGAGAGGAGATACGGGATTCCACAGGGTGAGCACAACAATCCCTTGCACTGGCAGAGCGGGAGGTGGGAGACCTGAAAATAGTTTTAGGCAGCAGGAAGCCTGGGGCTGAGCCCCAGAGAAGAAATCTCACCTCATCTAAGTTATTTCTGTTTATAAGGTACCCTTGAGCCCCAATGTGATGTTTGAATTACAAAGTTTCCAGAAAGCAGTAAACACGCGGGGTTCTAGAGCCTCAAACATTCCATCTGTACCGGTGCCCTCTTCAGCCACACCAGAAAGGTTTAAAGAGGATTTATTTTGCAAATCAAAGTGCATTGCAAACAAGTGAAACCAGAACAACAGACTTTAGAAGAAAATAAGATGAACTTAAGTTTGTGCAAAACAGAAAACAGACCCATAAAACATCACTATTCCTGCAAATGGTTCTCGACCCTTTTTGCTTAAATTTTAGTTCATGGCCCTTCTCTAACTTCTGAGCTCTCACAGTTCTCCAGGAATCCGCCTGACCATCGTGCACTGTCTTTCAGGAGAAGCGCTGGATATTTACCAGATAATTGAACTCACCAAAGGCTCCTTGGAAAAGCGAAGCCAGCCTGGCCCATAGCTCTGCCTGGAGGCCCTGTATTTGCTCCCGTGGAGCTTCAGCCGGGTGGCACAGGCTCCCAAATTCAGGCTGTACTATGCTTTGAGAAGGGCTTGCCGAATGCCACAGTTCAGCAGAGGACCATGAGGACAACTCCCATCTGAAGGTGCAGCTGTGTGAAGTGGGTTCAGAACCAAGGTGCCAACAGCGGAGAGGGCTGCAGGACAAGGGGCACTGCTGCTTGTGGGTACAAAGGAAGCAGAAGCCTCGAAGTTCACATTAACTCAGGCGTTTGATTGTTTTCTTTTCTTTCTGGGTGGTTCTTTGTTCTCTTCCTTGAGCTCTGGTGCAGCACTCTAGAAGGGGAGTGGTAAAGCTGCTCTAGAACAATGGAAATAAAACCAAACAACAAAAGCCCTTTACCATTTCATCTGTCTCCCTTCCCACTCACGGGGACTGATTATGTTGAAGGGACGAGGGAGTTTCAAGGTAGAGCAGTGAGTGCTAACTCCTTCCCTTAGGACAGGACCCTGCTGGACTCAAATGCCAAGGAGGTAGAGGGCCTGGGCCTGGACAGGCAAGTGATAATCTGAAGAATGGAGGTTCAAAACTTTTGAGAAGCCAGAGATCCATGGTGTTTTATGTAAACTTTCTGAAATGGGAGCAGGCCACTGACTTGCTACTTCCACCTTAAACCTGAGATGAAAATGTTAGGTGTTGCAGGTAAGGAAGGACACATTGGGCTCTACTGCAGTGATGAGGGTGTGGGGCTGGGACTGGTCAGACTAAAGGAGAAGCCAGCACAGGGAGGAGGCCACGGGACCCCAAGAGCATGGAGAGGGATGTCAATGTGTTCCTGAGCAGGAGGGTGGAAGCCCAGGAGGAGACACTGGTTACTGCTCACTTCCTAGAAATGCCTACAATCAAGACAGTGTCAAAGGATTTTGTTTAAAGTTTAAAACCATTCCCTAGAGCACCCTTTGCTCTCCTCACTGATCACTTTTCTGCCCTCCCTATAGTATCTGGCTGCTCCCAAGCAGCCAGGAGGTGTAAGTGGGGCTTGCTGTGTTCAGACAGGAGTGCCACTGACCTCTTCACTTCCCTCCTCCTCCTCCTCTTGGAGAACCATGTCCAGGATGTTTCCTTTGATCTTGAAGTCCCGTGAGGTGCTGAGCTTCATGTGCTGCATCAGGTTCACCTGGACAGATTGCAAGCACAGGAATATCTGGTACCTCACAAGTGTGCTGGGACAGCTGGCAGCATCTGCATGTGGCCCTCCCGAGCCCTTCTGTGCCCACCCCTCAGCCTGCTTTCCTTTCCTGTCAGCTTCCCACCTTGATGCTGGGGTTCTGGTCATGTGATCAGAAACAGCAAAGAAACAGGAATGGATTGTAGTCTGATTTTTCTCCCACTGCAACTGTGGTGGCTCAGTGTGCCAGGTCCCCTCAACAGAGTAAGGGAGACAGGAACACATAATATAGTGCATTTACCTTGGACTTTTTAGAGAGGTTGATGAGAAATTTTTCATACTGTTCTATGGCAAAGATGAGGTTAGGGATTGGCTTGGTTTCCCGTAGAACTCTGGCCTGAGGGAAAGAACGTAAGATTCACATTTCTGGTTTCATGGTTTTGGAAATTTTCCTGTAAATCAGAACTGTGTATGGTTTTGGGGGAGAACTGGACTATTTCACAACTAACTGTAATTTTACCAGTAGAGTCTTGGCAGCTTAATCTCGACTGAAATGCCAATAGATTGCACTGACTCATCCCATTTTTAATTCCTAAACATTTGTTTTTGTGTAAAGATGGACTGCAGAAATTTAGCCTCCTTGGGCTAGGGATTTATTTAGCTCAGCAGCACAGTACTTGCTAGGTAAGCACAAAGTCCTGAGTTTGAATCCCAGGCCCCAAAAAACAACAACAACAACAACCAAAAAAATCAAACAAATTGAGCTGCCTCTCTGTTTTGAAAACAGCCTGGCATTCCCTCTTTCCTTTCCGTAGTCTACACGTGAATTTTCACTATTGGGATTACACGTCTTTGCCCTCCGTTTCATATATATACACACAAGTGAGGAAAGCAGCCAGGTATGGTGGCACACAACTATAATCCCAGCACTCAGGAGGCTGAGGCCAGAGGAGCACCATGAGTTTGAGGCTAGCCTGGGCTACAGTGAGAGCCTGTCTCAAAAAAATGCATGTATATATACATGTTCTCATCTTTTTAAAAATTATCTTGGAGACAATTCTATAGCTGAATGTGGATACATTAATGTTCTGGGAATTTCAACAGGTGCCATCTTGGATGACAATCTCATACACAGGTCTTTACAGTTTCTATATCCTAAAAGTAGAATTGTTGTATCAGTAGTTACTGCCAAATTTGTCCCATTCAGAGGTTCCATTAATTTTCCCTTTGCCAGCAAAGTACCCACTCTCCTGCACCCTCACCAGTTCTCACAGATTCTGTCCTGTAGGGAATGTCTCTTGGAATCACCAGCTCATCCTAAAAACAGTTTTAATGAAGAACTAATGACCGGCAACTGAGTTTTAATAACAGTGTCAGTAGCTTACCATAACTGTGACAACAGCAGTTTTCTCCTTTTTCTTTTCTCCTGTAGATTTCTTATTCTAATGAAAAAGAAACACACTGTCTCATTTCTGTAGTTTTCTATAGTGAGCAGGCTAGTGGTGATTACAGCGGACACTGGGGATAACATCTGGGCACGTAGCATTAGTAGATGCTGGAAGGTGAGAAAAATTTTGTGATTTTGGAGGAGTGGGTACCGGGGATCAAACTCATGACCTTGTGCTTGCCAGGCAGGCGCTGTGCTGCTGAGCTATATCCCCAGCCCCTTTTGTGATGCTCTGTAATCGCCAGATGGTTCTGTGTTTCATGGTGAACAGAAGATGATCCGTTGCTCTTGGAGGTAACACACAGAAATAGAGGGCAGGACAGCCATTACTGTCCTGGGCCAGCTGAGACAGTTAAAAGGTGGTCGCAGGGGAGGCATCTTCCTGCTTGGCTTCCGGCTAAAAGGGCTCCATAAGTGACAGGAAGCATTCCAGAAGGCACAGACTTTCCAATTAGAGGCTATCACAGATGGGTTTTAGGTGTGGTGTGATTATCTGCACAAGAAGGGTAGAAAGGGCCACAGAAACACTTCCCACTGTGGAGATTACTGGGGAATAAATAGCTCCTGAAGAAGAAAACCTGATAACCAAGGACAGGGTACCGACAAGGTAACAATCACCACTGAAGGACACTTGAGGGAAAAACACCATGCTACATTCCTCAACAGGAAGAAAAAAATTCAGCTCAGTGGTAGAACACTTGCCCAGCAAGCCGGAAGCCCTACCCAGCAATGCCAAAACTAAGACCAAAAAGACTACCCAAAACTGTGACCAGAAAGTACAGAGAAGCTGTACCACTGGAGGCAGGAGTCAGTCACATGCTTTGTTCTGAGAAGAGGTGTAGATTCCGAAGAGCTGGCAGTAACAAGGCTACTTTTAGCCATGGAAGGCAGGGTAGAGGGTGGAGAGAAGGAAATCAGCCACAGACACTTCACCTGACCACAGGGAAGTGAGCCATCTTTCCAGAACTGTCACCCAGGATGGTATCCTGCTGAGACTCACTGAACGTAACCCTGTCTACTGCCCATCTCTGCCGACGTAGGAAGTGCTAAAACTTATAGCCATGGGGAAAAATAGGGAAACAAAACCCAGAAAGGGTATTAGAGCTAAAATAGAACATCACTGATGGTCTGCAATCTGGCAGGGTGCTAAAAGCTTTGGAGCAGTGGGTTTTCAGTGTCTTCTTCCCAACAAGAGCTGGGGGGAGGGCCACACACAAGACAGGTAGAGCAGTGGAAGGCATGGCAAGTGTAATCCCATTTCCAGGTAAGAGCTTGAGTTAATGGAGCTATAGCTTCTGCCTCGGGTCACTCACAAAGCAGATTGCACAAAGAGAAGAATGTTAGCCTGCATGCCAGTAGGCATTAAGGCAAAGATAGGGAAGGGAGAAAATGCCCAGAGGATACAGGAAGTTGATTTTTGTGTTAATTTAGGAAAAAACAGAACCTCTAAGGTATCTCGTGCTTCACACACAAGAAAATGCTTGAGAATGGGGTCAGAAACACAGGAACTGCAACCCTCCAACAATTTACAAATAGCACATTAGTCTACAGTGGTGTGGGTGTTGGCAAACTACAGCCCAAAGGACAAATCCAGCCCATTCTCTCTTTTTTGTGGGGGGTGGTACTGAGGATTGAACCCAGGGCCTCAGGCATCCTAAGCAAGTACTCTACCACCCCAGCCCTCATTATCTGTCTCTAAAAATAAATTTCACTGCAACACAGCACGTTCACTACTTGTGTACTTCTCTGTGGCTGTTTTTATATTTTATCAGCAGAACTGAATAGGTGTGACAGTCTGTAACTACAAAGCCTGGAACATTTACTATCTGGCCCTTTATGGAAAGCCTTCTAACCCCTGGTGTACAGCCAAACTAGCTAGGGTCAAGTCTCAGCTCGGCCTCTTACTAGCTCTCTGTTCTTGGACATTTCAATTAACCACTCTAATACAGGGTAAGTCCTGATCACAAAGCCTAGAAGGACAAATGAGGCAATGCGTGAGAAGAACTGAACCACACAGGGACAAGGCAAGGGGTCTCTCTCAGTTCTAACATTTGAACGGATGCAGTGACTTCTGGCTTATAACAAGGTTGCTTAAATATTGTCTAACAGCAGTGTTTCTCAAGCTGAACTGTGGAACACTATTCTGCAAACAGTAATGTTATTTTTTTTTAAGTTCTCAAATAGGTTTGAAAACTACCACTGAACATACTAGTGGACCTCTTGAGACCTTTAATAAGCTAATGAGCATCACGACTCTCTTAGACAAGGAATATGAGTTCAATTGCCTAAGAACTGTCTCAGGCTATACAGGATACTTTGTGAAATGTAGCCTTACAAGCATCAGTAACAATGTGGAGACTAGGAGCTCAAAATCCCAAATTAGAAAGAGTTATATCCTGTACAGACAGACCTGCAGAACGGCAACCACATAAAAATTTACAACCATGAGGTTTGACAAAAGCCTGTCAGCCAGCACCTGGACAAGATTAAAGGAAAGTACTGAAATAAAAGCTTAATGGGAGCCAGATAGGGTGTCGCATGCTTGTAAATACCAGCGTTTGGAAGGCTGATGCAGGAAGACCGCCTTGAGTTGGAGGCTGGCCTGGGCTATGTAAGTGAAGTCCACAGGAGGATGTCAGGCTGGTAATGATGCGGGGTAATCAAGTGAAGCATCATTATCAAAATGGTCACAGTCCAGTGCTTTAACAAACAGCTCCAGGATCTTGGCCAAAGCTGACACTTGGTGATCTGTTCTCTAAAGATCACTGACAGCTGCCAGGACATTTATTGAAGAGACAAAGTAAGTGAGAGCTTGCCTCCTATGACTTCATGTGTTTAAGGGAGTGCTTCTCAGCCACGGGTAACTTTGCTCCATAAGGTCATCGAGTAATTTCTGGCCAATTTTGGTTGTTACAATTGGGAGGTCTCCTACTAGTGTCTGGTAGGGAGAGGGGCCCAGGGTACTGCTAAACATCCTAACATAAACAGAAAAGGCCCCACAGCAAAAAATTTTCTAGCCTGACATGTCAACACTGGTAAAGTTAAAATTCTGGTTTAAACAAACAGTACAGGTTAAAATACTGTAAGAACTTGATAGTATTTATGACTATATGACACTTAAAATTTCTCCAAACCCTGAAAAACTGTTACTAGAGCGGGTTGAGGCAAATGATAGAAGGCACTCATAACACTCTGCATCCCCAGAGGAGGCTGCTGCTCTCTTGGCCATCTGACCTCAGCCTTCCAGTGACTGCTGTCATAGGTACTCAAGGTGCCTGATGGCAGGGACTTTATTTCAGTCACCTAGAAATGAACCAAGTCACAGAGGCACAGCAAGCTTTTTCCTTTCTTGTTCCAAATGCAAATATATCAAATGCTTTTTTTCTCTAAATCAAAATGATTTCCTTGGTATGAATAAAAACCTCATTGCTACAAACTCTTCAAGTCTTAGATTCATCTCAGATGGGCCCTTCTGGCTTATAGTAAGTAGGGAAGAAACTTTACATAAATTCAAGTCACGTGACCGAGCAGCTCCTTGGTAACATAGGCACTTTCCTGCAGATCAACTTCGGTACTGTCTCTGAACAACTTACCTGTACATAAGAAATGTAGGAATAACACAGGGGGGTCAGATGAGAACCAGACAACTTCACCTGCAGCAGAGAAGGAAATCAATGTAACTGTAGCAATAAAATGCGCTCCCATTCTAGGAAAGCCA
This sequence comes from Hydrochoerus hydrochaeris, assembly GCA_004027455.1. Classification (NCBI taxonomy): domain Eukaryota; kingdom Metazoa; phylum Chordata; class Mammalia; order Rodentia; family Hydrochaeridae; genus Hydrochoerus; species Hydrochoerus hydrochaeris. The sequence goes on from PVLA01003459.1 coordinate 107,861, forward strand.
TTCTCAACTTACCAGCTTTTCCATATTTTTTGGAATTCCTCCTGGGCTCCGACATACCTGGAGATACTAGTAACAAAAAAAATTCCCAGATTTAACAGACCATCCTATGAAGCATAACTGACTGCAGGGAAGCCATGGAGTGTGACTCATCACTCTGACTAGACAGGGAAAAGAAAAATCCATACAGAAGCCCAGAACAGGCTTTCTCTTCCCTGCCTCCAAAGCTCCTAAGCTTCCCAGACAGCAGGAAATGAAGGGTTTTGGCTTCTAATCTGCTCAGTTCATTGCTTTAAAAGCCTCTGGGTTAAGAATCTTTGTATCTTAGCAAACCAACAACGTGGCTGTTCCCTAAGAATACAAATCAAGGGAAGAGAGTCTTAGTATTAACATTATAGCACCTTAGTAGCCACAGCCACCCATGTAGCTAAAAGCTGCATTCCAGAGATGGCCACAGTGCTGTCTGCTACAGTGGGTTGGTCTATGCCTTCCTAAGCATTTAATATAGATCACAGATAGAATTAAACTATCTACTTCCTAGCACCTTCTGAATCTGCTGAGGACCAGAACACTGCAAGTGTTTCCCTTAGTCCTTGCAATGAAGGATCTTCAAAGAATCAATGAGAATGGGGCGACTTAAGTGTCAGACTTGGCCAAAATTCTCAAGGAAAGAATTCTTTGAAAAAGTGTTCTCTCACATGTCAAGGAAATATGACTCTAAAAGCAGATTTAGAATAATCCCATCAACTATTTTCTCCTGGCTTCTGCAGATGACTTCCCCTCCTGACCAAAGTGAAATGAAACCATGACTTGCAAAGATAGGGCCAAGAGCCACATTCACAGGCATTCTCAGCAACAGGCTGCCATCCCAGCCTCTCAGACACTCACATATCTGACAAGTGCTGTAAGGATGGTGTACATTTTGCACAGGTCCTTCAATAAGGTGTCCACACAGCTGCCTGAAGGCAGGGCCGTCTGTACCAGCTCGTGGAAAAATGTCAGGAGCGTCCCCAGTTGCATGATGATGGCTTTCTCAGTGGGATGGTTTAGTAGGGTTACTTGAGAAGAGGCCTCTTCTGAAAAGAAACAATATTGGCATATTTCAACCAGTTTTATTTTCTAGTTAATAGTAAAGAAAATAGATATCAACCAAATATTATCAACTAGAAATCTGGTACAGAAAAAAAACATTCATTATGCAGAGTGAATCAATAATCATGCTGCCACAAGTCATACTACCTTCTACTTCTTTCATTGCATCACAATTTGGCTGAAAAATAATAAGGAATTTAGCTCAACGGCTCTATGCCTTTATGAGTCCAACTTAGACTCTGCCCTTGTCACAATTCCTGGAGCTCTACCCGAAGACATTTTACCTGACAGGGTTTCTTGGCTCACTTGTTGCTTAAGCCTGGTGATTAGCCAGTCTACTTCTTCCAGGACCTTCTCGGCCTGATTCAGAACAAGTAACTGTGAAAGAAAAGATTACCTGGCATGAGCCACTACATGCAGCTGCTGTGATAATGCAACCATGGCTTCTGCAGGTGGGGTTCAGGCCTCAGGACACAAACTCCTGCAACTGAGTCCTCACAACTCAAAGCAGAATGGAAGGAATGACGTATTTCCCATAGACTGGGATCAGCACTTACACAGACAGTGGGGGCAGCTGTTTTCAAAGTCACCATTGCAAAGTGGTTTGTTTTTTCTACCTCTACATCCTGGGGAGGAAAAGAGAAATAAGACCCAAAGCCAATAGGGCTGGCCCCTCAGCCTCCGCTCCCACAGAGGACAACCTGGGCTATAGTACCTGGTCTATGTCTCCCAGCTGCCCGTGGATATCCTGGGACACATCACGCAGCAGAGTGACAGGACTCTTAACCATAGAATGCAGGCTGAAGAGCAAGCTCATCAAGCTCTTGCAAAATGAGGCATCTTCTATGGGTATGAAAGAAAAAAATTCAAGGTAAGTTATAATCTACTCAGGTCCTGCAAAAGTGTGTGTGTGTGTGTGTGTGTGTGTCTGTGTGTGTGTGCGTGCGTGCGTGTCTGTGTGTGTGTAGCCAGAACATAGCTTATCATGCTCCTGTGCTGCAACTGCAACCAGACAGCCCTAATGCAATCATGCCCCTTTATCCATATGCTCAAGAAAGAAGTCCCTACTATCAGTCACCATCACTGAGTCACAAGCTCTTACATCTAGCACATTATTAGCCTCCTACCTCCCCACCCCACCAAAGACAGTGCTGTCCTGATGTTTAACACCACAGATGAGTTCTGTCTGATTGTGAAGTATATCCAAACAGAATCCTATGGTGTATGCTTTCTTGTGCTTGGCTTTTGTTCTGCATTATTTGTGAAATCCTCTCCATGTTGGTATGTGCAGGTGTAGTCAGTATGTTTGTGGTGCTGTTTGTGGTTTTCCACTTTATATCATCGTAATTAAGGCTGGGGATTTAGCTCAGTGGCATAAGCACCTGCTTGGCAAGCATGAGGTTGTGAGATTGATCCCCGTTACAAAAAAAAAAAAAAAGTATAGCATCATAATCCCTTCATCCATCTTGCGGATGTACACATCACTAGGGTTCATTTCTACCTATTGAAACAGTACTGCTATAAGAATTCTTCCACGTATTTGCTTTGGCAGTAGAACTGCTGGGTCATGGGTATGTTTAATTTTAGCAGGTAGATACTGCCGAACAGTTTTCCAGAACAGTTACATGAATTTATACTGGCACCAGCAGTGAATGAGACACTCAGCAGCTCTATGTTCTCGCCCACACTTGCTAATCATCATGTGCCTTCTCTATGCTGATCACTCTGGTGAATGTGTAATGGGAGTGTCTGATCTTTTCTAAACACTGGTTGGAGAGGATAATGATATATGAAGCTTTTAGGACAGGTAGCAGGATATTTACCTTGGCTGTTTTCCTTGCAAAGCTTAGATGTCCAGGATAACATCTGTACAAACTGAAGGACACATCATTCAGATATTAAAGAAACATGCTAAAGGTAACTGCTGTCAGAACAAGAGTCCTCGGACTTTCCAAGTCTGGGTTCATGACCTTCCAAGATATGTGTCTAAAGTAATGTTAGAGAACATAAAAACACATCCAAACTTAGGAGAATTATTAATACTATCCTAGTACAGCATATGCCTTGATTCTCGATGTCCATGTCCACTTTAAGGGCCCAAAGTCCTGGGTCTGGGTCCTGTCTGACCCTCCTCTGCCCCACCACGGCGGTCTATAGCTAAGTCTCCTCTACCCACTCCAAGTGGCTTTAAAGTAAGACTAACACAGAGGTGTGGGAGACAAAAATCCTGGCTATAAGGAAAGCAGAATTAACTTCTAGGAGCCAAGAGGCCAAAGGTATTTACAAGAGAGAGGATGGAAAAAGGGAAGAAATAATAAAAAGACAGTCAACATTTATAAGTTTTAGGACAACAGATACCTGAATTACCAGACACTTTCTGCTACAGCAGTTGTTTGGGACAGGCTTTCAGCTACAAAAACACTGAGATGAAGTGAACCTTAAGTGCAAATGACTAACAATTCAGTTTTTATTTGTTGAGGGGAAAAAAAGTAAAGTAAGAGACTAAATGTTCTCTATGAGTTGACATTGTACGATCTCCAGAATACAGTGTTAAATGAAGTAAGCAGAAAGCAGAAACAGCTTTTGTGTAAAGAGGGGAATGGTTGGGAAGGGGACTCTAACTTCACATTTGGCCTGTGTAGGCAGAGAAACTCCTGAAAACACTTAGGAGACAGTGTTTACTTATTTGGGATACAGAGGACCTAAACAGATGGAGAATGCGATTGTGAAGGACACATGCTATATTTCTATAATTTCTAGTTTTCAAATCATAAGAATTCATTATGCATTCAAAATCCAATTTAAAAAAATGTAAAAACACTACCTAAAATTAATGGGGTTGGGACAGTGGGGAAAGAGCAAATTAAACTTTTTCCTGCAACCATTAGCCTTTCCAAACATGTTTTCCCCCAAACTCCTCTATAGCTCAAATTTCTGCCTCTGTGTTTCTTTCCCAGTCCTTTCCTTTCTGCTGTGAAAGGTGCCAAATAAAAACAAGAAGCTGAAAGCCCATAGGAGGGAGCTGCTTGGAGATGGGACAATGACAGCAGAAAAGGACCTTTCTTCAGGGTAACCTTCAACTAGGACCTCAGAAAAGTGAGAAGGTCTGCTTTCAAGTGCTCGCATGTGGTCATTTCTACAGTCTTCCCCAGAGCCGTTCCTGCGGAGTCTCACTGGAAGACGCCTTTGAATAGTCTTCCTCGCAGATCAGCACATGGCCGGGCTTGGAGCACCACGTCCCCACTCCTGGGAAGTGCTGATGAGTGGTGCACACACACCACCTGTGGCCCCACTCTTACCCTTTCATGTACAGATCCTTGTGTGGGCAGCACAATTCCAAGTGTATGTGTATGTGTGCACACCCATGCGTACATACAGACAATCTGTATTTGTTTCTATTTTGCGACTGTGGTCATACTTTCTCACTTAATGATCATCATCTTTTGTTGAATTCTTCCCAAACCAGTACCACACAACTTTATTGAGAAATCTATTTGCTAGATATCTACTACTTTCTTCATAATTAACATGCTTTCACCTTAGGAAAGAAGGAGTAAACATCAAGAAACATTAAGATTGGGTTACAAAGGCAAGCTGTGAGTGACAGCGTGTAATCCCAGAACTCTGGGAATTGAGGCAGGAGAATGACAACATTGCCCAGCCTGGGCAACTTAATAAGATTCTATGTCAAAATAAAAAATAAAAATGGCCTGGGATGCAGCTCACTGTGAAGGCCCTGGGTTCAATTCCTAGCACCAGGGGTTATTAAAAAAAAAAAAAAATACTGAAAGCACCAACCATAAACATGACGTTTTTCTCTATAGTGTTTATAGTTTACTGCTCATGGCAGCCAGGCAAGAACAGTATGTCATGGCCCTTACGTGACTATATGTTATGGTAGAAACATGATATAGGAAAAGGCACCTTTTTCCTTATAACCACAAAGTTTTTTTAAAAAACATTCACTTGGGTGCATAATGAAATATTTTAAATATGTTACATTTTAGGAGGATTTGTCAACATATACTTTGGCAAAACAGTATTACTTGCCTTCTGAGGATTGCTAAAATGCGGTGAATGAGTAGCATAGTACCTGAGGAGATGAAGGCTCCAGGAGCTTGGCCAAGGTGGACAGAACAGAGATCAGGAGAAGCGCTTCTTTGCTATTAAATCCTTCCTCTTCACTGCTAAGTAAATTCAACAAGGACCTCTGAAAAAGGAAAGCATGCACAGACACGTGAGCAGACATGTTCTTATCAGGTAGAAGAGGCATCTGGCCAGAGATTCCTAAGACCAGGACAGAAAGAATTCAGTTACCAAATCACCAAGGATAAAATGTGACCATAAAGTTGGACTGAATAGTAGTTCTGTTTTCAAGTATAAGCTGCAAATTTTCTTGAAAATATAAAATCTTTCTTCTCCAAGGCCCTGTCAAATGTACATCAGGAATAAAGTGGCACTTCTAGCAGTTTTCATCTCTGTGGATCCTTGGCCAAAGGTGTAGACCATGCCCCAAGCCCAGCATGCCCTTTGCACATTCCCTAATAACCGCAATGCTACATATTCTATTATTTCTCAGTCTCTCCCTACTATAATGTAAGTTTAGGAGGACATTTTCCTTTTCATTTCCTGCTACATATAAACCCCAGCAGCCACTTCTGGTACTTTGAAGGGCTCCAAGCTGTCTTTTTATGTCACCTCAAACAGATTCTTGAAGACAATGAGTTCTGCAGGTTGGGGAGGCCAAATCCATGGCCTCATCAGGACCCTTTTAAACACATTATCTCTCACTCCTAAGACCCAAGTGCTCTTGCTGGCATGACTCCAGAAAATGATTTTCTGTGCAACCTGCTCACTGTCTGTCCTCTGCAAGTGTGCTCCAGATTGGCACAGCAGCTTGCCCAGCCTTCTCACCTGAAACTGTCGGATCTGGAATGCTGCTCTCTGAGTAACACTGACTTCTGCATCGTCTTCTCCTTCCTTACCAGTGACCTCTGGGAAATAGAAAGGAACTGTTATCTTTGAAACAGACTCATTCCTTTTTGGACTTTTAATGGCTAAAATTTTAGAAAGTCAAAATATATGAAGATAGATTTCAGTGTATTTCTAAAATGCCACAACTTCCTTTCTTCCTTCCTTCCCCTCTCCCCTTTCCTGTGTGTGGGGAGTGCAGGGGATTAAACCCTGAGATACTCTTCAGCCCCTCCCCCCTTTTCTAGTTTGAGACAAGGTCTCACTAAATTGCTAAGATAAAGTCTGAGCTCAAACTTGCAATCTTCCTGCTTCAGCCTCCCAAAGTGCCATCACACCCAGCTCAAACTCTGCAATTTCTTAATACTATACTCCATTTTCCAGTCACTATTTGTGGTTAAATGCAACCCAGTAAATGCCTGAGTTTACTCCTGAGACCGCTGTCACTCCTTAGCTCTCAGGTGTCCTCTAGGAAGTAAAGAGAACCGAGGGGGGTTGGGGAAGGAAGCAGGTACCTACCCAGAGCCTTGAGAAACTCCGGAGTCCTGGGCTGATAGAACTGCTGCACAGCAGTGAGTATCTTCTGCAGACCCTCCAAGCACAGCAGCGAGATGTTCTTTCCCTTCTCCTTCTTTCCTGACTCTTCCACAGAAGTAGGAATTGAAGTGTATCTCCACAGCAAGACCCTGAAATAGGGCAAGAAATTTCTTTCTTTCTTTTTTCCTTGTCCTTTTGAGACAGGATCTCGCTATGCAGTTTAGGTTGGCCTTGGGCTCACTTTGTAGCCCAGGCTGGTCTCAAACTCACAACGATCCTCCTATTTCAGCCTCCCGAGTGCTGAAATTACAGAGTCCACCACCATGACCAGCAAGAAATTTATTTCTACAGGCAGGCTCCTTAAGGTAAATTTACAGAGTAAACTTTGTATCCTACAAGGGAAAAGGTCTGTGAATTTTTAAAAATATACAGATATGAAATCTCCTCTCCTCTCAAGATACTTCCCTCACTCCAAAAGTTTCTTGGTGCTCCCTGGTAGTCAAGTCTTTCTTCCCATTTCCAAACAACTAGCAATCTAATTTCTGTCCCTATAGTGACACTTTTTACGAAATAGCATTTAAAAATGGTATCATTTAGCCAGGTGTGGCAGCGCACCCGTTATCCAGGACTCTGGGTGGTGAGGCAGGCAGACAGCAAATCTGAGTGTAGTCTGGACAACTAAGTGACTTGGTGCCTATCTCAAAACACAAAATAAAAGAAGGTCTGGAGATAGCTCAGTGTGAAGGTCTTGAATTTAATCCCCAGTACTCAGAAGAAAAAAACAAGTGGCATCATTCCTTCCATAACCTTTTGAGCCTAGCTCTCTTCATCTAGAACATGCTTGTGAGAGTTACCCCTTTTTGTATGGGTTAGAGTCTGTTCTGTTTTATGGCTGACTACCACAGCCTTTCCCTTTGCCAGTTTATTCATGAATCTGTTTTGTTTTCTCTGAATTTTGCCATTACAAATAAAGAGGCTCTGTGTATAAGGCTAAATATATGGATAGCTGCTTTAATTTCTTTTTGGGTAAATACCCAAAACAGGTATGGGCAGGGATTTTTTAGGGGGAAGGGGGGGGTCTTTTTGAGACAGGGTCTTATGATGTTGTTCAGGCTGGCCCTGAACTCACTTTGTAGCTGAGTCTTGAACTCACAGTTATCCTCCTGCTTCAGCCTCCTGAATGCTGGGATTATAGTCATGTGCCACCACACCTGGCTAAGAGCAGATTATTCAGTGGTTGTATAAGAAATTGTCACCAATACCCCATGATGGGTAAATATTAGGTATCACAAACATAGCTAATAAAAGAAAATTATTACATTTTTTTCCAGAGGGGTTGTATCAGTTTATGTTCTCACTGACAGTGTAGGAGCTCAAATTCTTCTACCTCCCAATTATGGCAACACTTTGGTACGGTCAATCTTCTCATTTTAGACATTCTACTAAGTATTTAGTGATATCCACACCAAGCAAGACTAGAAAGAAGACTTAACACCAGTGATTGCAATTTCACTGCCCCTATACCCCTAACCCAGGCCTGGGGTTGAACCCAGGGCCCTCACACTGAGCTGCATCTCAGCCTTTATTTTTAGTTTTGAGACAGGGTCTTGCTAAGTCACTGAGTTGTCCTTGCTGGGCTCGAATTTGTGATTCTGCTACCTATGTCAGCCTGCCAGACTATTAGGGTTACAGGTGCATGGCACAATGCTTGTCTCACTTTCAATAAATCAGTTTTATTCTCATCCCCAACTTCTTTTCTTGGGGAAAGCATGCAAGCAAGCAAGGGTTTCTGAGTGTGGCAGTGGCTCACCGCGTCATGTCACAGAGGTTCTGAAAGGTCCTGTCTGGGTTCTGGCCATCAGGGCCACGCACGTGCCCTGTTTCTTTTAGCTGTTGCACCTTCTGCAGGGCCACATTCACTGCGTAGCGCATGAACTCATTGTTAGATCTGAGAACAGACAGGCTCTCTTCATGGCTTTGGATATTATCCCTAGAGAGAGAAAAACAAAACAAGGAATGTTCCCTTATGGTACTGTATTTGGATCTGAAATAAGGCTTTCTAGGCACTGCTCAGAACAGCAGCCGCCAGAGAACCAAACAGCAGGCTGGACTCCCACAGCCATTCTCAGTGTTACCCTGTCTGCTCTGCCCTCCCCAATCCTCTACACTTCGATAGAACTTCAGTGTCAGTGTTAGTTTTTTAGTTTTCTTGGTTGCCTCCCCAACTTCGTAAAATTGATTTTTTCCTTTCTTCCTTTTTAATCTGTTGTGTTCAAACTATTTAGGTAGATTTTCTTACAACCCTTCACTGGAACTGATCCCTCTCTCTTCATTCATTACTCCAGTTTCTGTTCATCCTTAATAATTTGAGGTACCTCTTTAAAATGCTGACCCACGACCGTCCTACTTTCATTCTAAGAACATTAAAACCTCATAATAGCTGGGCATGGTGGTGCACACTTGTGATCCCAGCATTCAGGAGGCTGAGGCAGGAGGAGTGCCAAGAATCTGAGGCCACCATAGAGAATTCAAGGCCAGCCTGGACTATATAACAAGACCCTGTCTCAAAAAAAACAAAACAAAATTCAACCCAAACCCAAACCCAACCCAACTAAACCACCTCCTAACATTTCTAACTGAACACCTAATAAGAACTGTGACTCTAAACTTGGGTGGTCCAAGTGAAGCTGGGTAGGCAGTATCATCTTTGCCCAGCTGCTATCCCACTTGCAAATAGAACCTTACCTGAAAAGAGCAGTGAGAAGATCACACACAAATTTCATGGACCAAAAACTATCACGTGTCTTGTTGGTCATTTTAGCTTTGCCTTTACCAGCTTTTTCATTAAGGATATCAGAGAGTTTCTTATAAAACATAAACAAGCTCAGAACAGCCTCAAATTTATTCTTACTGTGTGAAAGAAAATGAGATATCAAAGTCAATCATCAGAATATCATGGTTTACTTTTACAGTGACATGGAAATCACAATTTTTCCCCCTCTAGTACTGGGGATTGAACCCAGGACCTTCATGCTGGGCTACATCTCCAGCCCCCTGCTTTCTGAGACAAGCTCTCACTGAAAGCCCAATATTAACACTAATAAAAAAAAAAATTCTATTAAAATCTGGAATACTCGAAAAATCAAGAGTACTTCAGTCACAATCTGGAGTATTTTGAATAAATGGAATACTGCTAGAGGGATAACTAAGCTTTGGTGTTTCTCTGATGGAAAGAACATAGTTTGGTCTTAGGCAATGTATCCATTTAAGAGACACTCTCACCTATGGTCTATAGAGTACCTAGCATATTGCTAGAATGAAAAAATCTCTTCCTACATATATAGATATTGGAGTATTCAACAAACTGTTAAGTGTAGTCATAACAATACCTTACCTGAAATTACTTATGGAGAAATTATATTCTATTAAAACCTCACAGACTCCCATCACAAGAGATGCGCAGATATTGTTTTTGGTGCCAGTACCAGTACTCTGAGAAAAATCTGCCGACTTATCCTACAGACACAAGATAAAAAATTAATAAGCTACTAAAACTCCCTGATTCAATATACCCAAGGACTTAGCTATTACCAGTTCAAAGTCTTCTAGCTCACTCTTAATCATTCTATTAGTAATGGACTCCAACATATCATCTAGTTCTTGGTAGAATCCCTCATCTTCCTCCTCTTCCTCATCTCCTTGTTGGAGGGGCAGTACTCTACTCTTGTACCAGGTCAAGCAATGCTGAATGTAACACAACAGATAATCCTGTAGGAGAAAATACCTTAAATAAGTAATAATATTTAGCAGCTGGCAGTTCAGAACGTGACAGCAGACATGCTGTCTTTCATCTGACACAAGGTATGAAGTTCACATTCTCTAGCACCTGAGTCCCAGGGTCATTCTAAAGATATGGGTATATGGTGAAGGAATCTTTGGGAGACGAACACAGCACCTCATATCTAAGCTGGGGATATCTCATAGCACAGAAGGCACAAAATGAAGACAGGATAAGAAAACTCAAACACGCCTCCCTCCCACCTCAACTGCCATGAGTTCTAAGTCATTTAGGGTGGGGAGTTTCAGTTTTTGTCCTTTTTCTTGTGTTTCTGAAACTAAATAATAAGAACAGAAAAAAAACCTGTCCAAAATTCCCTGAAGATGCAACAGCGCCAATTCTAGCTCAGCCTAAATCATGTATTTCCCTTTAGATTAAGGAGGCAGGTCTCTGGGTTCATCTGCTCTTAGGTGACACGGCCATTTGTTTTGTTTTTTTTTTTGTCTTTGTCTTTTTGAGACAGGGTCTCGCTATGCTATTCAGGCTGGCCTTGAGCTCACAATGATCCTCCTGCCTCAGCCTCCTGAGTGCTGGGATTACAGGCATGAGCCACCATGCCCAGCGGCCATTTGGTATTTAGTGTATATAATTGGAGATCCAATAATGAAAGGTAAGATGCTCCACAGGGGAAATGGTGAATATCATGATTTATAAAGCACTAATATGAAGATATCTTACCAACAAGCAAAGGCACTAATGGGTCTAAAATGTAAGTAGGGCCACAGATATAGCTCAGTGGTACAGCTTCTGCCTGGCAAATGCAAGGTTATAAGTTTGATTCCCACTATCCAAAACAAAACAACAACAAAAAAGTTAAGTAGGAAAGATTTATGAGTAAAACCTTGGAAAAAACAGAAACAGTTTCATAGGAAAAGGTATTTTTCTGAAGATCAACCTTAATGTTAACAGTAAACAACATGGTTATAGTATAGAAGGAATTAAAGGCTTACCAGTGGTTCTTGTAATGAGATCTGATCTCCTTGGGTCAGAATACAAGCTTCTAATTTCAGTGGAGGCAGCAGATCAGGTTTGGGCTCATAGAATTGTTTTAACTGTACATAGTAAAGGGAAAAAGCATTATGGCTGAAGATATTGTCATTTTTTTAACTGGTCAAGCTAATGGCACCTTTAATATCTAATGTCTTCTAAGATACATTGCCCAGTTGTCCAAAGAATAGTGCAGCAAAATTTACATTGCTTTGGCTCATCTATGTCTTCTTGCCCTTGTTTAGGCAAAGTAATGATAAATATTATCTTTATTTCATTTATCAACTACCTTATTAATTTCTAAACTTACACAGGCAATCAGCATTTTCAGTAAAGCCTGGTGGTGACAGAGGCTCAAGTCAGACTGCTCTGAGTTTAAAATACCAGTACCACCTTTCATACTGACTTTGACAGTTATCCATTCCTTGGTTCTCATTTGAAAAATGATTATACTGTTAATGTGAATGCTATGTAAGGATTAAACATGACTCAAAACAAAACAAGGACTGAACATGACAATAACATGTTTCAAACACATCTTGGCATACAATAGAGCTGAAAAATATTAACTATTATTTATTTTCTCCTCTTTTCAAGTCTGCAGAATTGTATTGGTCTATATGTTAACATAAGTTGACTGCTTTATACCATCAAGCATAATTTTTTTTTTTTTTTTTTGGTACTGGGGATCAAACTCATGACCTCGTGTTTGCCAAGCAGGCACTTACACCAATGAGCTAAACCCCTGGCCCCATCAAGTATAATTTTTATTTATTTATTTGTTTGTTTACTTATTTTTGTATGGGAGGGGGTTGAACTCACAACCTTGTGCTGGCCAGGGCAGGTGCTTACACCGCTAAGCTAAACCCCTGGCCCTTTTTGTTTGTTTGGGGTTTTTTGGTATCGGGGATTGAACTCACAACTGCACGCTTGCAAGGCAGGCACTTATGCTGCTGAGCTAAATCCCCAGCTCTAATTTTTATTCTTATTAAACTTAGGAATATAGATAATTTTACACAAGATCAAAACCAAGTCACAGTGAAAAGTGTTCTGGATAGCAAAAGATCTTCCAATACTTTGCACATATCTGAGACCTTAATTTCAAATGGAGCTTTCTTCAGAATTATCATGAAACAATGGCAAACAGAGCAAGAGAAGAGGTGTGTGGGAGGTTGAGCTTGCTTCCATGTCTAACAAAATGGATAAAGGGTCTAGACAACCCCTTCTGCTCATAACAATAAAAATTATATGGTATGTAGATTGTATCTCAATAAAACTGCTTAAAAATAAATGCTTACTGAATAAATGTTGATAGTGAAGTTTTATTTATGTTAGATATTCTTCATGTGAATTCTTCCCATCTTGATTGTCCTTTGAAATATTTCATAATGCAAAAACACTTTTTAAAAAACTAGAAGTATAGAAAATGACCCAACCCATGCATCTATCTGTCACTTGGAAAGAACACATTTCAGTATGTTATTACACTTGTTCTAGATTTTTTTTCAGGATTGTAACAGATACAGCTGCTGAGAGCTTCTACATAAATGATTCCTCAAAGTGTCCTACATAACATGTTGACTGCTAACTCACAGGGGTAGCAGTTACATGATGACAATACAGTAGGCAGTTAGTGATGACTGAAATAAAACCAGAATGGCACAGCATTACCAAGCATGTTTATAAAGTATCAGTGTACTGGTTGGAAATAATTTTGTATTTTGAAAAGTCTGGAAAACATCAATCACCTTTCAATACCTCATTATCTGATTTCCCTGTGCTATCCATAAAAATGTATTTTACCTGCGAGAGCAGAGTCTGCAAAATTGAATTAGCCAGCTGAGAGTTCCTTCGAAGAACATCATAGAACCCCTAGGAGAAATCAAATCAATAAGCTATTTCTTTATCTTATTTTCAGTTTGTCGATAAAAATGGAAACCACATTTGTTAGAGGGAGAAACAATGCAGAAAGTTTAGATTACTTATCTAAATTAAAATTAGATCTCTCCATGATCACTCTGGCTTTGAAGTACTGAGATACCTTGGTTGTTGAACTCAGTTCACTCCAAATTCATGGGCAAACTCAGAAAAGTTCAAGAACTGAACATATTTTTCCTTTAAGAAATAATGGAAAGCCAAATAATTGGTCCAAAAGTTACAGTTATAAATTCATTTCTCAAGGACTTTAACAAATTTTGCAATGATTTCTTTAACTCTATCATGTTTCAGTTTTGCTCTTAGCTTCACTGCTGTTACACTAACTTTCCTTGGAGCCATTGTTAAGGTTATTTTATGTATATAATGTGCAAAAACAAACAAAGAAGTACAGTGACAAATAAAACACTGTATGTTGCCTGGGCGAGAGCAGTGCTTATACTGAAGAGTCACCCCTTTGTGTCCACGGCCAGATGAGAAGCCTGATGCACTCTTTACCAGTATGGGTTTTTTCAGCCAGATTTTTGGTTCAATTATGCAGCAAACTTATAAACACTGAGTGGATTTTTCTGAACTTTGCTGTTCAAGTAGTATAAAGTTCAAGCTTAGAGCCATTTAATAACTGGGGTATCACTATACTTTGACCTGTAACAGTCAAGACTTATGCTTAACTATTTTACTTTTTATTTATTTTAAACATTTTATTTCAATTTCTAATTATTCAATGGTAGCACCTAGAACTATAATTGATTTCTGCATGGTTACTGATCTTATATCCTGAAACCTTACCAGCTAAGCTCATTTTGTTAGATTTTTTGATATTACTTCTTCCTTTTAAATCTGTATGCTTGTGTATATTTTTCTTGTCTTGTGGCATCAGATAGGTAGACACTAAAATGCTGAAGAGCTGAGAACAAATATCCTTGTTCCTGAACATAGGGGAAAGCATGTTTTTCTTTCACAATTTATATTAGATGTGGTTTCACAGATACCGTTTATCAGAATAAGGAACTTGCCTCCTAATCCTATTTTGGCTAGAGTTTCTGGGAGATTTATATCATAATGGAGTGTCAAGAAAGGGTTTCAAAGTGATTAAAAAATCCACTGGCTCACTGGTATGGCACCTGCATAACATGTGCAAGGCCTAGCATTGATCCCTCCCTCACCCCTATTTCAGTGCTTGCACAAGGGCACCAAGAGGCTAATATTTTAGTCTCAGGCCCTGCACTGTGGTCATTCAAACATCATAGTGAAAAACCAGGAACAATAAAAACGCTCCACAATAAACTTTTAAATCACTATCCATCATTTGAAATTAAAAATTACGTTGTCAAGAAAATTTAATGAGGCTGGAGATTTAGCCCAGTAGCTTAAGCACCTGCCTGGCAAGTGCAAGGTCATGAGTTCGATCCCCGGTACAAAAAAAAAAAAAAAAAATTTAATGAAATAGGAAAATAAAGACAAAAGATAAAATATAAATCTTATTCCAATTTTGCACAAATAGGTATATACTGATGGTAGAATTAATAATACTTTTAGTAATACTTCTAAAATTTTTTAGTATGTTCTCCATTACAATGAAATAGTTTCCATTTAATCTACCGATTAGATTATCTAATGCTTTCCTTCCTTCTGTGAAATACAAATGCTGAAATAAACAACATAGTAAATAAATGATAGAAATAGTAGCATGTCCTCCAAGACCATGCACTCGGATCTTGCAGGGTGAGTTATCACACTAATCAGAATTGGTAGCCGTATTTGTCCCCAACTTTTCCTAACTGGATGATTATTATATGATTCATGTGGACATTCTATAACAACCTAAAAACAAAGTGCAAAAAAGAAAAGTTGTTTTTATAAAAACTAAGCTGAATATTTTGGAAGGACTTAATTGAAGGAGACTCTAAAAATAATTTCTGATGAATTCAGGGTGAGAAAATTAATTAAAAAGGGGGCACTGAACCCATCTAAAAGGTTTTTGTGTCAAGTCTGTATTGAAAGTTTTTATACAACTTTAGAAAAAACATAACCAGAAGCAATACAATTAGGAGATGGCCTATGAGACAGGAAGTTACAAATAACAAATTTGATCCTAAATCAAAAGTCTGGCAAATTAGTAGTATATTTAAATATTTCAAATTAAAATATGGAAAGTATCAAGTATTACTTACAATTACAATATCTTTTTGACTCACTATCACAACCTACTGGTCCTAACTGTATAAGGGCACAACACAACTACCATACTTTTATTGTCAGAAAAAAAAGTTAACATAAGAAAAAATGTTAATAGAGGGCATATTTCTTCCACTTTTCTGACTTACCTCATAAAGCATGACTCGAACATCAGTCTGTTGGCCTAAACATCTCCTCATACTATCCATAATCTCAAGGCAAAAAGTTTCATTGGCAACAGACTTATAACGGCTGTGAACGTCCACATGAACCTGAGAAAGAGAAGCCAGTTCACGTCTAGTTTACCAAATTTCCACAGAGGAAGAAAACGAGCTTATGTCTTTGGTCAAAGAAACTTATTGGACTTAGCCTTCCTATGCTGAAACCCAGGACTGTTGGCAGACACTATCATTACCATGCAGTGATACATACCATATTCTGGTTTAGAATAAAAATTTTCAAGCATTTTAACAAACAAACTCTTTCCTGTTCTTTAAAGTTTCCTTGACAATGCTAGTTCCTTAGGATCATCACTTTATTAGATACTTCCTTATATACTTTTAATTCCTAACAGAACCCAAGTCTTTACTACCACCAATTCCAGAGGCTTAAAGATAGACATTCTTTTGTTCAGAAATGAACAAAGAACATACTTTTTTGATTTAAAATAAAATTGCACTAGGTACATACAGCAGCACATGCCTACAATCCCAGTTATTCCAGAGGCTGAGGCAGAAGATCACAAGTTTGAGATAAGCCTAGGCAATTCAGAAAGGCCCTGTCTCAAAATAAAACACCAACAAGAATCCCCAAATCTTTACTGATCTTTTTTTTTTTTTTTGTACCAGAAATTGCACTCAGGACCTTGCAGTTGACAGGCAGATGCTTTTGCTGCTGAGCTATCTTCCCAGTCCATCCGAGCTATTTTTTGGGGTTTTTTTTTTGTACCAAGGATTGAACTCAAGACCTTGCACTTTTCAGGGAGGTGCTGAGCTGCTGAACTATATCCCTGGCCTGATACCCAGTGTCATAATCTGTGCTATATATATGTTACAGATAAAAATTATTTACAGTTACACTAGTACAATAAAGAATTTTTAATGAAACTATAGGATAAGTCCATTTATAAATTAAATAGTAACGTGCTATTTATATCAAGAAGACAATTTCATTGCTCCATCAAGCTACACTACATGGCTTAAACTGTGAAGAGTTTTATTGTTCCAAAGCCTAGATCATCAAATTATTGAAAACAGTTTTGACTTCCTAGATTACAACTATTAGACATGCACATATAAAGTAAATAAACTGACTTTTGGGAGTTGTTTTGGTTTTCTGAGGCAGTACTGCTATGTAGTTCAGGCCACTCTTGGAACTCACACTGGCCTTGAACTCAACAGTGATCCTGCCATCTCACCTCCCAAATGCTGGCATTGTAGGTGTGCACTACCACACTCAGTCTATTGACTTATTTTTAAAATGGATATAATAATAGTATGTATCTTCAGAGAATTGCTGTGAAGATTAAATGAGGTAACAAGTATAAAGCTCTTCAGCAGTGTTGGATAGCACAGTGCCATTTAATAAAAAGGTAGCAATTATGAACCATAAATGCAAGCCACATATATAATTTAAAAATTTCTAGTAGGCATACTAAGTAAAACACAATTTAATAGAAATAAATTTTAATATTTTATTTAACCAAAACATAACTAAAATAATTACTGAGATATTTTACATTTTTAAATTTTACAATCTTTAAAATGTGATTTATATATACACAGCACAACTCAATCTGGACTAGTCCCATTTTAATCAAGTGTTTAGTTTCACAGCCACATTGAGGCTAGTTGGCCACTGCACTGGATACTACAATCCAGCATATACCAAATAATAGTGATACTACTATCATCATCATCATCATCTTCATGAAGTTCTCAGTTTCCATATCATTCTCACAACCATACCAAGAATATAAGACAATTTGCCTCCTGTATCAATGCCAGTGAGAACAGTCCTTACCTGGCTGACGCCAATAGACTGACTGCACTGAGAGGATGACAGGCTGCTAAAGACTTTGAAGTTCTTCAGGAGTAGCAAAAACCCAGCCACTGCAGACTTTCGGGCATTAAGCTGTCTAGCTCAGAAATACACAGAAAAGTTACTGAACATCACTAATTTCACAAGACTCTGCAGAAAAATTCAATTAGTCCCACAATGGAACAACACAAAACTGAATTTATATGCTTGAAATACACATCAACTGTTCAGATCAATTAGCAGTACAGGGATTCAACTAATTTAATATCTACCTAATCTCAGGATTCTCTCTGTGCTGTGCCTTATCCTGCTTTTGTGTCTTTGTGGGGATGACAGTGAGTGCTGAAGAGCTCGGGAGTGGGAACAGACAGCTGCGCCTGCAGGTGCACTCCTCTCCACAAGCTCCCTTTCTTTACCCAGCACCACAGTACTCTGCACCACGGAAACCCTCTATCCAGGAAAACGACACCATCATCTGCTGGCTGAGGCTCCACTACTGATTCACGCTACCAATGCTACAACACACAGTCTTGGCCCATCAGCCATGCCTCTAGGGGTGAGATAAAAGAAAGCTGTCACTTCTAGAACAGAGATAATGACATGGCTACTTACTGGTTGTTACTCTGGATATTCACAAATATATTATGATATGGTCAACACGACCTTAACAGGGCTATTTTATCCTTAAAATAACAAATGGTTTCCACATGTTACTATCTCATTTTATTGTTAGGAGACAGTATTATCACCCCTACCTTTTATACTATGAAATAAAGTCAGGAGGCACTGGATGGGCTCCAAAAAGAACTCTAACTAGCCACTAGTCCATGTTCACTAAGATGAGTTTCATAAGCATATTCTTTCTAACTGAAGTGCTTTTCCCTTTGGTGCTGTTGCCAGTTCAAGTGTCAGAGAATCTGGCAATGGAACTTTTCCCTGAAGCTGACTCTGCGTGGTACAGCACAGTACTTGAGATTATTAGAAGCTCTAACATTAGGTTACTTTCACAATCAACTACTGTTTGACCTCTGAAGTCACCAAACTTCTTTAAGTCTCAAATTTCTTATCTGGAAATTAGGAATTATAATTCTTTCCCTTTGCGGGGTTGGCCTGGAGACTAAATGAAAAGAGCACATAAGGCATTTAGCATAATGCCTTATTTGGTGAGTGTGCTCTGCTGGGTTAGAAACTTGCATGGCCACTCTGAACAGGCAGTAGTGGGGACAGCAGAGATATCTTTTAGTTCCAACATTAGAAGTCATAATTTCCTGTGATCTCAAGGAATGCTCCATACCTTGCAAACATGGCTTTCCGAAGGACCAGTATCAAGGAATCTCGCACTGACATGCTGATTTTAAGAAGAGGCTGAAGGAGGAGAATTCAGTGGGTAATAACAGGTAAGTCTGCTTATTAATGTCAACTCTTTTCTATTCAGTACTGCTAGCATCTGGCTTCTATCAAGAACTCTGGGTCTGCTTTACAGACATGTTTCAATGTTAATTACAACTAAGAACACATTGAAACTGCTGCAAATGTCTTGTAAACCCATTGTATTCAATAATTTTCTCAAGGACTTTCAATTACTTCACTAACTTGAAATGAGCTAAAGAACAGAGAATTGTGCAATGAAGAGGTATCAACTTGGTAAACAGCCTAGCTAGTGCTCTTTCCCTTTTAATACAAGGTTTTATATTCCAGACTCAAAAAGATTTATTAGGCATATATATTTATAAAGAAATGTATCTAATTAAAAAAAAAAAGAAATGTAGCAATTTTCCATTAGACAAGTAAACCAACATTGGTAAGCTGATTGCGGTGTCAGAAGACTTACCTGCACTGCCTTAAGCAGCCCTTGTACAGTCTGAAGGGGCAGGAAGGACAAATAGTCAAAAGTTTCTGTGACTCTAGAAGAACAACTCTGAAGAACTAAGGGTGCATACATGATGACACTCGAAAGCAAGTCTGTAAGACAGAACTGATACTCAACTGCCTCAAGCAATTAAAGACACTTAAAATAAATATGGATATTTAAAATAAACGTGGTAAAAAGTTTTGTTTCCTTAAGTCAAATTCAGTATAATAAAAATTCCTAATTATACCTACATTTGCTTCAGCCAATGTAACCAGAATACTTATAACATTTTTTGTGATAGCACAGAACTTTGAAAACTAAACTGTACAAGAGGCAGGTACAGTGGCTGTAATCCCAGTTACTCAGGAGGCTAAGGCAAGAAGTTCAAGCCCAGTCTAAGCAATTGAGCAAGACACTATCTCAAAATAAAAACATTAAAAAGGATCAGAAACAGAACAAACAGAAAACTAAAAAAACCCCCAAAACAACAACACAAAAATCCTGTCAAAGGAAAGAGAAACCCACTACAAGGCCCAAATAACACATTATCTTCCTATTTCCAAGCTAAAATAAATCAATGAATATTTGAAAATTTTTATTATGTTGCTTCGAGAATTCTAGTAATTTAAAAGCCACTGCAGAAGAATTAAAAGTTTACAGAGTAATACCAAATATGTAATAATTCCAAACATTTATTGCCTACCAAATAATAGAGTTTTGAGTTTTGTTTGCTTGTTTTTGAGACAGGGTCTCACTGTATAGTCCAGGCTGGCCTTGAATTCACTATATAGCCCAACTGGGCTCCAACTCTCAGGGATCCTCCTGCCTCAGCCTCCAGAGTGCTGGGATTATAGGCGTGCACTCTTATGCCCAATTAAAGAGTTTAAATAGGTTCTTAAAACAGATCACTGAGTGTTCAAGGCTACCTTAACTACATGAGATCCTGTCCCCAAAACAAACACATAAACAAACAAAGCAAACAACATCATTATGAGTTGTGTACTTTAGGAAAGCAATGAGAATGAATTTAAACTGGTTTCTGAAAGATGAGTACCATTTAAACGTACAATGAAGTGGAAAGATATGCTATATATAAAAATACAAGAAAGGTAAGAATAAGAATGACACATTCAGAGGACAATGGGGAGCTTAGTGAATTGGAACAAAGGATTCAGAAAAGTACACACTCGAGGATATATGGGATAAGTAGACCGGAATCAAACTGTCACAGATTTGAAGATCTAGGATAAAGAGCTGATAGTTTATAATTGAACATACTGATGAATTCAGACTCACAGAATGGTATTTCAGGAGTATGAAATAATCTGGTGCCAGTATGCAGGCTGAACTGCTGCAGGTAGAAAAGAAGGCTGGGAAACCAGTTAGAAATCTGTAGCTCAATAAATTGGAGAGAATCAATGATATAAAGTAAGTTCTCTGATCACAAATTAGAAATCAGTAACAGAAAGATATCTTTTGTTTGTTTGTTTTTTGTCTTTTTGAGACAGGGCCCCGCTATGCAGTTCAGGCTGGCCTTGGGCTCACTGTGTAGCCCAGGCTGGTCTCCAACTTGCAATGATCCTCCTGCCTCAGCCTCCTGTATTCTGGAATTACAGGAGTGCACCTCCATACCCGGCCAGAAAGATATCTTAAGAAAAAAAAAAAAAAAAAACTTAAATGTGTAAACAACACATTTCTGGGTTAAAGAATAAATAAAAAGTATTTGAAACAATGAAAATAAAATTTGAGATGAAGCTAAAGCAGTATTTAATGGAAAAATTAGTTTAATGCTTGTGTTAAAAAAAAAAAGAGAGAGAGAAAGGAGCTGGGCATTTAGCTCACTGGCATAAGCACTTGCCTGGCAAGCATGAGGTTGAGAGTTCAATCCCCGGTACCCACCCACCCTGCCAAAAAAAAAAAAAAAAGAAAGAGAAAGGGCTGGGCATAGTGGCACATGCCTGTAATGCCAGCACTTAAGAGGCTGAGGCAAGAGGATTGCTGTGAGTTCCAGGCCAGCCTGAGCCACATAGTGAGCTTAAGGCCAGTATAAACCATAGTGAAACCTTGTCTCAAAAAAAAAAAAAAAAAAAGAGCCAGGGATTTAGCTCAGTGGCTCATGAGGTCCTAAGTTCAATCCCTGATACCCAAAAGGGAAAAAAAGAGAAAGACAAAAGTCTCAAATTAAGATTTGAGGTTCCAATCAAAGGAATCCAAGATTCCAATCAAAGGAAGAACACACTAAACTCAAAACAAGCGGATGAAAGGAAGCAAACAAAGCAGGTATCAACAGAAAAATTCAATAGAGCTAATGGACAGTTGCAAATTTCAAAAAAATCAATAAATTTGCCAGACTAATCTGGAAAATAACACAGATTCTAGACACATTAAAAGGAACATTCTAAACAACTTTATGGCAATAAAGTTAGTAGCTTAGATGAAATGGTCAAATTCCTTCACAGAAACTGCCAAAGTTAACTCAAAGAGATACAGATAATCTGAATAGCACTATTTCTATTAAAAAAACAGAATTTGTAATTAAAAATCCTTCCCACAAGCAGAAGGAAACTTGAAACATTAAGAAGAAAGCAGCAGCAAAGGGTAATTATCCAGGTAAATATAACAGACCAGAGTCAGCAACTTTATCTACAAAGGGCCAGAAAGTAAACCCTTCAGACTTCAGAGGCTGTAATGATGTGTGTCCCAACCACCCAACTCTGCTGCTAAAGAGGGAAGCAAAAGAGTTCACACAAACGAAGGAGCACGAATGGCTGAGTTCCAGTATGATGCATATTCGGCCTTGGAAATATAAATTTTGCAGGTCACAAAATGCTATTCTTTCTTTTTTCCCACTCACTAAAAATAGCAAAATAAGCACAAAGAAAGCAAAAAGAATAAAGAGCAGAAATCAATGAAAATGAACATAAAAAAGCAACAGAAAAAATTTAAACCAAAGCTCATTCTTTAAAAGATTTTAAAACTTACAGCCTCTAGCCAGGCTGACAAAGAAAAAAGACACAATTATTGGTACCAGGAATGTCTTGCTTCATAGATGGTGTGGCTTCTATGTGGAATATCATAGTTTTTTTTAATTACAATAAAACTATTAGAACAAGTGGATTAAGCAGGCTACAGGACACTAGGTCAACACAAAAAAGCAACTCTGTATCTTCTTGAACAATTAATCAAAACTTTAAATAAGAAAAGAGTATCACTCACATCAGCCTCAAAAAACCAGAAAATATTTAGAGATAAATCTGACAAAAACGGTCGGGGATTTAGCTCAGTGGCATAAGCGCCTCCCTGGCAAACGCGAGGTCATGAGTTCAATCCCTGGTTCAAAAAAAAAAAAAAAAAAGTTTAGATGGGAATTTAGCTCAGTGGCATAAGTACCTGCCTGGCAAAGTGTTAGGTCGTGAAATCAATCCCTGGCACCAAATAAATAAATAAATAAAAAGAAGAAGAAAAAAAATCAAATCTGACAAAAACATATGCAAGACCCACACAATGAAAACTACAAAACCATGTAGCAAAAATTTGCAGGGTTATCTCAATAGAGAGCTATCCTGTGCCCATGAGTAAGAATATTCAATACTGTTAAGATCCCAAATTGGAACAAGGGATATAGCTCAATGGTGCACTGCCTGGCAAGAACAAGGTCCCAAGTTCAATTCCTGGTACCCCCCTCAAAAAAAAAGATTCCAAACTGATCTACAGATTGAAGTTAACATCCACTGAAATTCAAGTTGTTTGGTCAAAATGCCTAACATTAAAAAGAATAATTAGGGCCAGACATGGAGGCGCACACCTGTAATCCCAGCACTCAGGAGGCAAAGGCAGGAGGATTACTGTGAGTTCGAGGCCAGCCTTAACTACACAGTAAGTGCCTGTGTCAAAAAAATCCCCTAAAAATAAAAATAAAAAAAACAATTATATTATGTACTCATGACAATGTGGAGCAATCAGAAACACTGCTGGCAGAGTATAAAAGGGTACCATCAATTTGGGAGAGTTTTTAAACTACTTAACATGTATCTACTACATGATGTATCCAGTTTACTAAAACATATTTTCCCAGGAGAAAAAGACTTATATATGAATGTTTTTTGTTGTTTTGAGACAGGGTCTTGCTATGCAGTCCAGGCTGGCCTTGAACTCAGCAATCCTCCTGCCTCCTGCAAGTCTCCTGCATTCTCTGATTATGTATGTACCACCACGCAAAGCATGGTGATAGCGTGACAGTGAAAAGTCAGAAATAACTGAATTATCTCAGGTGAATTGATAAGTTGTAGCTATGTATTAGATTAATATAATACAAAGGAACCAACTACTATATTAATGCACATAATAATCATAGATAAATCTCAAAAGAATGACACTATGTTAAAGAAATCAGAAAAAGTGTACACTGTATTATTCCATCTACATAAAATTTTTTAAATGGCATTTAAGGGCTGAAAGTATAGCTCCATGGTAGAGTATGTGCTTAGCATGCAAAAAGTGCTGGACGAGGCCCCAGAATCCTTCCATATATAAATTTATAATGACAGAAAGCAGATCAAACAAGATGGCAGAGGGGAAGAAGGTAGGGATGACAACAGAATATCGAGACTAGAAGGCAACTGTATGTGACATATATATTTATATTTATCTTGTCTGTGGCAAGGGCTTCATGTGTATATACACATCAAAATAAATTGTTACACTTTAAATACAAAGATTATACTTCAATTATAACTTAGCAAAACTGTAAAGGGTGGGGGGAGTAGAATATGTGCTACTTTAAGTGTTGAACTTCACCAAATCCTGACATTGAAGGGTACAAGACACAAAAGTTACCACTATAAGGAGAAAGAAAAAAGTGGTCACAGGCAGGTTAAGAAGCTATAACAATTATAAGAGAATCTATTTAAAAAGTTTTAGGGAAGTTGTGCACAGTGTTGAATGATATAGAAAAACTATGTAAATTGGTGACTAAGAAAAAGGCAGTGGATTTAGACAATAGGAGATATGTGCCATAAACAGCACATTCAGAAGTTACCAAGAAGAAAAGGACTGGCTTCCGAATGACTAGGTTACAGTGGCAGAAGGACAGCACTCACCTGAGAATGCTGAGAGACACAGAGAATACTGATGCCAAATGGTTCACACAGTTAAATGCTCCCTTCCCAACTGACCACCAAAGATGATGTAAGGGGACTGACATCTCACTGTCATCATAACCAAAGACACTGCATCATTCAGAACTATTCTAGGACCAAATCTTCATGATATTTAAAAGGTAATATTCCTAAGAACTATGTTCACCCTTTAAAAATTCAGTACCTAAGAAATGACTGATGGGAGCCGAAGCTCTGGTAACAACCCTGTTGAGGACTTGCTCCAGAATTTCCTGTCGGATCATCTCATGGATCTAAAAAAAAACCACAAAACCAATGAAATATTTCTGGTTGACCTTCAGCTTAAAAAATGCATCAATGCATGTTAGGCAGGATAAGAACACTTTAGATATGGGTAAAACCCAACTGTTCACTTCACAGTCATATTAGAACATATAAAAACAGAACATGAAAAAGCAAAATCACAGCTCTCCCCTCATTCGGTATCCATATGATTCACTAACAAGTAAATAGGTTTATCAGCCTAAAAGTACAGATCACATAATACAAATGTGACACCTAAGATCAGCTATCAGAGAGGAATAAGTCTATACCCAATATAGGCCAACATCCTTATTTCTGACAGCACCCCTAACTTTTACTCTAAAAATTAAAATTCAAGGGCCATGAAAATCTTTAGAAACATTAAAAAAAAAAAAAATCAAGCTGGGCTCAGTGGTGCATGCCTGTAATTGCAGCACTGGAAGGCTGAGGTAGGAAGATCCCAAGTTCAGGACTAACCTGAGCAAACTGCCGAGACCCTGTCTCAGAGGGGGAAAAAAAAAAAAGCTTGGGGATGTAGTCAAAGACCCTGGGATCAATTCTCAGTATAAAAAAAGGAAAGGGAGGGAGGGAGTGGAGAAAAAGAAAAATATTTCACTCATTGCTTCTCGCTTGTAAGAAACATAGCTACAAAAGACCCATTTTGAGCTGGGCATATGGCACACTACCAATAGTCTCCTGCACTTGGGAGGCTGAGGCAGAAGCCAAAATTTGAGGCCAGACTGGCCAACTTATTAAGACGGTCTCAAGCAAAAAAGGTCTGCGGGTGGACTTCAGTAGTACAATTTTCATTTGATTTTTTTTTGGTGCCAGAAATTGAACTCAGGACCTTGCACTTGCCAGGCAGGTGCTGTGGCCCTGAGCTATAACCCCAGCCCTTTCACTTGAATTTTAGTTAAAATTCTTAATTTGTTTACTTTGAGGTGTAGATTAATTTCTTTCAGATTTCAGATTGTTAGTGACTCAGCAATTATATGCTCTACAAATATTTTGATAAAGCCACACCTGTAAAATCAAATGGAGCCTCTACTTTTGATAAATACAAATTTTTTTTTGGTACCAGGGATGGAACTCACAACCTGGCAGTTACCATGCAGGCACTTGAGCAGCTGAGCTAAATCCCAAGTCCCAGACATATATGAATTTAAGACAAAAGCATATTCTAAGAAATTTTTAGTTACATTACTGTTTAAAAGGGTCATTGATATCATCAAATACACTTTTGACTCAAGGACTACTCTATGCTGTTATAGATGAAACATTAAATTTATATTTACATTAGCCTCCAAATAACATTCTTAGTACATACGTTAAGTATATGGGTAAACAACTGAATGTCATAAAGTCATCTGGGAGGAATCACTAACATAGATGCTTAGCATCAGCTATGACCTTGCTTTTTTTATTTAAAAGACACCGAATTTT
This sequence comes from Hydrochoerus hydrochaeris, assembly GCA_004027455.1. Taxonomy (NCBI): domain Eukaryota; kingdom Metazoa; phylum Chordata; class Mammalia; order Rodentia; family Hydrochaeridae; genus Hydrochoerus; species Hydrochoerus hydrochaeris. The sequence continues at coordinate 134,151 of PVLA01003459.1, forward strand.
TGAAAATGGTGAGAAATTAATATTAAAATGACAATGTAATTTGATAATACAAAAAATATAAATTCCTTCAAAAACAATGAACCACTAAGCTTAGTTCTTCAAGTTTGCTGTCCTACAGTGACTTAAAAAATTATTTTTTGTATAAGCAAAGAGCACTAAAACAAAATAAAAACAAGAAGTAATTTCTGCTGGCGAAAGAAAAGCCATGCAAAAATTATTCTGCATTCAAACTTTTGAAGGACAGTCAAAAATAAAAGAAACACAATGAATGGACACTCTACAGGAAGGAGGAAAGGGCTGGGGATATGCTCAGTGGTACAGTGCTTTCCCAGCAAGCACAAGACTCTGGATTTGACACCCAGATCCACACCCCAAAAGTATTCCATCAGACTGGATCTGTAATGTTCTGATACCATCCCAAGCTCTGTCATATATATTGTCAACCTGCTACAGACTCAACTTTCCTTATCATCCAAAGCCCCAGGCTAATGCCTTCTATTTGTATGATTTACAAATTTACATATCCCCAAAATAGGGAATGGGCCTGGGCATGGTGCTGCACACCTATAATTCTAGCACTTGGGAGGCCAAGGCAGGAGGATCACCTTGAGTCCCATAATAGCATGGATTGTATAGGGAGCTCAAGGACAGACTGAACTGCCTAGCAAGACCCTGTCTCATAAAACAAAAACAAACAAAAACAACAACAAAAAGCAATGGCTACCAAACTAGAGTCTCACCTTGAAAGTTTCCAGCAGGATATCAGCTCCCAGCTTACATGCATGCTGGCTTGGCATTTTAGAAAGACTGGAGCTGGTTTCAATACTTTTTCCATCACAAATCTTTTTTGGCCCATATGAGTCCATTAAAATGAAACCAAGTTCTACCAGACCTTGAGTTACATGATCCCAACTATGAACACTGCAAGAAAACAAAGCTTAGTTAAAAACAAAAATTTAGTGTGACACCTGCCTTTTTACTTGCTGCCATCTTACATTTGTAATCTAACTTGAGTAACTAACACACTTCAAATATGAACCTGATCTGGGGGAATTGTGAACTCCTGGATGTACAGTAGTGGGAACGGTAAGCAAGTGGCCTCCAAGAACAAACAGAACACTGTAAAATAAAATACATAGAATCTACAGAGTATTTTTAAAAATACAGTATATAGACTATATAGTATTTTAATGTAACAACCATTAAAGACATCCATTCAAGATTTCATGAGCAGAAGTTAATTGTTTTATTCCTCACAACACTTAGAAATAAGCTTATAAATCTGTATCGCTCCCCAGACTGATACCCTCTAAGGTCAAGGTCAAGTATAGCCATATTTTTTACCCACAAAGCTTAGCACAGAAGACACTCAATACATAGCACGAATAATCTGATTTCAATAACATGAGCTAAAACTACCACTAGCCTTTGGAAAGCAGTAGACTCCTAAGTGACTGTTCCACTTAATGTTATCCCCTACAGTGGAAGCAATAAGCCATAACCTTTGTATCACTGTTTCTACCTATTAAACAGCAACAAATAATGCAGCACTATGGAATAAAGGAAATAGTTGTGAGCAGATTCTCAAACAGTTCAACAGATTTAACAATATTTATACTCTACAGAGTTGGAAATCAAGAGCACATGCTCCATTCTCCCCACCCCAATACCTACATGTGACAGAAAAGATATAAATGTGTATATAATGTGTGTGTGTGTGCGTGTATCTGTGCATAGAGACATGGTGTAAATGATACAGCACACATATAAGCATCAACCTCAAATTTAGTATTTTTTAGTCACTTGTACAGAAGTCAGTAAAGACTTGGGCCAATGAAGAGTTGCAGTATCATAGAAGGAACAAAGGCACCTCCTTCCCTTTCATACTCCTGCTGTTGTCAAGGTAGCTAAGAAATCAGGCCCTGAGACTGAAAGATCTTTCCCTAGGAAAAGGTTTGCTCATCTCATCTTAAGAGATTAATTCTTGAGCTATGACCAACAGGTACAGTCATCAATTTTCTCTGATTGGCCATAAGCATGGTCCGACACCATATTTTCCAATACTAAATCCTTCGTGTGCTTTTTGGAATATGCTTCACTAACTCACCTGTTCTTCACCACTTCCAGGATCATGGCTGAAATACAAGTTCTGTGAGGGACTAGATTCTGAAGAAATTTTGAACCTTGGAGGAGTTGCAGATCTTTAAAGTTTTTCACAACTGAAGTCTTTAAAAGGTCAAACACCTAACATAATAAAATAAGCGGAAAAATGAAAGAAAAGTTACATGAAATGAAGCAAATGTATAACTTATGCTATGAATCTTAACCCTGTAATTGTTCCTGCAATCTGCCACTAAAATGTATCCCTATGACAACTATTTAGCTGATGAAGATAATATAAAAATTATGACTTGCAGTGGAAATTTAAAAGCACTGAATCAGGAATGTATTACATGGGTTTGTAATCCTAGTTATTCAGAAGACTAAGGCAGGAGAATTTCAAGTATAAGGCCAGCCTGAACAACTTAGCAAGACTGTTCCAAAATAAAATTTTAGAGGCAGGAAATATACATCAGCTGCGCAGCAAACAACCTGGCAAGTGCAAGGTTAAATTCCCTCCAAAAATAAATGAACATAAAATTTTAAAACAGCATAAGGAGGAGCGGGGGATATAGCTCAGTGGCGTAAGCGCCTGCCTAGCAAGTGCAAGGTTGTTTGACCCTCAGTACCAAAAAACAAAAACAAACAAACAAAAACTGTAAGGAGTGTAGCATTTGCCTACTATGTGCAAGGCCTTGCATTCTATGTTTAACATCATAAAAATGAAACAAAACAAGCTTTCCTTAGCAGGAAAAGGGGCTAAAATTAATATAAATAGTACCCCAAATCTGAAAATACATAAAAAAAAATGGGTAAAGGACTTTATATATTTGTCCTTGCAATGAATCTATTCTCATTAATTTCAAGGCAATTAGGAACAATTTTTTGGAAACCCCATCACACTAATATTGCCAATCTGGCTCTGTCCCCATCCTGCTACTTAGGCTGTGTGACAGGATTTCACACTTATTCTTGCCTGGCCACCTCTTACTGCAAAACAAAAAGTGAAGGTGTAAATGAAGAATCTCAATGGTCTTCTGGCAGCTCCAAAAACACGAAAAATTAAAGGCCGCCATATATCTTAGAGCGGCTTTGCTGCTGAGAGGATGGGGGAAGAACTGTTTAGGAAACAAAAATAACATGAACAGATTCTTGTATTCTTTCTTAGCAATACACAAGGAACCAAAGGGTCTGATACCTGTTCCTCAAATCTTTGTATTCTTGTTACAGAGAGAAGGAGAGCAATACTGAAGGGACACAAGCTGTTACTAGAATCTCCTTGTTGTCCTGCCTAGGATAAACCAAAAATAGTTATTAGTTACATTTTAAAAGTATAACAGAGCTATATAAAACTAGATCCTCTGGATGGCTCATAAACCTAAATTCTGTGTAAGAGCTAAAACTATAAAACTTCTAGAAGAAAATATACAGAAAATCTTTAAAACTAGGCAAGGATTTCTTAGGTATAACACCAAGCATAAGTTACACAAGAAAATTAATAAACTAATCTCATCATAACACAAAATATTTGTGGTTCAAGAACTAGGAGTGGTGGGACACATCTGAATGCCAGCATTCCATGAGGCTGAATCAGGAGGATGCCTTTAATACGGGTCCCCTTGAAAGAATGAAAACAGCAAAGGTTCATAAACTACAGTCCTTTGGCCAAATGAAGCCCAACAACGTGTTCTTGTATAGCCAGTGAACAGAGTGGTTTCTATGTTTTTAAATGATTGGGGTGGGGAGAATAAAAGGAAGAGTATTTCATAACATGAAAATTAAATAAAATTCATATTTAAGTGTTCATAATTATAGTTTTATTAGCCAGGCATGGTGGCACATGCCTATAATCCCAGCACTTCAGATGCTGAGGCAGAAGGAAGGCTTCAAGTTCAAGGCCAGCCTGGGCTACATGCTGAGTTCAATACAGCCTGAATTACATAGCACGACCCTGTCTCAAAAAGCCAAAACAAAAAAGTGTGCATGGGTGTGTGTCTGTGTGTCTTTTACTGAAATACTCATTTGTGAATGCACTGTCTGTGGTTGTGTTCTTGTTACAGTGGTAAAGCTCAGTAGTGACAGAGACTACCTGGCCTTCGAAGCCTAAATAAATACTAAATAAAATACTTAGTATCTGGCCCTTTACAGAAAGATTTTGAATTTGCTACAAACTTGAACCTAATAAAAAATAAATAAATAAATAAATAAATAAATACTTGAACCTAATCCTGAGGAAATAATGAGATAAATCCAACAATGTGGAACACTACATAAGATAACTAGGCAGGACCTTCAAAGCAATCAATCAGAAGGTAACTAGAGCCAGGCGTGGTGGCTCATGTCTATAATCCCAGCACTCAGGAGGCTGGGGCAAGAGGATCATTGAGAGTTCGAGACCAGCCTGGGCCACAAAGTGGGCTCAAAGCCAGCCTAAACCGCATGGCGAGACCCCATCTCAAAAAGACAAAAGACCAAAAAAAAGCTAACTAGATAGACATAATAAACAAAAGCAATAGATGAAGCCTGATTAGACCCTGCAAGAGAAAAACCAGTCATAAACATTTTGGAGCCAGGGATGGTGGTTCGTGTCCATAATCCCAGCACCCTGACAGGCTGAGGCAGGAGGATTACAAGTTTGAGCCCAAAACAGACAACTTAGCAAGACTGTCTCAAAATAAGTGGTGAAAATAAAAACATATCTCTGTATGCTATTTTCTTCAAGAGTTCAAAACATTTCTTATTTTTATATCTCATACTTAATGATTACTCAGCACCACAAAACTTCATGATACACTATTAGAAATAAACAAGATTCTAATTCATAAATGGGGAAGCAGAAGCCAAGGTTGAGCTGGGTGTGCAACACTATGCCTTTCACCCCAGCACATGGGAGCCTGAGGCAGGAAGATTGCTGCAAGTTCCACGTCAGCCTGGGATACAATGCAAGTACAAGGCCAGTCTGACCTACATAATGAGAAGCTGTCTCCAAAGAGAGAGCCAGAGAGAGAGAGAGAGAGAGAGCAAGAGACAGAGCAAGAGACAGAGACAGAGTGAGAGAGAGCAAGACAGAGAGAGAAAGAGGCCAAGGGTGAAGGTCACAAGACACACTTAAAGTTAAATTTTTAGTTTTCTGCTAAACAGTCTTCAGTTTTTATGTTTTTGGTCTTATCTGTACTAAGACATTTAAAGAAAGGTTTATTAAATGGACTCTTTGGCTTCCTTCAGGGTACAGTGACATCATATATTTCCCACTTCCAAATTAAAAAAAAAAAAAAGAGATCTTCTAGATTCAAGTCATTCTACAGCATATATATATATATATATATACACACACACACACACACACACACACACACACACACACACACACAAACAAGGCTTAACGCCAGGTGTGGTAGTGCACCCCTGCAATCCTAGCACTCAGGAGGCTGAGGCAGAAAAGTAGGTCTCTGCAAGTTCAAAGTCAGCTTGGGCTACATGGTGAGTTCAAGGTCAGCTCAGTGCTACCTTAAAGTGTTTTAGAAGTTCTCTGCCGAGTTCACAGTCCAGTTTGATGGCAAACACAATATGCAGAATCACGGTGCCTTCCACATGACGAAGTTCATCTGATGGCACAGTAACGAGATCCAACAGCCTAAAAGATGCCACAGGAAAATAAGAGCTATGATTTTGTGAGCCAAGTCTAAGTGCTTCGACCAACAAGTAGACCAACTCAAGCTGAGCTCACTAGGAGCAAAAGGCAAGTACACTTCCACTGCTCCATTCGCTCTTCCTTTAACAATAAAACTTTCTGAAGGAACTATTTATAGTTATTACTTCCACTTTATCAGATACTGTCTTCCCAGTCCAACCCAATTCAGTCAGACCCTGTCCTCTCCCTACCTTCGCCTCTAAGGCCATCTAACTATTCCTTTTAAGACCTCCACATTGTCAAAACCAATAAAGTTCTATCTCAATTAACATTAACATTCAGCAGACTTATAGTTAACTACTTCCTCCCTGAAAAGCTGTCTTCTCTTAGTTTCTAGGGCACCATCACAGGCCTCTCAATAATTATCTCATGCTTCCCATGGAGCTCAGTCTTGAGTTTTCTTCTCAACATGCTTTCCTCACATAATTGTATCTGGTCCTACAGCCTTACTCCCTTCCATTCTTTATTTCCAGATCAGACTTCTGCTTACAAATCATGATTACCAGCTCAATACCTCCATTTAAGGTGCTAAAATACATCTCAAAACTAATGTGGTCAAAACTAAGCTCATTTCCCCAAAATGCATTTATCACTTTTAATTCAATATATGAGATCATCTTTTTGTTAGTTTTCCAAGCCAAATAACTAAAAGTTATTATAGATGAGAAGTACTAGAATTAACCAGGTGTAGTGGCCTGTGCCTGTAATCCTAGCATGTGAGACGCTGAGGCAGGATGATTTGCCTGGAGTTCAAGACCAGCCTGGGATACATAGTGAGTTTAAGGCCAGACTGAATTGCATAGCAAGACCTTTTTCAAAACAAAACAAAACAACAATAACAAAAACAGTACTAGAATGTACCAGAGTTAATGGCATAAATTTTGCACCCAAACTGACTAATCACAACTTCACTACTTCCTGGCTATAAAACCTTGGAAAATTCATTTCTCTGTTTCTTAGTTTCTAGCATAAAACAGAGACAAAACAGGGCTATGTAGTTTACAGTGCTTAAAAGTAACAGAAAATAAGTACTCTATAAACTTTTGCTTTAAAAAGTCTCTTTCTCAGATATGCCCCACTGTATACTGTCTCTGTACTGTTCCTCCAGGGTAAATGTTCTCTCTTATTTAAATATTGTGGTTCTCATCAATCAGGCTTGAGTTAAAATAGCACCTCCTAAGAGACCTTCCTTGACCCGGTCTAGAGCAGCTCACACATCAACCCTTTTAAACACCTTCACAGGACTTTGCTGTCTAATATTCTCCTCTCAGTAAAACCTAATATTCTTTGCACAGCGCAGGACCTTCTCTGCTTGTTCATCCTAGAGCCCCAAGGCCAGAGCCTTCTTGGCACAGAGTAGGCCACATAAAAGTTTTAAATCTGCATTGTACAGAGCAATCACTGCTATTTCTCTAGAAAGGTGCAAATGAAAGCACTCAAGGGGCTGCATTATTCTTTTCACTGTATAACTAAGTAGCTGGGAGCGGATCACCGAAGTCCTGTGCTGAGGGGGAAGGCAGGGGTGAAAGAGAAGACAGCATTGAAGTAACTCAAGAGACAAAATGAGAAGATGAATTTATAAAAATGCTGTTTCTAATTTGTATTACTCACTCATCACCACTTAGCTCTTCACTGTGCCTCTTATCTAGCTCATTGAAGAAGGCAATGACTCCATTTAAAGCACTCTTTCTGCTTCCCTGGAAAATATAAGATAAGTTCTCTCAACTGAAAGGAAAGATAACCAAATACTGTATTTTCTTCAAATAACTTTTAATTTAATAGATTGTAAAATATAGCTTTAAATAAGAAAGATACTACCTATAACCCCAGTAAGTACATATAGAATACTTTCAAGTTGAAACAGGATTTTGACAGGCTGGGGATGCTGCTCAACGGTAGGGCTCTTGCCTGGCAAGCAGAATGTCCTGGGTTGGATCCCCAGCACCACAAACAAACCAAACCAAACCAAACCAAACCAAACCAAACCAAACCAAACCAAACCAAACCAAACCAAACCAAACAAAACACAGAGTTTGAAATTCCTGCTACCATCAGATTTTAAAGAGCCTAGAGCCCACTCTTTCTGAGACTGTATTTCCTTTAGTATTACAAATATGGAACTATGGCAGAAGAGATATGGCATGTTTTCTGTGGCTTTACGGGCATGATCTTACTAGATCCAATCACCACATGTGAAATGAAATATCTGTGTTCTCTAAGGTAAACCAACAGCACAAAAAACCCCAGGATTGCCAAACGTAACCAGTCCTACCACAGGAATTAAAAAGCGGTAATTTTTTATCTATACCTTTGCAGAGAGAACTAGAAGCTGATGGACCAAAGGTGGTATTTCCTGAAGATTCAACTTCAAGAACATCTTCAACACTTTTTCCACCACACACCCCACCTCTTCTGCAGTCAAAGGTACATCCCTGTGGATCAGAGATTCTCAGGGCTCTAGCCAAAACCCATTTAAAGCCAAAGCTCACAAAGCAGAGTATAATGGGCAAAGATACTTACTTGAACATGGAGGTAAGTTGGATTACATATTGCTGATCCCATCTAGTTAAAGAAAATGAGGAAGAACATGAGTTTATTTCATTTTTACTTATTGACATATAACCTTGTAAAACTAGTGAAAAGGACCATTTCCAGTTTTTAAATGATATAACAAGATTTTTAAGATATCATTTAAAAGAATAAAATACCAGTCTAACATATGAAAAAGTTCAATGAAACTAAATCCCTAGTAACAAAAAGCAAAACAAAAAGCTTCATGATACTCTGGTGTTAAGATTAGGGAAAAAACACCTTCGCATACATACATACATACATAGCAACTTTAAAAATGCGTATCACCAGAGACCCATCCAATTTACTATTTCAAATATAACCTATATGCGAATTCTAAAAGATCATCTAAATATATAAATATTCACTGTAATTCTTTTTATAAGAGCAAAAAATTAGATATAATTCAACATATGGAAATCAGCTAAATAATAATAATTTTAAAAATGCCACGGAGTCACTAAAAAGAATGATGTAAAAATTGTATATGCTGAGGTGAACAAATGTGTTACATGAAAAATATAAAGTCTACTATAATGTATTGAATAAACCAACTAAAAACAAATGAGTACATGGATAAATATACAAATCCCATTAAACATCCAAAATAAGGGATTTTTTTTGGCGGGTAAGGGTATCTTTTGAGACAAGGTCTCTCTGTGTAGTTCAGGCTGGCCTTGAAGTCACTATATAGCCCAGACTATCCTTGAACTTACAGTGATTCTCCTGCCTCGGCCTCCCAAACGCTAGGATTACAGGCATGTGCCACCATGCATGCCAGGGATCTTACTTAAGGAAGCAAAAAGTAGTTACTTCTGGTTTGGATCATTTGAGTTATTTCCTTTTTGTTTTCTTTTAATGTAACTGAGTACTTGTTTTGCTTACTATGTAGTAAGAATTTTCATCTTTGATGTATGTCTTTATCCATTTCTTTTTTGGGAGTACTGGGGTTTGAACTTTGCACTGAACTGTATCCCCAGCCCATGTATGTATGTATGTATGTATGTATGTACGTACGTACGTACGTACATATGTATTTGAGACAAAGTCTCATTAAATTGCCTAGGCTGGACTTGAACATGCAATCCTACTGTCTTAGCCTCCCAGAATGCTGGGATTACAGGCATGAACCACATACCCAGCTTATACATTTCTTTTTAATGAGTATAAATTTAATGGAATGGCTCTCCCTTAAGTTACATACTATAATTAATTACATGTCTTTATTACTATATGCTTATACTGATCATAAATCTATATTGAACATACTCATGTATGAGCATGTGTGTGTGTGTGTGTGTGTGTGTGTGTGGTACCAGAGGTTGAACCCAGAGCCTTCCCACTGAGATACATCCCCAGTCCTTTTTTTCATCTGAGACAGGGTGTCATTAATATTAAGCAGTCAAGGCTGTGCTTGAACGTGTGGTCTTCCTGCCTTACATCCCTGCATGCTGGAATAGTGGCACATGCTGGCACAGGCATGTGCCACTATGGCTTGTTGAACATTTTCTTCTATATTACAGTCTAATCTACATAGACTCCCACAAATACAATCACTGGTTAAAAGATAATAACATCAGTTATATATTCCACTCCTTCAAAAAAGAAAAGAAAAGAAAAATATATATATAGCAGCAGGGCAACTGCCCTAACTTAATGACCTTGGAATTCTAAGTCATGTTTAGAGGGATACACTGCCAAGTGAAGATGGACAATGAAGTAAAGTGAAACCACAGTTTTAGAGCTGAGAATATATCTAGAAAATCATCTTCTCAAAAAATTGTCACAGACTATGGTTTTATGGTAGTACATTATAGACAAACAAAAAAGGACTAAACTTCACAAATAAAAAATTTCTTGAAATAAATGGTAGTTTCTTTTTGGGCTATTTGTGGTTCTGAGAAAATTCTGTGTGTTAACGAGAAAGACTCACTTTGCAGAGCAGAGGGTATTAATCAACTGCTTCTTACATTCTTCTCCACTCAATTTATCTAGAATGCAAAATACACAGAATTAATTCTGATTATGTGAATAGAGAGAAAGCTACTAAAATTGGAAGAAAATTACCTTTTCCACAAGCCATATTTTCCTTTTTGGTACTCAAGGCAGTAAGAATGATGGGCAACAACTCCAAAGATTTTCCATTCTCTAGTCTTCCCTCTCTGATTACATCAACACACTCATTAGCTAATTGAACCAATATTGGTCCTGGAAAATGGTGAGCCTAAGAGTTCAAGGGATACAGAAGATCCTTAGAGAAAATCCAAGGTTTCACATCTCTTCCCAAGAAATAAGTCATCGTTAAATAACTGAATTGATACAAAGATGCAGAACAGCCCTAATGGAATCACAATGTCATGCTACTCTATTACATATTTATTTCATTCAGGACTTCAAAGGCTAGAATCTCCCATCAGTTACTTAACATTTTCAAACATGCCAACATTTACAGGAAATTTATATCCATGATACCTTAAAGGTGATGTATACTTATAAGGAGTTCACATTCCATCCACTTTTTTGTTGTTTAATAATAGCTCTTATCAATAAGAACTATGCTAGTTACCATTTGTTTCCCCTCAATGAATTAAAACCATCCAAAAATCTACCCCAAAACAAGTTAAGTTTTTATCTTCCATCTTACCTCCAACATTAGTAATCCTAAGATCTCAGATGCTACGTCTTTCTGTAAATCTCCTGATTCAACCAACCGGATACAACAGGTGTATATCTTATGTCTCCTAAGGGCTCCATCTTCTTCAGAGCAAGGGGAACCTTATCGTTTTAAACAAGTGGTACAGAACAAACAAGGAAGAAGTTTTACAAGATTGAAGTAAAAACAGGAGAAACGGATTTTGCAGTGTAATTAAGAAACAGATTAATTAATATAGTATTTAGAACAGTGATATATAGTAGGGGCTCTGAATAAAGTGCTTAATCTACCCAGAGTGATGAGACTAAGAAGTCCTGTCTTTTTCCATTTACTATTTTAATAATTACATAGCGCAGGAGGAAACTCTAGTATATCCTAGAGTTTGGAGGGGAGTGGTTCAATTTAGCCAGATTTAGTGGGTTTAACATACTTTCTTTTTCCTTTTTTATCTACAATACAGATGGAACCTAGGGCCTTGTTCCTGGTAAGCAAACGCTCTACCATTTAGCCCTATCTCCCTGGCAACATGCTTTATCTCCAGCCAGCTTGAACCACTGGGATATGACTGTCCCAACAGTTGACTTGAACCCAAGGGATGGGACAGTCATGCATGTGCAGCAGTGGGAATGTAACATGTTCAAATTAGACTGGCCAGGCAGCAAGACATACAAATTACTGCCCCATGATGAATGTATTAAGTGATGTCAACAGGAATGGCAGAGTAGTAAAGATTGTAGAAATTCCTCTTCTCCATAAGATAGGAGAAAAACTGACAAAAACAGCCAAAATCAACTTGTTCAAAACTGTATCTTGAAGGAAAAAAAAAAAAACCTGTGAAAACTAACCAAAGGTTTTCAACAATGAAAGGAGTATCAACTCAAGAAAAATAGCTGCATCACAGTAAGAAAGGTAAGCTTTGTAGCATTTTAACCTGCTATCATCTTACCTCTAGCTCAGGAGTCTTAAAAATGGTAAGATAGAACATGTTCATGTAAGATTTACATTAAGATAGCAATGCTATTCAAACTCATGCATATTCAAACACAATCACTACAAAAACCTCAGCTTTTGTTTTTTTTAAATAAGAAATCAGCAGGTTAGGGGCTAGGGATATAGTTGAGTGGCACAGTGCCTGTCTGGCAAGCGTGAGGTTCTGAGTTCAATTTTTGGCAGAAAGCAAGCAAGCAAGCAGGGAGGGGGGAGAAAGAGAGGGAGAAAGAGAGAGAGACAGAAAGAGAGAGAGAGGGAGAAAGAGAAAGAAAGAGAGAGAGAAAGAAAGAGAGAAAGAGAATCAACCAGGAACCAGGGATTTAGCTCAGTGGCATAAGCGCTTGCCTGGCAAGTGCAAGGTCATGAGTTTGATCCCCAGTACGAGGGAGGGGAGAGCGAGTCACAGTATCTAAAACAATCCTTCAAAGACTGAGTGGTACTCAGGAGAGACACACTGACAAGGGAACAGAACTGACAGCCCAGAAATAACCCTTACGATTATGGGCAGCTGATTTTTACAAAGGTGCCACATGCACAAAGAAGGGGATGAAACTGAACCTCTACCTCATAAAAGATACAAAACTTAACTCAAATGAAAGAGTTAAAAGCTGCAAATCTTCATGATCTTAGGTTAAATAATGGTCTACCAGATATGACATCAAAAGGAGAAGGGAAAAAAAACAAACTGGCCAGCCTGTGCACATCTGCAATCCCAGTACTCTGGGAGGATGGTGCAGGAGGTCTGCAAGTTAGAGCCCATCTAGGTCAATTTAGTGACTTAGCAGGACCCTGTTTTCAAATAAAAAAGTAAAGGCAACCTGATTTTTAAGAACCCCAGATCTGATTTGACATTTCTTCAAAGTATACAAATGCCCAGTCAGCACATGGAAAAAAGTATGTCATTAGCCATCACAGAAATGCAAGCCAAAACCAAGAGACACCACTTCATGCTCACTCTTGGAGGCCTGAATTAACAAAAAGAAAAACAAGTAACAAGTGTTGGAAAGTATATAGAGAAATTCAAACAGCACTTGATTCAGCAGTTCATTGCACATATACTCAAGAGAAATAAACACATGTTCACACAAAAAGTTGTACACAAATGTTCATGGTAATATCATTTATAGTGGCAAAAAGCAGAAACAACCTAAACGTGCCTCATTTCATCCATGGAAAAAGACATGCTACAAATGCGGATGTCCCTGGCTAACTTTTTGTGAATTAAGTCAGTTACAAAGGACTACATATAGGATGACTCTACATGAAATGTTCAGAATAGGCAAATCTATAGAGACAAGAAAGACAGCAGTGGTTTCTTCCTGTTGGCACATAGCTCAGTGGCAGAGCGCTTAGCTACCATGTGTGAGGTACTGGATTCAATCCCTAGTACTGTAAACAAAATATAACACAAATACAGAGCTGTATACTTTAAAGAGGATGAATTTTTTGGTATGTGGAAATGTCACGTTTTTGCAATGGTAACATTAACTACTGGTCACAGAAACAATTTAACAGGACTGAGATGATTAGAAGGTACTGTAGTCTCCATAAATACTCTACTTGATAATTCATGATACTTTTAAGCTAGGCTTTCCAAATCTTATATTTCCAAATACAGTTAGTAACAAAAACGAGAGCCATCATAATTTGTACAGATTTGTCTGACCAAGAAATAAATTATTCTTATCTCTTCTGCTTAGTTTATAGGCAGCTGACATTGGTAATCATACAAAATATTTGGCAATTTTTTTTTTTTGGTACCAGGGATTGAACTCACAACCTCACACTTGCCAGGTAGGCACTTAAGCCACTGAGCTAAATCCCAGGCTGGCAAGTTCCTCTAACAGTTGAATCAACCTTTTTGGAAGTTCTTTTTTGAATAGGAAGACTGTTTTTTGGCGGGGGCTTTTTTTTTTTTTTTTTTTTTTTTGAGACAAGGTCTTGTTATGTGGTCTGGCCTGGCCTGCATTCACTATGTAGCCCAGACTGGCCTCAAACTCACAGTGATCCTCTTGCCTCAGCCTCCCAAGTGTTGGGATTTACAGGCTTGTGCCACCAGGCTTAGCTAGGAAGACTAGCATTTTTGCTGCTCCCCTTGTTAAGCACAGATTAAGTGCTAAGCACTGTGGTCTCTTCATCACAATTTTATAAGCACAAGTAAATCAAAACAGATTTTATGAAAAGCACATTTTTAATAGGCTCTAAAATCAGCAACATAAGCTCAGATAGCCACTCCAGCTCCTGTTAGTGTAACACTTAAGTATCCCAGGCAGGAAAATGCTGCTTTAGTTGATTCTGTAGAACTCCCCCAAACACAGAAAGTATTCCAGGACTCAAACAGTAAGAAAATAGTACCAAATGTAAACAAATCTACCAATGAATCCTGTGAGACAGAATGAAAATTAATAATTACCTTTGAAGATGGCTCTCAGGAGTGCTCCAGTGGTTTTTCCTTTCACTGCTTGCTTCTGAAGGAGACAAGTCAACTGCAATCAAAGAAAAAGTTACAAGCCTCAGGCAACATCTCCTTTACCTCAATGACCTAAACACTCTGAATGTAAAGGTATACATCTATTAGGTTCAGAATATTCAGAGATTCTACATATTACAAATACATAAACTGTTTAGATAGAGCATGATTGGTCTTAATAGGATCCTGGGCTGTCAATACTAAAATCTATTCAGACAGTCATCCTACAACTGAACACCTAATCAGTACTACATATTGTACTGTGCCATGTCTGGGGGACCTACCTTCATCAACAAATACTTGTGGTAAATACAGGGGTAAACAAGGTAGACCTCGTAACAGTAGGAGGGAAAAGGGGGACCAAAAAAAACCAGAAAAAATTCTATAAAAGAAACAAGAGGCTGAGCTAGACAAAAATTTTAAAAAGTGACACAGTCTCAGCTAATGAGGTCAAAGCTTGTGAGGTAGATGACATTTAAACAGAGGCTTAGGGGATGAGAAAAGCTAGTTATGTAAAGGAGTAACAGCAGAGGCACCCTCAGGTGCAAAGTCCCTGAAGGAGCAAAGGGCCTGGCATGTCTGTGGACCTGAAAATAAAACTTATGTGGCCGCACAGCCGTAAGGAAAATAAGTGACAGATGAGCTTAGCACGATGGGGAAAGACCTTGGTAGGAAGTTTACATTTTGTCTAGTGCAAAACAAGTTATAGAAAAAAGAAAGGATATGACAGATACTAGAGAGCAGTCCTGGTCACTGTACACAGAACTGGTGATGGAGTCATAAAGACTGAAACAGGGATACCTGTTAGGAGATTGCTGCTGTGTCCCAATGAGCTAACGGTGGCCAAGAGCAAAGCGGCAGCAGAGGAGGTATCATAGTTGAATTGGGTCCCACTTAAACTTCAGGAATTGATGTTCTAAAAACCTGTACCTTATACTGTGACTTTCTGTGTAATGAGATAGCTGCAGATAGAATTAGCTGAAGTCATCAGGGTGTGTCCTAACCCAATATATGACTGATGTCCTCATAAAAAGGGGAAATCTGGACAGAGTCGGGCACACAGGGAATAAAATCATGGATTTCAACGAGCCTAGTCATTCTCTGAAGTAATTTGTACAGCACTAGCACCACCTTTCTGATCTCTGAAGTTTTGTTAAAAATCTACACAAATTATCTGTGCCTGGCATTTCTGTAACAATTCCTTGATAACTTTCTTTTTTCTTCTATAGAAACTGGTCTGTGTACAGTTTCCACCTCAAATTTACTGTTGTACTGAACTGTATATGACAAGAAATTTTCTACTTCTTCAAAGGTTTTAAATTTATTTACAAACAAAGTAGTCTCTTAGTTTCTGAGACTGTACATTATTGTTTCACTTTAGTCATTTCATTTTTATGCACCTCTTTACTGTTTTGATTAACTGTTAATGGTTCAGTTTTTCAAAGAATCAAGATTTTGATTAATTTGATCTATTATTTTTCTGTTCTCTATTAATTTTCATTTTAATTTTTTGTTGTTGTTCTTTGCTTTTTCTACATTTTTGAATTCAACTACTTTCATTTTTATTAATAGGGGTGGTATTTAACTGAATTATATGGAGTCTGATTTGTAATGTTTTCATTACTTTTAAGAAATCTTGTAATTTTTCTTTGTATATCTCTTCTTATCCCAGAGTTGTTTAAAAGGTATTTTAGCTCTAGATAGAAGGATCTTTTCTGGGTTTTATTTTTCACTTTTAGTTTTACTGCATTGTGACTACAGAGTATGCTATGTAATATTTATATTTTATGAAATATGTGTGATCTAGTATATGATCTATGATTTTTATGTTCTCTTCTCAATACTGAATTTGGCTTTTATTTTAAAATACATTTAGCAGAGAACTGTCACAGAACAGAAATAACAAAACACAACAAAATAGTATTTTCAAATACTTTTAAAGCTATACATAAAAACCAATAGGTTAACACAGACTCAAATTTTGAGAAACAATTCTTAAAATTCCATTCACTAATTACACATTTTGAACAAAAAGTTCTTCTCATATCTTCCAGTGTATCAATAGGTTTATAGGAGCTCTGGTTTCTTTTCAACTAATAGGTAAATAGCTCAAATTCAGTTGCTTTACTTAAAAATTACTGGATTCAATTTTGGTTAAAAAAAAATTACCATGCTCTTAAATTCTCAATCAGGAGTATAAAAATACAAGTTCAAATAGTGATGCTGTCTAAAATAGAACATCTTAACTGCTGGATAACCATATAGATATTGCACTAAAATCAGTAATCTGGTATCTGACATTCAATTATATAGAAAGTTAATTTTCTTATTTATTTTTTATTTTATGAGAAAAAAGTAAAATAAACTTTCATAACAATAGCAGAATAACAATAGTTAACACAATGTGTATTGTTATCAAGGGTCTGGCTATGTCATCCAATAATTCAGGTTGGCCTTGAATTAACTACGTAGACCAGGCTGGCTCTGAACTCATGGTGATCTTCCTGTCTCACACTTCTGAGTGCTGGGTTTACAGATGAGTACCACCACCACAGCTGGCAATTTTCCTGTCTAAGAAAAACTTACTACAAATAAACAGTGTTAAACTATTACAATCATACTTCAAAATAAAGGAGCACACACAAAAAAAGAGCATTTTGATACTATAAACTACACTCAAATTTTTCACTGTGAAAATTACAAAAAGTTGGGGAGAAAAGGAGCTAAACAACTAATGCCTATTAGTTCTTTTTGGTTGGTTTTGTTGTTGTTGTTTTGTGGGGTTTTTTGGTCTTTTTTGAGACAGGGTTTCACTATTCAGTTCAGACAGGTCTTGAACTCACTTTGTAGCCCAGTCTGGCCTCGAACTCACAGTGATTCTCCCGTCTCAGTCTCGCGAGTGCTACAATTACAGGCATGCAACACCACTCCTGGTTTATAAACAGTCTCTATTTTGTTGTTGTGAGCGCTGGGAATTGAACTCATGACCTCACACTTGCCAGGCAGGCACTTGTGCTGCTGAGCTAAATTCCTGGCCCCACTATGCCTGGCTTAGATTTCTTTTTTTACAGTTTATTGTTTATAGCTAACAAATAGATACTAAAAGCTAATTGTGGGAATTCCAGAACTTCTCAAATAACTTGGAAAAATGATTTGTTTACATACAAAGCATGTACACTGTTCCTCCTGTAAACCTCAACTACATTTCCATGTACTAGAAATAGCCACATGTAGTATAAACAATTAAGACCATGCACAAAAAATACATTTTGTTCTTGTAACTTATAATACACAAAAATATACCTACAAAAATGGAAATAGTTAGCTTCCAGTAAGTCAGCAAGAAATTTTAGCCCATTTCAATTTCTTTCTAAAGAAATAAACCAGACGTAGTGGCTCACGCCTGTAATCCCAGCACCCGGGAGGCTGAGGCAGAAGGATTGTTGTGAATTCGAGACCAGCCTGGGCTACCAAGTGAGCTCAAGGTCAGCCTGAACTGCATTGCAAGACCCTGTCTCAAAAAGACAAAAAAAAAAAAAAAAAGAAATAATAGTTATGTGTTGGAGCTGGGGAGATATAGCTCAGCTGCACAGCACCAGTCTGGCAAGCACAAGGTCGTTTGATTCCCGGTACAAAAAAAATTCTTTAAATATTGAAAAAAAAAAAAAAAAACTGCTCAAAGAGGAAAAATAACTCGGATAGAGAAAAGGAGAAGAAAAAAATATAAATTTGTATATATACACTTAAGATTGCTAAAACAATTGTACAGATTCTATTAGTCCTTGAAACAAAAGTTAATCATAGGATCAGATCAATTTTACATCTCTATCTGGTAATTTGAGTAACTCTTTTGAAGATAACTGCAAAATTACAATCTCTGTTAAGTTCCTACCACCTTGTTTTAAAAGCCTATATTGTTATTGTTTTGGGTTTTTTGTTATTGTTTATTTGTCTCTGGTTTTTTGTTGTTGTTTTTGTCACCAGGGATTGAAACCACAAATGCGCGCTTGCAAGGAAGGTGCTTATGTCTTTGTCTCTTTTGTTTCTTGTTTTTCTTTCTTTCTTTTTTTTTTGTTTTCCCTCTCCTTAAAATTAAAAAAAAAAAACCAAAGCTTTATTACCATTCTATCTTTTCGTTTTTTCTTTTTCCTTTCTTCACTTTAATTTCACTTTTCTTTTGAATAATTTCTTCTTCCCTTAAAAAATTTTGCTTAAGGTTATGTATTGGTGGTTTACTTTAATCCTTGTTAGCTTGACATATATTTTTAAAATATTTGCCTAATTTGTATGCAACTTAGAGTCTTACTTTTTTTTTTTTTTATCAGTACCGGGGATCAAACTCACGACTGCGTGCTTGCAAGGCAAGCGCTTATGCCACTGAGCTAAATCCCCAGCCCTGAGTCTTATTTTTGTATCACAATATACATGGCATTTCTTAAGTCAGCAACAGAAAGGCACAATTAGCATGCAACAAAATTCAGCACATGCTTTATTAAACTGATCCCAAAACAGTTGCAAAAAAAGTACATTTAACACAATGTACTTAAAAAAATAAGGAATCCAAAAACAAATTTTTCTGAGAGTTTGTTCCATTAAAAATGCTTCTCATGTTCAACATCATGGGTAATACGAAAGATGGTGGTGGTCTAGAAAGAGGCAGTAAATCAGTATGTAGCATACAAATTCTGGGCTAGTAATTATACAATTCAGTTAGAAAATGACGTCCACAGTAAATAATGTTAAACATTATTTGTGAGTAACAACATATCTGTATTAATTTCAAATACACAAGCACAACTGTTTGTATATTATTTTCTTGATTTTATAATATGCAGTCCATTGTTTAAAAACTTAAGATACTATTTTATATATAACAGATATTAGATAATTACACATTATGTATCTCTCTTTCTCTCTCTATATATATATAGCTTGAATCCATCAAACACAAAACTCTCCAAACATATAAACATTATAAATGAAAATAGCTTTTTCTCAGTGTTAAATAGATCAGCTCACCTAAAACAAAATCTGGATGTGCAATGATAAAATGCACCGGCTCTTAAGAATTTACTTAAACAGTCTTTTAAGGTAAATTCTTTTTTTTCTGTCTTTTTGAGACAGGGTCTCACTATGCAGTTCAGGCTGACCTTGGGCTCACTTTGTAGCCCAGGCTGGTCTCGAACTTGCAATGATCTGCCTGCCTCAGCCTCCCGAGTGTGCCACCACGCCCAGCTTAAGGTAAATTCTTACCAAAGCCTAACTTTGACCTTTTACGTACAGTATATTTTTAGATGTCAGTAACTGTTACTCTCCTTTCTTATTATAAACAATACTTCACCATCAAGAGACACCAATAAAAAAAGATATTAATAAAAAATATGTAGGGAACAAAAAACATAACGGAGAAACTAATCATTGCATAGGTAATATACCAATAGGCAGGTTTAACCTCCATATGCTGTCTTGCTTTCTGAATATCATCACATGGTATTTCAAAGATTTTATGGGCTGAAGGAATGGTGATCTTTTCCATTATATTTGTGACTCTGGTACAACTTTCATTCCTGTTGAGGACCCGCAATATGGCTTTTGCAAAGACAGCCAGAGTGGGAGGCTTAGGCAAAGGTAAAACATCTGGAGAAGGATCTAATATTAGACCCATGCTGTGAGTAACGTAAGATCCACATGCAATTCCAGCACCACTTCCAAGAATCTATGCTGTGTCTCTTCCAGATGAGCTCTGGGTGTCAAGAGTGAAAGGAAAGAGTCCCAAAGCTAAGCGTAGCCCAGTGATGATCAGTGGAGCGTATCTGTGAGTTTGGTTGAAGTTGTCAATCAGGTCCACAAATGGATGGAAGACAAAGGGAGTATACTGGCCCACTTCCAGCCACTTCACTGGTGGGCTCAGGCACACCAGTGAGCTCCAGCAGGGAATAAGCATCAGGCCATACAGCAGAGGGTACTTGCCAGCACCCGTAGGTGAGCAGGACCAGTGCAATGGGGATGGCAGTGCAAGACATGGCATGGGTGGAGGGCAGGCTGTACTCGGAGTTACACAGCACCTCTAGCTTGCCCATGGGCAGTAAGGTGGGTCACAGCCAGTGGATTGCGTCCTTGGTGTACTGGCCCAGGTACCTGACCATCACCAGATGATCTCCAGCCTGTGGCCCACCAAGGAGTTCAGGGTCCAGATCCAGAAGAGAAAGAAGATACAGAACAGCTCATTGCACAGCTTGGTGCCCAGGCAGACAGAGTGACCAGTTGCTCAGGTGCGCCAACTAGCCCTCCTTGCCTGTCAGCTAGTTGTGACACAGGGTGAGCAGGCTTTGGCCATCAATCCAAGGTGCACACCACTGAGGGTACTGCCACCACCCCTGGGCTTGGGCCTAGCGCTGTAGCCTCTCAGTGGGAGGGTGGAAAGAGGGTCTTGGTGGAGGGGAAGGGGTACCCCAGCAGGACCAGCTCCAGCATCCGCCTCCAGGGGCTACTGCACCTGCATGCCTCACAGAGGCTGGAAGTGAGCCACCTTCTGTGGGAACTTGAGTCAGCTGGTCAGCTAGGCACTGCCCCAGTGACATGCCAAAGGGACAGGTGGGAGGGTGCGCCAGCCCTCAGCGCAGCCCAAAACCATCTCCTAATTTTTATGTTCTTAAGAAAATATAGTTTATTTTGCCAAAGGACTCTCCACCTATTTTTAATACTCTTCATATTTCCATCTCACCTCTGTACATCCTGATTCAGAGATTCTCAGCTTTGTGTTCCACTTCACTAATGTGTTCAATTGTACTTTCATTAAAAATTTTTCTGAGTTTCCCCAAAAAATATTTTGAGGTTTCATTTTCAAGTTGCTTTCTTAACTCATTCCTCATTTTATGAATTCTATCCTTTCATTTACATATTTGAATTTTAATAAATATATTAAATATTAAAAGTTTTTTTAAAAGTTATTTTCCAACTGTGCTCTTCTCTTTAAATCCTTGAATGTGAATTTTCTCACTGCCAGCTCTTAGGGGGCTTCTTATCATGGGGCTTATATTTGTAGTACTGCATATTGAACCCAGGGCCTTTGCAGTGAGCTTCATCCCCAACCCATATTATTATTATTATTATTATTATTATTATTATTATTATTATTTTAATATTGAGACAAGATCTAAGTTGCCCAAGCTGGGCTCAAGCTTTTGACCCCATCTCAGTCCCCCAGAGCACTGGGATGATAGGTTTATGTCACTATGGCCAGCTAATGTTTTATAATTTTTTATTTTTAGCTCATTTGTGAGAAATTTCATTAAATGAACTAAAATGTTTACAAATTTGTCAAAGAACAAAAAGGTGACTAAATGATGGGTTCCGCCCGTATGAAACTGTCAGACCCAGCGTGGC
Source organism: Hydrochoerus hydrochaeris (assembly GCA_004027455.1). Taxonomy (NCBI): domain Eukaryota; kingdom Metazoa; phylum Chordata; class Mammalia; order Rodentia; family Hydrochaeridae; genus Hydrochoerus; species Hydrochoerus hydrochaeris. Next base: position 156,012 of record PVLA01003459.1, read on the forward strand.
ACCTGGGCCACATGGAGCCCAATGCTGAAATGCCACCGTGTCCCTCTGATACTGATTCCCATCTTCTTCTTTTTTTTTTTTTTTTTTGTCTTCTTAAGACAGGGTCTCGCTATGCAGTTCTCACAGGCCTTGAGCTCACTTTGTAGCTCAGGGTAGTCTCAAACTCGCAATGATCTTCCTGCCTCAGCCTCCAGAGTGCTGAGATTACAGGCATGAGCCACCATGCCTGGCTTTCCATGTTCTTCTTTCAAGCCTGAACAGAACTTCCTGGTTATTGCACATACGAGTGCCAGCATCTCTCCAATCAGCTATCAATATGTCATTCTGCTCACCCCTTCAAACTCCATCCCATCAAAACTAATAAAAGTCCACCAGCTTCTTTGTCTGCCTCAGAGGGATCTTGCTCTACAGCCCTCCGGTGCCCACAACAAGGGCCTTTTTCTTTTTCTGCCTTTCTCTACAACTAATACAGTGGTAAACACAATTAAAAACACAAAGATCATGATGGAGTGAAATGACATGAATCTTAAAAAGATGATCACTCCAAAACAGTTTTTTACATGTATTCTAAAAATTGCAGAATTCCAGAGATAAAGGATATTTTGGATAACATCAATATATACAAAAACTTCTAAGAGCAGTAAGACCATGGACTCTTACTACGAAAATGCTGACTCTGCACTGATGAAAGAATGAGGGAAATATTAGTAACATTCTATTTATGGAACATATCTAGAGCCCTGTGTTCAATTTGAGGTTAAACTTCCAGGAAGAACTGGAGAAACTGTTAAAAGATTTACTCAGTGTCTATTAGATGCTTCACTTAGTATCTATTAGCTGTCATTTGCCTCACACACATTATCTCATTTTATCCTCACAAAAACTGACAGGAATTCATTTGTGGTATGTAAGATGCAAAAAAGTAATTCACAGTAACTATCCCATGGATTTTGTCCTATATTTCTGCTTATTTTATAGAGTATATAATGTTAAGCCTTTCTCAAATTCTTTCCAGAATTAGGAAAAATTTAAATTATAAATAAATACTACTTTAAATTAAATCTTGTCTATAGAAGATTCAAGATGCAACTTATGCAATAGGCTGCCTCAAAAAACTGCTACAGGGATGGGGATTTAGCTCAGCAGGCATAAGCACCTGCCTTGCAAGCCCACAGTCGTGAGTTCGATCCCCAGTACAGATAAAAAAAAAAAAAAAAAAATCAGACAACAGTCCTTGTTGGGGACCACATATTCACAATGGTTAATTTTACATACTTTCCTATGGGATAAAAGGGAAGATTAGGATTATTGGCACCATTCATCTGTGATTTACCATTGACTCTTCCAAACACATAAATTCATCTACTACTTCTTAAATCATCTCAGGATTATACTCAAGGACAAGATACTTTGAAGCATAAGATCATCTGGACCTTAAGTCATCACAGGATTATACTCCAGGTCAACATACTTCTAAACATAAGATTATCTATGCCCTCTGGAGTCCAAATCTTCAGATGAATTATAATCCTTTGCTGACCCCATCTATCACTGTATAAATCAAATAAATAGTGGCTGTTTTGGGAGTAAAAAGGGTCGGATCCAGACAATGACTTTCCAGCCATTGTTAAAATTCAATAGTTGTCTCTGATTTTTATTTTTCTCACCACATTCCTGATATTGACAACTGGGATTCTTGGCCAGGTTCCCGACATAGCCCTACATAAATTCCCTCATCAGATAATAAAAACTAAGAGGCACCAAGTTTCAGTAACTACAACACTAGCATATAACTCCCTTAAAAACAATGTCATGAAGCCAGGTGAGGTGATGCATGCCTATAATCTCAGCACTCAAGAGGCTGAGGCAGGAGGACTGCTCCAAGTTTGAGGCCAGTTTGGGCTATGAATTAAGTCCAAGGCCATAGCAAGACCTTGTCTCAAAAAGAGAAAAACAGGGCCGGGGTTTTAGCTCAGTGGCATAAGCACCTGCCTGGCAAGGCGAGGTCATGAATTCAATCCCCCCACTACAAAAAAAAAAAAAAAAAAAAAAAAAAAAAAAAAAAAAAAAAAAAAAAAAAAAAAAAAAAAAAAAAAAAAAAGAAAGAAAAAAGAAAAAGAAAACAAACATCAATGTCATGTTTCTATTGTGTATATAAAAACATTGTATCTCAATACATGTTTAAGGTTCACCTTTCCAGGCAGAGGTCTGGATAAGCTAAAATCACTTATTAAGAAACAAGGAGACTATATTAAATAAGTAGAAAGATTAAGAATAAACAGCCTAGCCAAGCGTAGTGACACAGTCCTGTAATCCCAGCATTTGGAAGGCTGAGGCAGGAGAAATCTTTGTAAGTTTGAGACCAGCCTGGGCTACAAAGTGAGGCCAAGGCCAGCCTGAACTGCAGTGAGACCCTGTCTCAAAAAGACCAAAAGTGGGGCTGGGGATTTAGCTTAGCAGCATAAGCACCTATCTGGCAAGCATGAGGTCATGAGTTCAATACCCAGTACCAAAATAATAATAATAACAACAATAACAATAATAATAATAATAATAATAAAAGAGACTAAAAAACAAAAAGAATAAACAGCCTAAAATGTAAGGTAGTGTCCCATTTTATATTCACGTACTTATAGTGAAGATTCGGGTATGTTTTCTCTTTTATCAGATGTAACATTTGTTACTTTATTGGGAAAAAACTGAGGTTAAGATTTTTATCATTTTATTCAATAGTTGGATAATTTGTGAAAAAAGAATGCACCTATGAGTTATAGAATCCAAAACCCTCAGGCCTATTTTACTAAAGTCCTCTTAACCCCAGGGCTCTGCCCTCAAGTAATGGTCAAAAGGGAATTAATAACCAGAAACCCACCAGAGCACAATGACGATGAGAGTGTCCATACATCCAAGATCAGACAACATACACAGGGAAAGGTGCAAAACTTGTGACTCCCATAGCAAGTCACATCCCCAGGTAGGTCTGGGGTCACCAGGCCTCCAGAGGTATTCCTGGGCTCCTATTCCCACAAGAAAGAACAACACAGTGCAAAGCAAGAGTAAAGTACTGACAGAGCAAAGGATACAAAGTCACTCCAGGAGTGGGGGCCCCAGAGTTGGGTCCAGGCTGCTTTTATAGGGTTGAAGTGGTGGGGTAGCTCCACCCAACTGGTTGGTTGGTTGGTTTGTTTCTTACTGATAGAGGCACTTGGGTACAAATTGCAACAATGAAGGTGGACAACAGTCCTAAAAACAAAACCTCAGACTGCCTGTTACTTACATTCTCAGAACACTGCTGAGGTTGTTTTTTTCTCTTAAGCTTCAAAGTGTCTCTGTCCCTTTTCCAACTCTAAAGGGCTCCCTCCTTCCCTAAAGGCCCTCCTATGGTTTCTACTTTTGCTCCTCCCCAAGCACATCCTTTTCTCATCCTACATTTTATTAGTCACAGCTGGCTTTGGATATGATTTCTTATAGGCACTGAAAGACACTTTTCTTCTAAGACTTTTCCATCTTTCTTTTCCTCTTCATCCCTTTTGGTTTGGTACCCAAAGTTTAAAATACAAGTCGGGGTTAAAATCCCCTTTTGAAGACTGTAAAACTTGTACTTTGACGATGGTCAAAGTTAACCCTATGACATGATGGGAATTTCCAGCTTCAAATTCAAGTTTCATCTCACCCAAAGGGAGACAGTCCCTGTAGGGTTGACATTCTTTTTTTTTTTTTTTTTTTTGGTACTGGGGATCAGGCTCACCACCTTGCACTTGCAAGGCAGGCACTTACGCCACTGAGCTAAATCCTCGGCCCCAACTTCTCTCTTTTTTTTTTTTTTTTTGGTACTGGGGATCGAACTCATGACCTCACACTCGCCAGGCATGTGCTTACATGGCAGAGTTAAATCCCCAGCAGGGTTGACATTCTTGACCATGGCACTTTGCTGTCCCTATCTTAGGTAGCTGCATCTCTGCCCAAAGCCTTAGTTTTCTATTGTGTACAAAGGGCACAATAACTTATCTTCTATCCCTGTCCCAGTGCAGGGCCTGACACACAGGGACAGTTAAAATGAACAGACACCCATATGACAGTCACAGACAGAAACCAGGATTCCTGGGAGAAATGCTTAGCAATGGACCCTTCTTCCTTTTTTAAATACATGAGACATCCACAGTGACTTTTGCCTAGGGAAGCTGGCTGAGCAGAGATGAGGCCCAAGTGACCTATATCCCCTGGTCATGCTGGAGCCAGCAGCTAAGACCCAGGATGCAGGGGCCCTAGTACATATCACAGTGGACCTTGTCCTAGAGGTAGTCTGTGTGAGCACGTAGTGGCCACTATAGCTGAACTTCACATCCAACACTGAGATGATCTCAGAGAAGGAATGGGCTACTGGTCCTTGGGTTCCCCAAAGAGCTTGGAGTGTTAGTACTACAGGACAGGCACCCACATACCACAAACCATGGAGAACCCTTGCTGTTGCTGTAAATACACAGGTTTCGGGAGTGGGGGGCAGAACTCGGATGCAGTGACCATCTCCTAAGCTTGTCCATGTTGGCCTGCTTGAGATCCACCATGTTGAAGCTCCTGTTGCTGACTACCAAATGCCAGGTAGTTGGCTGACACATAGGTCTGTGGTTACTGTTGAAAGATCGAACTGATGTGGCAGATGTGGTCATTGACAAAGATCCTCTCTGGGCTCACCTCCACCAGCAGGCCCATGGGTTTCAGCATGGGTACCTGCAGTGACATCACTGAAGTGGGTCCTTTAATTTCCTTCCCCTCTTTGTCCTTCAGGTTGTGGCCCTCAGGCCTTTTATCCCACTGTGATCTTCCATAACTTGCTGGGGTTTACTGGGTGCCATTTGATCTTACTGATCTTGTCCTCTATCTCCAGGGTCTTGAGATAAGTGACCCTGGAAAGTACTATAGAAGCAGTACTCATACCAGTTGTGAGGCACATTTTTTGCTCTTTGGTTCCCCCTGGAAGGTGACAAGTTGGTCACCCCTGTGGCCAGCAGCTCCCTATGGTGTGACTGAACTCCAACTGGACAGTAGAGATGATATTGTCTTCACTCACATAGCTGTGTCCAGGGTCCTGAGCATGCCCCGTCATCCCACCAATGCAATTCACAGAGGTCACACTGGATGTGCAGGTTGTACCAACTGCTACCACCATAGCCTAGCAGGGGCACTGGCTAGGGATAGACAGGCTGCACAAGGCTGTGGGTTCACACACTTCCTACCCAGCCATGTGCAAGGCAGCCTAAGAACATGCACAGCACAGAAGTGTGGCACTAGGAATTGAGTAGGTGAACTTGGTTCTCCCTTTTACCAATACTTTAAAAATATTTTACTGCTCATGCCTTGCTTTAAGGGAAATAATGAATGAAAGGGTAACAATAAGCAAAATTAATGCCTCATACAAATAACCAGTCTAGATATTACCTTTAACTAGGACTGTTCTAAGGATCATAACAGTATACTAATATGCATTTGTGTATGTATTTGTTAAAAGCATTCTAAAGCTGCTTCACATTCAAATTTATAAATACCCTTTAAACTACCCGCCAATTCCTTTACATCAACTATTATTACGTGAATCCTATCTTTAAGAACAGTAGTAACAGTGTAAGTTCTCTCTCTCAACTGTCTTTTGAATTTGTCATCATGCTTGACACTTGCTTTTCACAGAAAAGGCTTCTCCATACTCACATCATCCTCTTTCAGTGTTCGAAGAAATTTCTGCAATCTGTCTACTGTTTTATCTGTTGCCAGTGACAAAATTTTCTGGTCCATTGTAGCTTGTGTCAGGAAACTGTAAGGAAATAATGTTAAAAACTGGATGAAGCTTCCAGAAGTTAAACTTATTTTTCCTTCCCTGCTTGAGCATTCCATCCCTATTACAGACAACACATATATTGTGTGGCCAATAGGTTAAGAACTACAAACTAGTATGTATATGTAGATTATTCTTATCCTAATCACCTACTTATATACAATTATCTTGAGAATCTCCTTATTAGAAATCTATATTCTAATCAAGTAGCTCTAAAATTTTTGTCATCTATTCAGTATACTGCATAAAACCAAGCTGTCATTTAACAGTATATCAAATTAATAATTATAAATATTTATACAAGAACATAAAAGCATGTAATGAAGTAAATTTGCTAAACAATGAAAAAAACAGTAAATGCTACATGTAAATTAAATTGTACAAAAAAAGTTAACAAGGTTAAAAATACAATTGTGGGGCTGGGGGTTTAGCTCAGCAGCATAAGTGCCTGCTTGGCAAACGTGAGGTCATGAGTTCGATCCCCAACACCAAAAAAATATGTGTGTGTGTGTGTGTGTGTGTGTGTGTGTGTTCAAACATCAAGAAGGCATCCCAACAGCCAGGTATGGCCGTACAGGCCTGTAATCCTGGAACTAAGGCGAACTGCCACGAGTTGAAGGGCAGTCTGGGCAACATAGTGAGTTCAAGCCCCAACTACAAAGCAAAACCTGTCTCTCTCAGGATTGGGAATTTCATTCAGCGGCACAGGAGCTTGCTTGAGGTTAAGAATTTGAAAGAAAAAAAAAAAAAAAACCTGTCCAAAAAAAAAAAACAAAAACAAAAAACACTTCCTGGCAGAGGAAAATTTGAGCCAGAATTTAAGATTAAATTTAGCTAGTCAAGACAACTAGGTGGTGTACACTAATGAGTACATCATGAACAAAAGCTTTCGAAACTTATTTAGGAAAATGAGTAGACTACTTACAGTAGGAGAAATGTGAAAGTAAGAAGGCTAAGAAAATAAGGTGGGAACAAACTGCAAGATCTCAAATGCCAAGTTAAAGAATTTAGATTTCACTGTGTAAATAACTAAAAACCATCAAAAACTTGAGCAGAAGAGAACCTAGGGAGGTTGAAATAGTGTTAGAAAAAACTGAATCTCATATTACTGTGCAATTAAAGTGGGGAGCAAGTAAGGAATAAAAGCAGAGGCCAGGAGACCAAGTGGAGGCTATTTTAGTGGTAAAGACAAAGGCCTGTATTGGAGTGGTGGTGATTTGGGGGGCTGGAAAGGAAAGGACGAAAGGAAGTACATTAGGCAGGTAATATTTAGTGAGTAGATATGCAAGTAAGAGGGAAATTCAGAGTGGTGAAAAGAAAACCCATTCTGCTCCTCCGCCTGTGTTTCCCATCTCCATAAAGGTACCATCATCCATTCAGCTGCTCTGAACAGAAACTTGGGCAACACTCTTCTTTCTTGTTTTTGTTTTCTGAGACAGGGTCTCACTATACAGTTCAGGCTGGCCTCTAACTCACAGCAATTCTCCTGCCTCTGCCTCCCAAGTGCTAGGATTACGGCACTCACCACCATACCCAGCAACATCCTCAACTTTCCCTTCAGCCTCCAAATCCACTAGAGCAAGACGTGCTGATGTGACTTCCTCTAATGTGTGTGAGAAGTCCAGTGAGACTTCTCTTCAATCTATGTACTTCTCCCTTTCTCCACTACTGCTCATGACTCCAAAGTTACCATCCATGGTCTCTTGCTGAACTACCACAATGAGTTTCCTAACTTGTTCCTCTACATATCAACTAAAGTGATGTTTTTCAAACACAACTTACCCTCCCCATGACACATCCTCATCTTAAAACTCTCCAATGGCTTTCCATTGTTTTCATACCAGTCCCAAATCCTGAAATCTGGATGGAAAAAGTCCTGAAGATCTGACCCATGTCTACTCCATCACTCTATATTCTAGCACTCAATAATCTAGTACATCCAGGCCTTCAAATTCCCAAGTCTCTCCTATCACAGGCCCTTACACACAATTTTCCATGTGGAACTTAAATACTCCTTCTTCTATCCGTGCCCCCCAAACCTTTATTACTAAGTCCTTTTTTTTTTTTTTTTTGGGGTAGTGAGTCATTTATACGCTTTCATATAAAAAAAACATACAGATAAACAAGATCTCTCACAATACTTGCAATTCAAACTTGTTAAGTACAGAGGTATCTGAAATACACATAAATCAAATTTTACAAAGGTATTCTCCAACTAATTGTCCCCCAACCCAATTAGTCTAAACTAGAATACTTGTAAATAAATCTGAAGTAAATGTCAGTCAAAAGCAGTTTAGTGCTCACAAGTTTGTATTTTTAGATTTGACAAAGATTCTTGCGCATTTTCTAAATATACACAAAAACAGTTCTGGAAGTTTACATATATGTCTTAGGACACTTCTATTAGATAGGTAAATTACATTTTTTAAAAAATTGGTCTTTGTAAAAGATCCTCCCAGAGAGCTTTTACAAATAGTAGGCAGGGGGAGAAAAAGTGTTCTTTTTTGTTTACAGTGCTTACAATGTTGATTCTCCCATTTCATAATGATAACTGATGTCATAAAATTTAGGACTAGAAAATATCTTTCAAAGTGTGCTTATCCCTAATGTATTCTGAACTACTGAGAAATGTTTAAAACTTCAGCTGAAAGCAGAGATACAGCAGGAGAAACAAAACTACTTTCCATTTGAAATTCTAATATGACTGTAAGAAAATGCCCATTTATTAGTTGTAGGAGTGTATATTGTATACCATGTAAGTTTAAGGATCTGGGTGACTGGCCCAAAAACTGGGGTTCATACTTAGTCCTTCAGTTTTTAAAAAAACCATCCTTTTTAAAAATGAGAATACTACAACCTACTAATAGCATACACTACATTGGGGTTATGAGTCTTTCTTAAATCCAAATAATAAAAACAACTGCTTTATCAAGAGTAAGGATATTTATTTGGGGAAAGGACACACAAAATTCCTAACATAGCTATTTTATATGCTTAATATAAATTTTTGTAGACAGACTCCTTTAAAGAGCTGCAATTCTACCAGAAAGAAAGAAAGAAAAGAAAAGAAAACCAGTAATTTAATGAGGCAGCAAAAGAGCCTCAAGCAAAGCATGGGCTTCAGAATCAGACATGACCAAATTGCAGCACCATCACAACTGCATGAAATTAGGCAAGATTCTGAATTTCTGAGCCTTTCCTCATCTGTAAAATGGAGACAACAGCACCTACCTCAAAGAGGAAATACAGTGCGCTCACAATGGCAAGAGTGGGCACTCAAAAAGCACTGGTAGCTTTTGGAATCACTACTGAGAAAAATGAATCTAAACCTTTCATGCTGTTCAGAAAATCATTTAAAAAATGCTTTTGAAGGTTTAAATCTTTTTTCTTAACCGGGGATTGAACTCATGACCCTGAGATATATGATAAACCTAGGACGTACCAGTGTTCTAAGGGCTTTCTCATAAATTAACTCATTTAGCTCACTCTCCTCCACAGAAGGGCTCCATTTAAATCAGCTAGTGTCCTTCCTCACCTTTATTGTTAATTCCTACAAATCCTTCAGAAATCAACTCAATCCATACTTGGTTAATGTTCCCCTATTACCTCCTCTCTAAGGGTAAACTCTCCCACCACACAATGTCACCAACTTTTAATATTATTTGTTATTATTATTAGACTAACAGCTATGGCTCCCACCAGACTATACACCTCACGCAGTGACCTACGCAGGGACCGTGTCTGGCTTTGTGTATTACTGTATGTATCTTCACACACTTAGCATCTAGCTTCTGCTAGGCACCTAGCAAATACCTGTACACTCCTAAACAGCCAAAATAATGGGTCCAGCACTTTATACTCGTTAATCAGATGCTTCCTACATTCCTGCGAGGTATTACCACCCCCATTCTTCACTTCTTTGGTTTGGGGTAGAAACCAGGACTTCATGCTAAGTACCTGAGCTACACCCCTGCTACGGTCCCATTTAGAGGAACTCTTGAAGTTCAGAGTCAAACATTTCCCAATTTCCTCTAGGTTAAAGAGTTAATAAATGACAGAGAACTGAAATCCAAGTCTGTCCAGCTCCAAATTCCCAAGATTCCATGATTTTTTAAAAAACTATGTCCAGCTGGAAACTGGGTACAGACAGAACGCAAACAGGGCAGCCAGCACATTTGCCAAGATCCAGCTAAAACCAGAGCTGATTAAGAAGCAGGTGGCTGTGAAGCTTCCGTGAGCACAGAATCCTTGCCAAGAGGCCCAGAAAGCGACAGAGACATGAAATTCAGACCTGAGGATAGGGGCTGGGGATTTAGCTCAGCGGCATAAGGGTCTGCCTTGCAAGCGCGCGGTTGGCGCGCGGTCGTGAGTTCGATTCCCGGTATAAAAAAAAAAAAAAGAAGAAAAAAAATCTGTGAGGCTCTAATCTCTGAAAGCAAGACAAATATGAACTTATACGAGGCAGCTTGTGATGCCAACGAGGGCGGCTGGCGCCGAGCTCCCGCGGCGCCTCCCGGACTCGCTAGTGAACGCCGCAGGTGCCTGCGCACCGCGCTGAGCTACAAACACGAAACGGGGGCCGCAGAGATTCCCCCCGAAGTAGGAGCTGAACCCTGACACCGCGGGAGGAATTCCCCACGAGGAGGGGCGGGGCAGGCCGCAGCGGCACACGCCCGCAATCCAGGCAGCAAGACTGCAATTCCAACTCAGACGGCTCGATTTAGCGGGCCCGTCTCAAAATTAAAATATAAAAAAGGGCTGTGGCTGTAGCTCAATCCCCAGGACCCAAAACAGAAAATAAAAAGGGGAGGGAAAAGGGGAGGGAAAAGGGGAGGGTCAGAGAGTCGCACGGTCCGGGAGAAGAAAACTGCAAAACTCAAGGCACGCGGCCAGGGGACGTCCACCTTCCGAGGCACAAAACATACCGGAATATCCCCTGAGAAGGGCAGCTTCTTATCCTGAGACTGTTCCCGCTCCGGGGCCTCGTCACTGCCCGGGCAACGCGCGAAGTCGATCTACACAGCAGCCCCAGCCAGCTCCGCCGCCTCCGCAGTGGCGCCGCCGCTTTCCGAAAAGCCCGCTCAGTGCGACGCAGCCGCACTTCCGTCACCCAGGGCAACAGGTCCCGCCTCCGCGGCCCATTTCCGTCGTTCTGGCGCCCGCGGAGGGAGGTACCATAAAACCCCGAGCGGGTAGGGCCTTTCGGGGTCCTTCTGACGTTCCTATTAGGAAAGTGATCTTTTCTCTCTCCTCCCCCCCTCCCCCCACCCCGGCACTTGGTTTTGAATCCAGAGCCTTCACACTGTGGTACATTCCCAGACCTTTTTGGTTTTTAAAAAGTTATGCGGAAGGGCACGGGGGTTTAGCTCAGCGGCATAAGCACCGGCCCAGCAAGCGCAAGATTGTTAGTTCAATCCCCAGTACCAAAAGCAAAGCAAAACACACAAAAAACACAATACATTGAAAAGTTATACTGAAACAGGATCCCACTAAATTGCCCAGGGTTGGGGCTGTGTTTTTAGCTCAGTGGCTTAAGTGCCTGTCCATTAGTTTGATCCCCGATAGAAATAAATAAATAAATAAATAGCCAGCCCAGGGTGGCCTCAAACTCTAGAGCCTGTTGCCTCAGCCTCCCAGAGCACTGGGATTACTGGCATGTGCACCTGGCTACAGGTCCATTTTATCGATCTGATTTTACTATCTTTTTCCTTGCGAGTTCCAAGCTCGTTTTTCCTGAGGTTTTTAAATTAATTTAGTTTGACAGTTCTCTCTGAACAAGTTTATGCACAGATTTTATCCTTTGACTCCTGCCTTCATTCTCTGACCCTGCTCAATCCCCTATGGCCACAATGTAGAACTATTTATTTATTTATTTATTTAGTACTGGGGGTTGAACCCAGGGACTTCTCACTGAGCTACATCCCTAGGGATGTATTTTGAGACAGGGTCTCACTAAGTCACTAAATTGTCCAGGTTGGCCTCAATCTTGCCATCCTCCTGAGTGCTCCAGCACCCACCCTGCTGGGCAGACCTTTCTTGCTAGACTGTGGCTGCCTTCTGGAGGATGACTGCTAGCTGGTCAGGCCAGACTCCTTTCCCACTTTGTAGTTCTAAGGCCGAGGTCAGAGAGTCTCTTGTCTCTAGCTTCTTGCTTTTTGCTTCTCAAAGCAGTGGCTGTGCCCCGGGATTCCCTAAAACCCTATGAGCCCAGGACGTTTCCTGATCATCAAAGAACAGAGTCTGGGATGACTGGACTCTTTCCACGTGGTGCTGCTTCCCTGAACAACTGGACGATGTCGCGTTCCCCAGGAGCCGAGGGGCATATGGAACTCTCTGGGTAACACAGAAGAGTAATCCCTGGGTGCTGAACTCTGAGCTCACTTCAGGATGATCCAGACTCTATTCCTAAACAGTGTGTGGCTTTCAGCGAGTCCACCCCATGCTTCCAGTTTGCTGTACCATGAGAAAACAATTGATTCCCTTCTGCTCACACCTGGAAGGTTGGGGTGAAACAATGCTAGCCAGGAAACAGCCACCTTGCAGCAGGGGCCCACCAGGGTGAGTCCCCTTTCTTTCCCTGGTTCCAGGACTATTAGGATGGGAGGAGGCAAGAAAAGGGCTGTGAATGGAGATCAGAGCTACAGAAAGCTCTTGGCCCAGCCATGCTGACTGGGACAGGCTGTTGGTCTAAGGGTCTGCCTAGGACACAGGAATCTTTGAGATGGAATTCATCATCTGGCATCCAATACTTTCACAAATTGTATCTTAATGGTGATCACCTCTTTAAAATTAAACTATTTTTGTTGTTGTTTTATTTATTTTATTAATTTATTTATTTTTGTCTTTTTGAGACATGATTTCCCTATGCAGTCAGGCTGGCCTTGAAATCACTTTGTAGCCCAAGCTGGCCTTGAACTCACAGCAATTCTTCTGCCTCGGCCTCCCAAGCCCTGGGATTACAGGCATGTACCACAATGCCTGCCTTCATTAAACCATTTTAATTAAATTTTTTAAAAAATGAGATCATTGGAACAGGTGGTAAAGCACTTGCCTCAGATGCATGAGGCCCTAGGTTCCATCCCCAGTGTTATGGTTTGAGTCTGGATATCCCCCCAAAGTCTCATGCAGTCTTCTAGAGCCTCATGCAGGCTTCTAGAGATTGTGAATGACTCATGGTCCAATGCTGGAATGAGGGGTTGTGAGTGCTACACCCAAGTGGGTGTGGCCTACACACAATATAAGAGAGAGAGTCTTCTCTCCATGCTCTTCCCCTTTTTTTCTTGTTGCTTGTGCTGTTTTCTCCCACCATGTACTATTGCCCTCTGCCATATGCCACCCTGCCTTGAAGCCAGCTGATTATGGACTGAAACCTCCACAGACTGTGAGCTTTTCTTCCCTAATTTTGGAGGTTGGGTATTTTGTCTCAGCAACGAGAAAAAAGTAACCGAGACACCCAGAATCACCAAACAAAAACCCTCTGCGGAAAATCAGAAGGCATTTCTGGAACTGGCATAAGAACTTGACCCTGCCCTGGGCGACTCTGGGAGGCAAACCTGGACCAACAGTGGTATTAGAGGAGAAATATCCATTCCCTCCTCCAATACCAAAGCAGAGGCTAGAGAGCCATCTGCTGAGGGGCTGCCCAGGGGATGCTTGCTGTTCAGAGGGCTGGATACTAATGTTCCCTCCACTGAGGCACCTCTTGGTCCTACATTTGGAGTAACTGCCAAACGCTAGGCAACTAAGAGCTTCCACTAAGCATTTTGCTGCCATCTCATACTCCCTAATCCCATGAGCATGGTCCTCTAACAATCCCCACTTCTCAGATGAGGGAATGGAGTCATTGAAGGATGCAGCAACTTCTCCCAGTCAAAAGGAGCTAGGAGTGAAAGGTGAGCAGGAGCTGGGAGTGTAGTTCAGTGGTAGAGCACCTGCTGAACATGTGTGAGGTCTTTCAGTGAATCTCCAGCAAAGCGCGCGCGCGCACACACACACACACACACACACATGGTGTGTAGTCTGCTTCCTGAGCTTGACCCTACCCTGCATCATACCACCTAGCACAGGCTGTGTTTCCCGACTGGCCCCAGGCACTGTAGCCGTGGGAGAGGGCACATCTTTGGATTTGCCAGAGCTGCCATTGCACCTGGGATGACACATACAATTTCCCTTTGCCTGTTGGCAATTTTCTCCCTGAGTGGGAGCCCCTGGGAGCTTGAGGAGCAAGAGAGCAGGGAAGAGGGATGGAGCTGGCCTAGATTCCGGCTTCCACATGGCTGAGCAGGAGCGCACAAAGGAGGGCTTTGACAGCGTCTCTTGCCAGGCTGGCCTCTCTCCTCTCCCCCCTGGCATTGCCCTCACCCATTCTGGGCCTCCCAGGAGCCCGACTTAATGGGAAACTGGGCAATGAGAAGTTCCTTGTGACACACTAATCCCGACCTCCTGACTGGACATGCCCCTGGCCGAAGGCTCCACCAGAGCTCCAGGTTCGTGCAGGTACCAGGTAGCCCCAAGGAGGAGCTGCTGTCCTGGCAGGTAAGAAGACTCCAGACAAGAGTGGGGAGTTGGGGAGAGGGGAGCCCACATCCTAGGTTGATGGACAACTGAACCCTCGTGTGCCATTCTCCAGGGTCATCTCCCACCTGATGGTGGCTACAGTAAATGCCAAGAAAGAATTCCTGGTAAAATGCAAATTTCATAAGACAGGCAGGCCACAAGTCTGAGCCCAGCCTGGGTTACTTAGGTAGATCCTGTCTCAAAATGTATTTTTTAAAAAAGACTGGGGATATAGCTCTGTGCAAAGGTTCTAGGTTCAATCCTCAGTACTGAAAAAAAATTCAAATTTCAGATGAACATTGAATCCTTTTTTAGTCTAAGTGTGTCTCAAATATTGATAATAAATTACTGTGTTTTATCTGGCAATCGTAGAAGGCAAGGAACAGGAACACAGAGAGCAGGGCAGGCATTGTTTTCATTGTATTCTGTTCACAAACAAGTACTTTTTAAAAGCCAATAGTTCCTCCTCCCTGTTTCGAGAGAAACCTGAATTGTAGTCAGCCATCTTTCAGCCTGTCTGTCTCTATCTCTGCATGTTCCAATGACTTTTATCTGGTTCCTGTGTGATTCCAGCCCCCAGAATTGTCCTGTCCTTGCTGGAACTGCAGAGTAGGGGGAGTTGAAGGTGGAAGGCCTCAGATATTCCCCCAAGAGCCTCCAGATCTCTCTATGCGAGTTAGGCTGACACTCAGTGTGATGCAAAAATGAGGGAGAAAAGCGTGTTCTAGAGCATGGCTCTGTGCTAGGCACATTCCAGAAATGACCTGGCTCTCATGATGGTTCCTCCTGGTAGTGCTGTTATTATCCTCAGCTTGCAAATGAGGAAACTGAGGCCCAGAAAAGTTAAATAGCTTGCCTCAGGTCACACATATGACCAAGCCCGATTCAGACCCCTGTCTTTCTGACTGGCAAGGCTTCTGGGTCAATTCAGCTCTCATAGAGAATTTACCTGGTGATGTCTTGGCTCTAGGTGTCAAAACAGACTCAGTGCCATACAGATGAAAGGTTCCAGTCCAAGATTTGCCACTGGAACCTGGCCAGAGGAAGGAGCAGGATGTCAAAGGGTCCTTGAAGAAGGGCCCTAGGGACAGAAGAACTGTCTCCAAAAGGACCCAGTGGGAAGAAGGCTGGGCCACAGGTGGAATTTGCTCTGCTGGATGAGCACTGTGTGTGTGAACGTGGTTTGATTACATTTCATAACCTTTCCATCTCAACAGGGAACAACCAAGACACAGGTGAAATCACACTGCCTGCAACCTGAAGAAACAGAATTGGAACCCAGGTCCTGCTTCTGTTCTGCCCTTGGCTGGCTTCTCTTAGAGCAGACAGGAAATTACAGCTTAGGTTTGTGTCCTCATTCCTATTTTGGGTTATGTTACCTCGTACCAGTCACTTAGTTTCTGGGCCTGTTTCCTTCTATGTAAAATGAGAATAAAAACGCCAGGCCTCGCTCAGAGATCATGAATTGGGAAATACTTAACAGGTCCAAAGCATCAGACACACACTCGGGATGAGAATCAGAGGGACAGAATGCACTGGGGAGAAACTTTAGGCTGGGGTGAGGGGGACACAGAAGGGAGGAGGTACACCTTATCCAGCAGTGAGAATGGAGCCCAGCTCTAATGTTTTCCTGGCTGAACCAACATGTCTACACAACAAGGTCTGAGGTATTTGTACAGTGCCCCTTCTCCAAGCAGTGTGGCTCAAGATCATCTCCTCCCGAGTCACCCAGGCTGTTCTGACTTACACACTCTTGCTGATTTTTTTAAAAAATTTTTTTATTGATACTGGGGATCAAAGTCACAACCACGTGCTTGCAAGGCAGGCGCTTATGACTACTGAGCTAAATCCCCAGCCCCTGATTTACAGATTCTTAGGGCTGGCAAGGGCCTTCAGAGTCCTGGGAGGTGGGACCCATGTACCTGCATTTCTAACAAATGCCCTCAGGGGATGCCGGCGCAGGGAATAGCTGAGACCCACTCTTCTGAGGCAATCACAGGACGGTTTCTCTACCATCACCACACACACCTCTGACTCTCTCTCTTAGGCCTGGACCAGCTGGAACCCTCACCAAAGGAAGTAGCAGAACCTTTCTTCTCCAAGGGCTGTGTCTTCAGAAGCAACATGTCAGAGGGGGTGAGTACCCCAGCTCCCCCTCCCCTGTTCAGTCAGGGTCTCAGAAGTTCCATGGGCCAGCTTGCTCAGGCTGATGGGATTCAGTGCTGCCCTTGCTTCTTCTTGATCTCTCTGCTCAGGTGGGCACGTTCCGCATGGTCCCCGAAGAGGAGCAGGAGCTCCGGGCCCAGCTGGAGAAGCTCACAACCAAGGACCATGGGCCTGTGTTTGGCCCGTGCAGCCAGCTGCCTCGCCACACCTTGCAGAAGGTGAGGTGGCCAGGGTACAGAGGGGGGCCATCTAGGCAGCACAGGGATGGTAACACAGGGTGGGTAAGGCTGTAACAGCAGCATCCTTTCTCCCGGACCACTGGACTGGCCTATTCTAGGGCCATCTTGGAGGTCAGGGCTATGGAAGCATTCGGGCTGAGCAGTATTCAGTGCTGCCTAACCCAAGACTGTATAGCCTGAAGCCTCTGGATTATCCTAGCCTCACCTTTGAGAAGCCACTCGGGTGGATAAGGACCCAACTCTGTCCCCACTGGACGAATAAGAAGCCAGAGTTCTAGAACCAAACCTGCTTCCAGCTTGCTGTGTGACTTGAGAAAAGGGGCTTCCCTCTTTGGGTCTTGCCCTGTGTACATAAGAACGCTGGTTGCTGGCCTAGTTTGGACTGTGCCCTGGGAAGGCTGGCAGAGCTGTCTTAGCTGGGGAGGCTGAGAAGCGGCTGAGCTGAGCCTGAGCTCTTGGCTTACATCTCTGGGAATCTCAAGGGAAGTGCTGTTAGGGGCCCCACCCTTGCACCCCTGTTTTCTCTTCACCCTCCTGTTCCCTGGAGAGTTCTGCTAGGGCCTGTGGAATTCTGGACCTTGCCAAGGGAGGGGGCTGAGGTTCTGTTGGAGGATGCTACTCTTTGCTGTGGATGCTTGTTTGGGAAAGGCTTAGAATCAAGCCTGGGAGGCAGCTAAAGGACAAGAAGGAGCTTGAGTCGAGTCCTAGCCCCACCCCTTGTCTGGGTAACCTTGGGCAAGAATATTTCACCACTAGGAGCCTCAGTCTGCTCCTCTGAGACACAGGGATAAGAATGCCAACCATGATAGGTTGTGGGAAATGCACTGAAAGATTCAACAGGATGCTTTAAGGATATAGGAGCCATGGACAGTTATAGTTAGAAACAGGTTGTTGGCAATAGGTCCCCTGCAGACAGAGGCAGGACACAGCTTCACCTCATTTTCTCCAACACGACCATCTGGGCGCAGCCAGTACAGATGCCGCCCCTGTGGGCTGGAGAACAAGAGACCAGCAGCAGCACCTGTGCCCTCTCAGTCAGCCAATGGTAGGAGCCCATCACCTCTAAGGGTGGCGAAAGCTATGGTGAATGACACTGCCAAGAGCCACCCAAAGGACAAGCAGGCTTGGAAAAACATTACAGTGTGTCCTCACCTACCTGAGCTGCCACCATGTGACTTCTGGCCCCCCCAGAGTCAAAATAACCATGAAAGGTAAATGTTTTGAACTGATTCAGGATGTCAAGGCAGCCGTGTACAACTAAAGACACTCGGGAAAGAAGACTTTGTAGAACTGCTTCAAAAAGTGGCAAGAATGATAGAATAAGTGTGTTTGAAGCAAGGAGGCGGATTTGAGGGGGCAGTCACAATGACTGTCTTTTACCGTAATGCATTTTTATTGAAGTTGACACCATATTGTCTGCTCATGTCTCCTACCCCCTGCTCCTCTCTGGCACCACCTGAAACTCCATCCCATGCCACCTTGTTCCAGGCCAAGGATGAGCTGAACGAGAGGGAGGAGACTCGGGAAGAGGTGGTGCGGGAGCTGCAGGAGCTGGTGCAGACACAGGCAGCCTCCGGGGAGGAGCTGGCCCTAGCAGTGGCCGAGAGGGTGCAGGGAAGAGACAACGCCTTCTTCCTACGCTTTATTAGGGCGCGCAAGTTTGATGTGGGCCGTGCCTATGAACTGCTCAAAGGTAAGGCTTGCTCTGGAAGGCAGGAGGAAGACAGAGAAGGGGTCCACCTTAGGCCTGGTTCTAAGAAGACCCCCTTCCTGCCACTCTGAGCCTCCCTACCCTTCCCCACAAAGTGTGTGTGTGTGTGTGTGTGTGTGTGTGTGGTGGGGGTGGGGACCAGATTGCCTTTAAGCTCCTGTTTAGCTCTGACAGCAAAGGAATGAATGAATGAGTCTTCAGCACCTGATTCCTAGAGGAATGTCTTCTCTCAGTCTTGGGGTTCAGTGGTCCCAGTTCCCCCATTCTCAGAACCATTCTTTGCTCTGGAACCTATAGGGAGGTATAAGCCCCTCTGCCTCCTCCCTCAAATGTTTATTCCTGCGACACTGTGCCAGCAGCTGCTGTAGGGTTACAGTGGAGAGCAACACAGGACAGAACCCCCTCTCCACCTTCCTGGATTTACAGTCTAGCGGTGGAGATAGTAATTCAGATAAATAAAGCTAGGTATGGTGGCTCAGGCCTGTAATCCCAGCATTTGGGAGATTGAGGCAGGAGGAGTGTTGCAAATTTGAGACCATCCTAAGCTACAAAGTGAGCTCAAGGCAAGGCCAAACTGCATAGTGAGACCCTGTCTCAAAACACCACACACACACACACACACACACACACACACACCACACACACACAAATCCAGATAAATATAAAATAAGACAATGTAAAATATTAGTGTTAAGGGACAAAGAAAAGGACCAGGCATGGTGGCACATGCCTGTGATTCTAGCACTCATTTGGCTGAGGCAGGAGGATCGCCGTGGGTTCCAGACCAGCCTGAGCTACATAGATTTTGTCTAAAAAAAAAAAAAAGGAGGAGGGAGAGTTTGAAATTTTAGGTAAAGTGATTGGGGAGGGCCCAGTGCAAAGGAAAAACATTCCATTTAAATTTTTCTTAGTACTGGAGATTGAACTCAGTGCCTTGGTGCTGAGCTACACCCCTAGCTCTTTGGGGGTTTTTCATTTTGAGATAAGGTCTTGCTAAATTGCAGATTGCCCAGGCAGGGCTCAAACTGCTGGAATGTCAGGTGTGTGTCACCACACCCATCTTACCATCTCTTTTCTTTTTTTGGAGAGGAAGCACAGGGCTCAGCTCCACCACACACAGGACGGTGCAGCCTAGCGGGTTCTGGCCTCCCCAGGTCTCCCCCCGCCCGCCAGGGGTCGCCAACCCTCCCGGGCGGGCTCCCTAGAGCTCTTGGCTCCGCCTCCTCCAGGCTACGTGCACTTCCGGCTGCAGTATCCCGAGCTCTTCGACAGCTTGTCTCTGGAGGCCGTGCGCTGCACCATCGAGGCCGGCTACCCCGGCGTGCTCTCCAGCCGGGACAAGTACGGCCGAGTGGTCATGCTCTTCAAAATTGAGGACTGGCAATCTGACGAGATCACCTTCGACGAGGTCAGTGGGGAGGGGGAGAGAAAAAACAAAAGAACTGTGGCACGTGCCCTGGAGCCTTCCAGAGGATTCTTAGAGGACACAATAAAAACGCGTCTTAAAAAATGCGATCTGATTGCCCCCACCTCTTATTAAGAAGTTCAAATTTTCTCAAAGACTTGACGTGTTATCTTTATCGTAGTCTACATTTCCACACTTACTAGGATCTATTTCTGGATTTTAAAATTCTATTCCATTTGGTCTTTGTCTGTTCATTCTATTCATGCACTAATACCACACTGTTTTAATTACAGAGATTTAATGGCATGTGTGTAATATCTTTTGGGCAATTCATTTTCTTTTCTTTTCCTCCTCCTCCTCCTCCTCCTCCTCCTCCTCCTTCTCTTCTTCTTCTTCTTCTTCTTCCTCTTTTTCTCCTTCTCCTTCTCTTTCTCCTTCTTCTTCTTTCTTCTTCTTCTTCTTCTTCTTCTTCTTCTTCTTCTTCTTCTTCTTCTTCTTCTTCTTCTTCTTCTTCTTCTTTTTTGAGACAGTCTCACTATGTAGTCCAGTCTGGCCTCAAACTTGTGGCAAGCCTCCTGCCTCAGTCTCCTGAGTGCTGGGGTTATAGGTGTGTACTACTACACCTGGCCTTCCTAGCTATTTTTAATATTAGTTTTCTTTTGTGAACTTTAAAATTAGTTTGTCCAGCTCTAAGAGAAACATCAGGTGCATTTTTACTGGGATAATATTACACGTAAATGACAAACTTGGGGAGAATCACTATCTTTATAAATGCCACATTTATGGCTAGTTGACCCATCTACAAACAGGTGCCATCCATTTTATTCAAATTTTGAATAAAATTCTACTTTTTAAAATTTGCCCTTAAATTTGTCTTCAGTATTTATTTTGTTATTACTGTTATAAATGGGCTTTCTCCTCTAATTAGTAGTTGTTTGTATATAAAAAGATTGTTATTTTTTGTGTTAATTTGTATTCTATTTTACTAAATTATTTTTAAGTGTTTATTTTCAAATGGGTTCTGTTGAGTTTTTTAAATATGCTTACTATTACCTATAAATAAAGTATAAATTTTTTCTTTTCTATATCGTATGTCCCAGATTTAAAAAAAAAAATCAATTACTGCATGCATGCATGGTGATGCATATTTGTAATCCCAGGATTTGGGAGGCTGAAACAGGAGGATTGCTATGAATTCAGAGCAGCCTGGGCTACATTAGTGAGTTTAAGGCCAGTCTGCACTACACAGTGAGATCCTGTCTCAGCCGCCCCACCATTGATGACATAGGCTGGTGCTTCCTGCATAGGGTTCAGTGGTGGTGGAAACAGTGAGCACCTTATGTCCTTCCAGATCTTACTAGGGATGCCTCTGGTGTTTTCCCATGAAATAATATACTAGTTTTGGACTGAAGCTTCCTTAACGGAGATGTTTTTAAAATACCTTCATCTTACAGATGATAACTATCCATTTTAGGATATACAAGATTCACAAATTTAAAATCATCCACAATTCTGCTCCCCAGGTATTGTCACTCTATTAGTACATATTAGGTATTTTATTGGTCCCTAAATTCCATGTCCTAAGCACACTGTCATTGCAGCTGTCCCTTGTTAGACATTTAGAACGTTTTCGGTACTTCCACTGTTCTGAGTCCCAGGATAAACACTCTGGTGCCCAACCACGGCTGTGACTTTCAGGGTTATTTCTGGGTGTACGCTCGCAGAGGGAAGCTGCCCTAGATGGAAGCCTTAGACAGGAACGTGCTACTTAGCCGGTCCCTCAGGGCTCGAGTCTTAATGATCTTTGTGCTGTGTGGCCCAGATCTTGCAGGCCTATTGCTTCATCCTGGAGAAGCTCCTGGAGAACGAGGAAACGCAGATTAACGGCTTTTGCATCATTGAGAACTTTAAGGGCTTTACCATGCAGCAGGCCGCCAGCCTCCGGGCCTCGGATCTCCGGAAGATGGTGGACATGCTGCAGGTGAGAGCTCAGTGCACCGGCCACCCACAGGTGGTGAGATTGGGCATTGTTTGCCAGTGTCATGGTGCCGGCAGCATCCTAAGGAGTTGACCACCTAGCGCTACAAAGAGCAATAACAGCTGAGCGCGTGATGTGCAGGCCTGTAATTCTGGCACCTTGGAAGCTGAGGCAGGAGCCTCTCAGGTACAAGCCCAGTCTGGGTGAATTAGTGAGACCCTGTCTCCAAATAAAATATTAAAAAGAGCTGGGGATGTAGCTCAGAGTGAAGGCCCTGGGTTCAACTCCCAGAGCCCCCCAAACAGTGACAGTCTGAACCATGAACACTTGTGTGCTGATTGAAAGTTTGCCCAGTACTGAGTCATTATTTCACTAACTCCTCAAGAGCATCCTCTCCCTGCTTCCCTGCTTTATTTTACAAACGTGGAAGTTGAGGCTTAGCAATGGAAGTGACTTCTCAAGGTTGCCTGGTGATGAAATGGCAGAGGCCGGATTTGAATCTACATCTTCTGACCTGGAATCAACAGGCCCTCCGTCCCTGTGAATCACACTGCCTCTTTTTGCTTATAAATTTACCCTGAGGAAGGGTTGTCACCACCCTGCCAAAGACTCACTGCTGCACACACAGATGCATCAACAGCCCTTGCTTAGAGCTGCCTTAGAGCCACCCTGCGTGACTGAGGAAAGAACAGGGTGAGAGCTGGAAGGTTGTGTGTGGGAGTTGCTGAAGGAAGATGAGGCACGACAGTAGTGGCCCTATGGTCTGTAAGAGTGTGCAGCCTCCTCAGACTGGGCACAGTAACACACACCTGTAATCCCAGCACCAGAGGAGGCTGAGGCAGGAGAATCACAAGCTCAAGCTCAACTTGAGGAACTTGATGACTTATCAAGATCCTGTCTCTAGAAATAAAAATAAAAAAGGATTAGAGATATAACTAAGTGCAAAGGCCCTGGGTTCCATCCCTGGTATTGGGGTGGGTCGGGGGAGGAACTTGCATTGCACTCTTCAGGCAGGTGGGTTTGAAAAAGCTCAGGCACCAAAACCCAAGCAAAGCTACCATTTCATTTCTTCACTCAGCTCAGGGGTATTCTGCACCCGTGGCGGAGGGCTGGATTCCATGCTCTGGGGCTTCTTCCCCTGAAGTGAGGGACCCCAAGTGGTTAGCCTAAGGATGGAGCCACCCACTGGCTGACCTCGGGGGGCAAGTCGGTCCCCAGGCCATGGGCGAGGTGTGGGGGTGAGGAGAGCCTCTGAGTCCACTGGGCCATGTGGTTCTGCTTCTTTGTCCCTGCAGGATTCCTTCCCAGCCCGGTTCAAAGCTGTCCACTTCATCCACCAGCCATGGTATTTCACCACCACCTACAACATGGTCAAGCCCTTTCTGAAGAGCAAGCTGCTCCAGAGAGTAAGTTTGCATGGAGTATGGGCCCTAACAGGAATAGAACTCTGGGGACAAGAGGGGTGGGGTGTGATGGGGCAGGGACCCAGAGCGCCCACCCCGGACTGTGCCCTGGTTCAGAGCTGGTGGGTCTCCGGCAGCACAGACCTGGACGATGGTGGAGAAAGGCCTTGCCTTCTGCTCTGCCCTCCTCCTCAGGGTCCTCCTGCTCAGCTGTCTCCCTTGCTTCCCTGCAGGTGTTTGTCCACGGAGACGACCTCTCTGGCTTCTTCCAGGAGATTGATAAGAACATTCTGCCTGCTGATTTTGGGGGCACCCTGCCCCCCTATGACGGCAAGGTGGCCGCTGAGCAGCTCTTTGGATCCCGGGCCCAAGCTGAGAACACAGCCTTGTGAGGCGCCTCCTCCGTCCCATCTGTAGTTAGCATCCCTGGCCGCTCCTTGGTGTCCGTGTCTCAGACCCAGACTGGCAAAGGGTTGCCTGAGGTGACTGTAGTTTCCCTACCCCCCCAAGCTTAGGTGAGTTCAGAGGTCACCTTCATTCCAAGATAGGGGTGGGGGGTAAAATAGGGGGAGTCCCTTGAACTTTGCAGGATTAGGGGCGGTCACATCCCCATCTGCCTCAGAAGCTGTAGGACAGTGACTTTGTGTGAAGTTGAATTTCAAAGACTCCTATTAGTCCTCTCCATATTTTTTTTTTTGTCACAGAGCTTCGCTGCTTAGGGTCTGTAAAAGCAGGCAAGGAAGTGGGGTTACTGTCCCCAATAATAAATAGAGGATCAAAGTGGGGCCCTCAGGCTCAGATGATTTGGCAGACGCAGTGATATTGGTGGCCCATAGTGGGCAAGGGGTTTCCCCGCACAGAATTCCTGGGTTGGAGCAGCTTCCTCTTAGGGTGACCCTCTCAGTCGGGTTCTGTGTGATGTGTGCAGCGAGGGTTAGGAGGTGGCAGTCATGTCCCCCACTGTCTGTCTGGGTGGATTGGTCCTCTACACCAAAATCTCTCTCCTCCAGAGCCCTGGCCTTGGTGTGACTAAAAATGTAGAGGTGGCATCTTCTCTGGGCTCTCTCAGCTCTCAAGTTACACAGCAGAAGTGTGTATCTTCAGTCCGTTACACTGAGCAGCTCAAATATGAGCACACAATCTTGTGGGGTAATAGGGTTGCATGCTTTATAATTACAAATGCTTTCCTCCTGTGGAGCTGGCTTTCTTCAGGTGCTTCGTGACTTTGGAGTGTGCACTCATTTTTGTAGGTGCCAACCCCCAGCAGAAGCCTCTGCTTGCTGAGCTTGGTGCTCCTCTGGGGGGCGCTGGCTTTCTGTGTCGGGGCTCCCAGGCACTGGCAGATGCCTCTCCCAGGCTGCTATTCTTACTGCCAGCTGGAAGCAGACCCTCCTTCCTGTTGGCTGGCTAATGGTGGCAGGTGAGGTTACCTGGCCACTGAGGTATCCTAGAACCAACCCAAGACATCTGCTCTTGCCTTCAGGGTTGCCTCCTTGGTGACATACTCACATTTTGTGGAAATACCTTCCAGATGTTTCCTGAACTGTAGGGTCGATCTGGTCCCATCTGCCTTCACACCTTGAGACTCTCTTATCTACAGCAGTTCTCTTGTTTTGTGTGCATTGATTTCTTTCACCTTTTCTTTCATCCCTAAGGTTTGCAGTTTGTGTTTATTACCCAAGAAACCCCCTTCTTTATAACATTCAGTCAGCAGCCCATGGATATCTATGGTATTCACTCAGGACTTCGGAGCCAGAGGAAAATCACAGCAAACTATCATTACTGTGGGCAGAAGGGTGGGAGACTGATCAGTGAATGCTTTTCCCCAAATCCCTCTCCACCACTTTTAAAAAGTCAAGGGTGGGGCTGAGGATTTAGCTCAGCAGCATAGTGCCTGTCTGGCGAGCACAAGGTCCTAAGTTCAATCCCCACTACAAAAAAAAAAAAAAAAAAGAATCATGGCTGCCCTTTAGCAAATCAAACCTTACATGGATCCTTGATGTGAAAACCTAAAAAGAAAGAGACTGTGAGATTGCTCTGGGTGAAGATGCCCGAGGGGCCCCTGAGGAGTTTCTGGAGCTCAAACGGTATTTCAAGTACATGGGCACCTATGTCCTGTGGGCAGTGGGGTCCAGTGGAGACCATCTGACAAGGTGGAGGGTGCTGAGACCCCTGCAGAGGTGTTGCTGGTAGAGTGGGGGTGGGGCTGAACTAAAGAATTTAAAGGAATGAGTATTTTTTTCACTCTTAGGATATACTTCTAATTGTTTTGAAGAGTTACATCACAAATCTAAGGAATGCAGTAGTAGATCCTGGCATCTCTCCCTGAGCTCCCTCTAGCCCTCTGGGATGCACCCTTCTGACTTTGGGAGGCTCTCAATTTGTGAGTTCAGGATGGGGAGAAAAGTGCAGGCAGATATTGGCCCAGGACGGTTCTTGAGCAGCCTCGGCCCCTATTCAAGTCCTAAGGGGAGGTTGCCCTTAAAAATCAGCAAAGCCAGGGCCTCTGTTCAGGGACCCTTTTCTGACTATAAAATTCAATAGCTTTGAGGAAGGAGTCATAGGGTTGGGACCTGGTGAACCTGTTGTGATTGTGGGAGTGCACTTCCCCCTGCTGGCCTTGTTTGGCATTGCACCCCTGGGGACAAATAGGGTGGGAAGGACGGGGACCCTCTGCCAGACTGGCCTAGGAAAGCCACTGGGAGAGCACCTGCGGAGATCCTGAATGTTAAAAGCTGACATACAGTCGGGCCTGGTGGCCCACACCTGTAATCCCAGTCTTCGGGAGGCTGAAGCAGGAGGATAGCAAATTTGAGCTCAGCCTAGACAGTTTAGTGCCTTAGGAAAAACCCTGTCTCAAAAATTAAAGAAATATAAAAAAGGGCTGGGGGAGTATAGCTCAGTGCAAAGGCCTTGGGTTCAATTCCCATACCATAAACACAAAACAGAAAGCAAAACAACCTGACATAATTAGACTCACAAAATCTCAGCTGCTTATGTGCGTGATTCCACATGCCCCTCCCTTCCACCCTGTACTAAAGAGACAGAAGAATGGGGACAATGAAATGTGCTTGAAAGCCACAGCCACGGGAGGGAGAACAGAGCATGAGCTTTATGATGATCAATCCTTCCTTCTGGAAATGTCTGGGATGAGGCAGGGACTCTGGGCAAGCAGTGACTGAGGCAGAGTGGAAGCCGGCAGGTCACAGGGCTGTGTCTACTGTCCTCGTGCGGCCCTTGGGATAAGGGAGTCAGCAGATTCTGGCAGGCCATTCACCAGCTGTGGGCAGGGATCTGCATAGAGGAACAACCCCCAGCCTCAGTAGCCTCTCATTGGGATTGGCCACTGTGTGAGCCTAGAGTTTACCAGCCACAGTGGAGGAGCCTTGTGTTGCCTGGTGGCTGGGAAGGCTCCTGGAAAAAGTATGTCCTTGTCTTAAATTAAGCCAGCCAGGGAACGAGGTTGGGGCATCTGCTAGGAGCCCATTTCTGGTCCTACTCTATGGGTAGTGCCCCTCTAGTGTTGCGGACAGTTAGCAGGGCTGGGCCTAGCAGCTCACAGGATCCCTGGAGCCTCACCATTGGAGGCGAGCTCCCGGAGGGCAGCATCTGTCCTGCTCTGGAGTTTGCTAGCACTGCGGAATGTCAGGCTCGCTTCAGCCCTGCTGAATCAGAACCTGTAGTTTTAAGAAGACTCCCTGGGGATTGCCTATCACAGCTCCCGACCCAGTGGTTTGCAGCCTTCCTGCCACTGGAATCCTCTAAGAGCTTTAAAATGACTTGCAGCGGAGGTTCTACTGTACGGGGTCTGGCGGGCAGCCTGGCCAGGCGCCCCCTGTGGCTCAAATGTGTACCGCGCGTGCCCTGCGTATTGACATGCAGAGACCCAGAGGCTATGGAAGGAGCAAATCTGGCAAGTGTCAGTATCTAAGGATTTCAGAGCAAACTCTGAACTTGAGTAGATACGACAGAGAAGCAAGGCTGCCAGAGCCTGGCTCCTCCACTGGATTATGAAAGCCCAGTGGAAAGGCAGCAGCCAGAGACCAAACATCTCAGTCTAAGAGCAAGGCCCTTTTTGGGGCTGTGTCCAGAGTACATCTTGGTTTCTCAGCCTGAATGTATTGGGAAGGAAGGTTCGGTGGTACACACACATTTTGTCAGTATTCCCAGCTCAGGAAAGCTTTGGAAACTCCATCCATCCCGGTGTAGCTCTGCTTTCTCTGTGGGCCCATCAGTTAGGTGCACTGGTGTGAAACTTTCCCACAGGGACACTCTACATTTCATCCCATTCTAGCAAACAGTATCTGAGTGGGACTCAAAGTGAAAGCCACAGAGTGAAGTAACACTGAAAATGTATTTGAGTTCTCAGTATCTTGAAGCAGGCATTCTTAATGATTATTCCCATCTTTATCCCAAGTAAAAAGTCCCAAATCTGACAATGAAAGCTTCTTAGGGTCAAAGGACTAGGACATAGTTGGGATAGGACTCTGACCCCACAACTCTTGCTCTGAATCCTTTCTGCTGTTTCTTCTGATGTTTTATCTTCCATGTTTATTTCTGAGGGTGAGGGTGTAAGTGGGAGAGGAAAAGAGGAGCTATGAAATGAGAACTTGAATTTATACCAGGTCACTTCCCCCAACCATCCTCAGATAAAGGAGGAAATAACTTTAAGAAGAAATCAACCAGCGTCCAGTAGAGACGCTGGGGTAATTCCCACTGCAGCATCGAAAAGCTTAGCGTAAATTCTGAGCTGCGCATAAGATAGAAATCAACGGCGGGCACATTCCAAGGTTAAAGGAAGATACAAGTTTGTTGTAGGAAAGACACAGCTGACTGCTTCACAGAGAACAGCCCAGGAAAGGACAGCAAAGCCTGTGACACACAGACAGAGGGCCTAATTAGGGACAGTGGAGGCAGCCACTGTGCAGATAGAGAACCCTGCACAAAGGAGTTTATTTTCATGGACTCTCAAAGGAATGTCATTAACTATTCATTTTTGAAAAGGGGAGCAGGGCCTTTGGACAGGGAGTTTGCCTGCTTGTTTCCTACCAGGCAGCTACCTCATTGTCCTATTGGCTTGCTGCCTCTGTTACCGTATACACCTCACACTTGGAGGCAGAGTACCTGGGTTCAGATCCCTCTCTACATTCTCTGTAGTTCACTCTTTGGCCCTGAGCAAGTGACTTAACCCACTTTAAATCCTGTTTGCTAGCTGCCTTGTAGCCACAATGGGGGGATGTGTTATTTTGCTCCTTTTGGGAGGAGGTTCAGAGCCAAATTGTCTGTAAATGTCTTTCAACTGCTCAGAAGGGACAATGCCTTCCTGTAACTTTCTCTAAGGACACTCAGCATAGACAGGAGGGTAGGCTGTCACACAGAGGCCACCTGGTGTGGTGTTTGGGCCTTGCCATGGGAAAGCAATCAGCTAATGAAAGGCACAACAAGAAATATGTTGGCTTTACTGGGGCAGCCAGGAAGTGTCACCGAAGACAAATTTGAGAGGACTGCCTAGCAGAGGTGTCTGGGATGACACTCTGGGACATTGCTGGTACAACCTACCTAACACCCTGAACCTGAAATCTTTTTCCAGGTAAAATTCTTTGCAAATTGGTTTTCTTGGATCAAAGCAGTCTGGCTCACTTGTAGAGACAGGAAGTGTGTGTATGTGAGCTTGCTTACCAGAGAGAAATTAAGTTTGAAATCTGATATGGGGCATTCTTAGGTCTTATGAATGGCACTTTTTTTTTGGTACTAGGGATGGAACCTGCGACCTTATGCTTGCCAGAAAGGCGCTTATGCCGCTGAGCTAAATCCCTGGCCCGTGAATGGCACCTTTCAAAGCTATTCTCCTACCCTGCCCCACTTGTCCAAGTTTTTTTTTTTTTAAATTGGTACCAGGGATTGAACTCACAGCTGTGCCCTTAGCAAGTGGCGCTTATGCCACTGAGCTAAATCCCCAGCCCTTGTCAAAGGTTTTGCATGGCCCAAGAAGGAGGTGGCTCTGAGTGCAAGGGTAGGATGGGG
This sequence comes from Hydrochoerus hydrochaeris, assembly GCA_004027455.1. NCBI lineage: Eukaryota > Metazoa > Chordata > Mammalia > Rodentia > Hydrochaeridae > Hydrochoerus > Hydrochoerus hydrochaeris. The sequence continues at coordinate 185,321 of PVLA01003459.1, forward strand.
GTGCAGCTCTCTTGGCTGAGCCCCTGAAACCCTTCAATCAGATTCAGAGAGATTCAAAGGAGAAGAAAACACTACTCCAACCCAATCTCCCTAGTCTTCAAAGAGTGTTATTGGGAAAGCACAGTCATTGCTAACAAGCACTGTTTCCACGTGCCTTCAAGTGTCCACGTGGTTCGCTGTAGGACGTGACTAATGTCGACACCTCACCTATCTCAGCTCTGGGCTTGCCTGCTTGCAGTGGGCAGGCTCGTGAGGACAGAGCATCAGCATCAGTTGTGAGGGAAAATTGGTGTTTTGTGGATTTCCATTATACTCATCCTTTGATAGAGGGAATCCCTTTTCAGTAGAAAAATCCCCACTAGACAAAACAAATATACCTAACAGCACATTTTTAGTCTTTATTTTTTTAAGTAAAGAAATTCCATTGAATCAAAGATAACAAAATTACAGTTTTTGATTGCAATGATCTTTGTTCACCACCACACAGAATCAAAGTAGAATCAAAAGCAATATGAGAACAGAAAATGATCAAGGACATCATTGTTTAGTATAATTTCTTAATAAAGGTAATATCCTCATATTTAGAAAAAATTGCATTGCTAGTTGCAAATCTTAAACACCTTGGCGCTGAAGGAGTCTGTATTTCCCCCGAAAGATCCAGCAGCGCAAAGGTGATACGAACAAAAACTCAAAAATACAGTATTTTCAGGGGAGCGTTTGAAGTTTTGGAAAATTTGAAAAGAACAAAACGAACGAACCAGAATTAGGAATGTAAAAGTGATGGTTCTCAAAAATCAATCTGGAAGCAGATCTGCCAGAAGAATGTGGCCGAAAGGAGTCTCACAGGGAAAAAGAGAGATCAGACTGGCGCCCCGCCCCCGCCCCCACCCCTGGCATCACTAAGGCAGCTGCAATGGCAGAAGTCAGAAGCTCAGGTACAGTGAAGGTCTTCCTGAGGCAGTGGGAGAGACCCGGATCACCTGGGACTGGTGTGGAGAGGTGACAGGCTTCTACATGGACTTGTGCTTTCGGAAAACCAAAGAGGCCCAATACAAACAAACAGAACCTAACTCCTGTACCCAGGAGCTTTGGCCACTCATGAGAACAGCCTGGGAGAGAAGTGGTTGAACCTGGGACCAAGGCAAGGCGGGCAGCGATTACTCTAGGTGACTGTTGGTCTGAGAGGAGAATGCCCATTGTGAGTAAGGGTAGGTATTTCTGCAAGTGCTATAAGTGAACTGCCCCCAACTTATGGCAATAATGGATTTCTTGGCTAGAGAGGGAGAAGGTAGGTTATAGATTTGACAGGGGCCCAGTTAAGAGCTAACAACTTCATGAAACGCAGAATGTGAAACTTAATTCTCCAGTCTGAAACCACCTTCAGTTTATTCATTAGAGACGCTGTATACAAAAGCTCTACCCACATATACGCTAGGGAGAAAGAGTCGGACTGGCTCTTCTGAGAGGCGCAGCTGTCTGTTCCCTAGGAGCCTGAGGATGGCTGGCAAGCTGTCCTCTGTGGCCTGCTGCCAAAGCCACTCTGGGAGCATGTGGGCTGTGGCACCAAAGGCAGTAGCAGCAGCGACACAGGGAGAGCAGGTGGCCTTTGCTTTGGCTGGTCTTCCAGTGCCCTCTGCCAGCTAGGCCCCTTTTCTCAGCTCCAAACACAGTTTGGCAAAGGCAAGCTAATTTATGAAGAAGGGGCACCTCTCTGCTTAGATCACAGAGGTGGGAAGCCTTGCCCTCCACTGCTTGGCCTCAAGATACGGCAGGCAGGCACCCAGGTCATCCAGGTAACTCTGACAAGAGAAAGGCCAAGAAAGCAGAGCAGTGCTAGAGATGAGTGGGTGCTCACACTGTGGAGGGCTGGGAGGCGAGGGCATAACTTCCTAAGGACCCTTCAGGCTCCTTCAGGAAACGCTCTGGTTTGGCTGTGCCTTTGCTTCCCACTCCCACCGCAGGAGAATTTGAATTCTTGTGCACAATATTTCTATGATTCCCAGAGATCTTCTAGAGGTAAGTTAAGGCTTTGTGGGCAAAGAAGACAGTTCCAGATGGTACTGTGACGAGTGCTGCGGGGAATGCTCCCGAACAACTTGGTTCTGCCTACAGGACAAAGGCCTACGAGCTCTATGGGCTGTTTCGGTGATCTTTACTCTAGCTCTCACTTAGGTCAAGGCCACAGCTGAGGCAGGAGGATCATGAGTTTGAGTCCTCCCTGGGCGACTTAACAAGACCCTGTCTTAAATAAAAAAGGGGGCTGGAGAGATAACTCATTGTAAAGGAAGGCTGTGGGTTCAGTCCCTGGTACTGGAAAAAGAATGGAAAGAAAAAAAAAGAAAAGCCTTTTACATCTCAGGCATCTGCTTGCCTGGCAAACACAAATGAGAACACACGCATTGTTCCCTGGGAGCTGGCGAAACACCTCCCAAGGCACCCAGTTACAGACAACACTCTCATTCAGATGCTGGCCACACAAGCTCAGTAGCCCAGACAGCTCAGCTCAGTGAAGACTGCGCTTGAGAATGAAAGCCTGAGAAGGAAGAATTTCTGCTCTGGGAATTCTCCATGGTCTGCCTTGTCCCACTGAAGGATGGACACGCTGTCCTCACTCCAGTGGCCAGCAGCTGCCAGCCACGAGACTGCCCTCAGAATCACAAGGAAACTATGGTGACAGTGGAGATCTGGAAGAGATGGCAGTCAAAGACACAGGGCTTTGGACAGTATCCACTGTCCTAACGGGAAAAGCTGTGTGAACAAACTTGCTCTCTCCCAGGCCCTGTGTGTTAAGCCATGGGCAGTGACTAACATTTGTGAGCAAATGTTCAAAAATGACCTGGCAGGTGACATAGCCTTAGAGATGGCCTGAGAGGAGGTGACAGGTGGAGAGATGAAGTGAGTTGCCCACTTGTCCAAGGTTAGTTTGGGACAGTGGGTTAAGAAGCTGGGTCTCCCAGGCCCGGGTTCTATAACACCATGTCGGGAATGCTTCCTATGGAAGGTAATTTCCACCTTGTGGTAGATCCTAAGATTCCCTGCAGAAAGGTTAAGGAATATGACAACAAAATACAACTTTCTCTCCTCACTCTGCTCTGGAATCACTGGTACAAACTTGCTGCAGGAAGGTAAGAGGCCTTCTTCTACTTCACTAAACTCTCTTCTCATTTGAATGCATCAAAGATGATACTTGATATTGTTCTTCAAGTCAGAGAATGACTAGGATCAGTGTCTTCCAATTGTTTAGGGGGCAGGCAAACAAGTGAGTGCTTCTGCCCCTCAGTTTTTGACGTTATTGCTGCTGCCAAATAGGATTTTAAAATAGGATATTTCAACACTCTTCAAAGATTCAGTCTTGTTTCAGCCCAAATAAGACCTTACTAGCAAGGAGAGTATTCGCATTCTCATCAGCAATGAATAGCTTTGGGGAGAATAGTGCAGAAGCCCAGAGGAAGGGAAAAGATGACCTACATAGAAAATGCCAGTCCCTTGTTGATTGAGAGACTTTGCATCCCCACGTTCAGTCACTCTGTGCTCTCATTCAGGCACAAACAAGAATTCTCCTGTGAGACAGCCCCGGTCCCGTGCTCATTTCCGCGCCTGAGAGCCTGAAGCCTGAATAAAGGGCTTCAGTTGATGTCATGTGAACCAAAATGGAATGTAAGTGCCATTCAGATCACACACTGAAGAGACTTCAGCTGCTCCAGCCCTCCACCCCCCCAGGATTCTGATAGCAAATCTGTGCCCCAAGCTCTGAGGACACCTCCAGCCCCTCTGTCTGTGAGACCACTGGGCGGTGTTTTCTCCTGAAGCAAATGGTACTGGGCCACCACTCTTGTCTACAGTCTCAGACAAATGAAAGGAGCGCTCATTTCTGGGGAGGGTGACTCAATCCTTTCAAGTTATTGCTTGGTTTACCTATTTTCACAAAAAGTGAAAATCTCTTCCAGGGATGAAGGTCATAGCAGGAACCATGGCTAGGAATCTTCCAGACTGTAGTTGTGATTGGGTGGCAGGAGAAGTAACAGAGGAGAAAGACTAGCTTCCAAATTGAGGGGCAAAGGATAAAGTGCCAATTTGTGCAAAAAGAACATGAAAAGAAAATGCACTGGAGAAACAACAGTTTTTGGGGAAAGCCAGATTCTATAATTTGATGCTGTGAGAAATTATACCAAAGCAAAGTTGAAACCACAGAGATCTCAGTCTTTTGAGAGAATGGCTGTTTCTGATGTTATTAGGGTGATCTGGTGATTGTCAGGAAATAACTTCTTCAGGTTACAGACATTACTGTCACAGTCACTTGGGCCAGTGCCCAAACTCTGTCCAGTGCAGCCCCGTGGGCTGGCATTTAGGTGCTCAAATGCCCCCTGCCCATGGACCCACAAGTTATTTTCTAGTCTGTCCTGTGGCGAAAGGAGATGAAAGTGAGAAAATAGCTTTGTAAAGTATCCAGGTGATTTCACTCATCACTCTGTTTGCTTCCAGAGAGCAACTGCTGATTTTTCGAAGTGCAGGGTTCTTAGATATTCAAGTACCACAGGATTGGAGAAAAGTACTTGAAACCTACAGTGACACTGTCACTTGAGAAGACATTTCAAAAAGATCCATCCAATAGATAACAATTGGAGACTATCCCCTTCACAATCTAGTTTCAAGTAACAACTTTGGTTGGAAATATCTTTCGTCAAACTCAGATCCAACTTTTGAATTGCATGGTATCAAAAAACAGAGTTACAGGGATCAGGGTTAAAAACTAAAATTATACTTAAGTGCTTAAAAAGATTCCCCAAACCTCTTTACATGAAATGAGGGACAGGGAACAAAAAAGGCAAATGATGACATCTGCATAGTCCCAGGAGGGATGTTCTCTCAAATCTCAGTAAACTGAGTTTGTCATTGAACTTCAGCATCAGTGGTCATGTCATCAATCGACCTGGTCCAAGGCCCCCATGTCATAGGTGAAGAGACTCAGGTCCATAGGGACTCCTGCAGGGTCATATATCCCGTAAGAAGGAGAGCCAGAGCTCAGCCCAAATTCCCACTCCTACTCAGGGCCTTTATGGGGACATTGCATTGTGATCACACAGGGCAGTTACACAACATGCCTTGCTGTTCTGGAGGCCCCTGGGAGTGAAGTGACACCAATGACTTCGAGTTACAATAAAACAAGCCACCAAGATGGTCTGACCGAAAGGTACCTAGAGGGGTGTTTCCCAAGTTTGCCTGATGATGAGAATCCCCTGGGGCACTTGTCAAAAATTAAAATCCCCAGACCCCTTCCCAGACCATGTGCAAGGGGAGGGGCCTGGAAGGCTGAATTTTTACCAAGTGCCCCATGCGAATCTCAGCAGCAGCCAGGTATGAGGAAACTGCTTGGAAGGTAGAGAGGGAGAAAACTTGGCTTGTGACTCAGGGGAATTCCTTGGCCATTTAAGAGGCCACGTTCAGGCCTGGAAGCCCCAGGCCCTAGGATTCCCAAGCTCAGCTGTGTCTTCAGCACTGGCCTAGGACAGGGAATGGTGCACACAGCCAGCACGAAGTAACACATGTCCTTCGCTGTTCTCAGGGAAAAGCCTTTTGATTGGCAAAGCAAAACTGCTGTTCAGACACACTTTAAATAGGGAAACTAGATGTACTTGGCTTAAAAGCAGTCAAATGCTGAAACCGGACAGGGGTGGGAACCCTGTTGCTTGTCACCATGGCTAACAATGCAATGGAGGAAACCAGTAACTAAGCACAAAACTAGCCTGGCGCTCCCAGGGGAGAGCCCAGCCGCCTACTTGAGACAGGTGTGCATGATGGGTGGCCCCGCGGAGGGTGTGAGGTCAGATCCAGGTCACTGAGGGAGATGGGAGACCTGAAGCAGCAAGTGAGGGAACGCGGGGCCCAGGGGAGGGCCGCTGGAGCGCCGGAGTCCCAAGGCCTCACTCCAGCTCGGCCTCCACCTGCTCCGTGTCAGAGCACTGCGACTTGTTTCGTTCCCAATGGCAGATGGCATTGGCGTACTCCACCACCAGCTTATCCATCCATGTCAGGGGCTCGGGGAACAGCACAGAGCCTTCAAAGAAGCCCAGGTGGCCCCCATGCAGGGGCAGCACGAACATGACGTTCTCCCGTTTCTCTGCGGGGCAAAGGCAGCGGGTTACCACTCCTTACTGAGGACCAGGTAAGGGGGTAAGGGGAGCTGCTCAGGGCACTTTACTCACAGGGGACAGTCACTCAACCTCTGCCCCCTCTGCTTTGTTCAGCAACACGGGAACAGCCTTTGGTGGGTCTCGGCTTTGCTTTGGTGTAGACTGGGCTCCTGCTTCAGGAGTGCTTGCACCTCTAAGTGCACTCAGACTGCTAGCGTGTCGGGGAGAAGGCTGGGGAGTTGCTAAGGAGGGGAGCCCAGGCCTGCTGCAGCTCCCGGGTGACCCATTATCCTCCCCAACTTCGTGCATCTGGATCCCCTGAGGTACCTTGTTAAAATGCTGTTCTCTCAAGTAACCTGAGGGTGGGCAGGCTCAGGGGGGTTCATGGCATGCAGGGTGTTATTTACTAGAGAACAAGGAGAATTCAGTGGCATCAATGATTTTTCATTCCAGGCATTTAAGCCTAGCATTAACTTAAAGCTGAAAGCTGTGTTAAAGGACACCCTGTCTCTCACCATCGCCTGCTAGCTGGCCGTCCTGAGAGTTAACCTGGAGCTTGCCTTATGAGTCCTTTGGCTGGTCCCACATGGGCTAGGACAAGCCACCACTGAAGATGTGTGTACAGGGGATGGCCAGGTTTGCTGGGAAGGATCTGTCTTCCCAGGGACTAGCTGACAGGGGCTCTTTGCTGGCTCTCTGGGGCTTTTTCTTGTCTCACTCTGTTTTTGGGTTCTGTTTTAGAAACTCATGTGAGGGCCAGGGATACAGCTCGACAGCACAGTGCCTGCCTGGCAAGTGCGAGGTCGTGAGTTCACTTCCCAGTACCAAAAAATATTAGAAACTCATGTGATAGTATTAGCACTGTGAACAGTACTTAGGGCCCAGAAGGTGATGAGTGCTGGTGTGTACTTTCTTTCCCCGCTGCACACGTGGCTGGGTAGCAGTGAGCCTGTGGTAGGAGAGGGGATGGAGACAGGTCCAACCATGTGTGACATGCTCCTCACACACACAGCCTTGGTCCTGAGCAGGGTAATAGCCCCAGCAGGCTGTGGGCTCTCTGTTGGCCACATCACCTCTGCCTAGCTCAGGGTCACGGGAGAACCAGAGGCAAACTTCCTCCTGGGAATGCTAAGGTGTTTACAAGAGGAAAGGCAATCACAGAGGACTCTGGAGCATGCTGGGACATGAAGCTCTGGGATCTGAAATGGCCATGCAAAGTATGGCTCTGGACATCCCAAAATGTCCTCCTGCAAACCCCACCCCTCCTTTTTCTCTTAGATCCTTACCCAGTACAGAAGGAGCTGCTGCTTATATTTTATCCTCAAAGCAGATGGAAAAGCTGTCATCAGAGGTAGCAAAACTGTTTTTGTTTTGTTTTTCAGGTCAAATTTTTAATCTATGTATCTCTTTAAGTCAAACCTTCCCACTTAATGGAACCACAATCCTGTTTCAATAATACCACAGAACCTCATAAAAAGCCCTCTTGGTGATGGACATCAGGGATGGTCCTGTCTCCTGTGTGAGGACAGACCCTCAGAAGGCTCTGCCCAGTGCCTTCACAGCCCTAGGACATGGGACGAGGCAGAGTAAGAATACTGCCACAAGGTGTTCCTCCCACAAGAGGCTGGTCTCAGAGTCCGACAGCTCAGGGAAGAATTTACTAGTGCAATTTGTTGAGTGACTGGGGAGCAGGAGGCGAAAACACTTACCTGAAAGAGATTTTGGAATGGTTAGAAGACTTTCATGTACCAAGGGGTCATCAGCTGCGTTCACCAACATGAGAGGTACATAAATCTGCAGTGAGAAAACAAAGCGGACGTTAGTGATGGATTCCCTTTCCTTTCCAGCCCTACTGACTCCGGGCTCATTCACTACCAGATGTGTCTCTGAAGCAAAGGGAAGGTGGGTAGGAAGCTCAGCTTGCTAACCTGGTCTTCACAGGCAGTGGGATGAGTAAGTGCCTCTGTGAACCCTGCTGGGCAATAGGGGTGTCCAGGAGCCACGGGGGACTTATGTGCTCTGATGGAGAGGGAAGTGCTCATAGGTATTCACTGTCAAAATATTTCAGATCCTTTTCACAGCTTTCCATATTAGCCATGCCTCTCAGGTGAAAGAGGTATGTACGTATCTGTTCCGTTAATAGCAGGGGGAGGAAAAATACAGTGAACCCCACTCCAGACAGAGACTTCCTGGAAGAATCTGAAGGCTGGATCCAGGAGAAGGGTGGGGGATTCTGGGGGACTCTGGGCAGGGTGGCATCTGTGGTGGTTTTAGCAACACAGCCCAAAGTCTCCTTTGGCACTTGTGTGGAAGCGGTACTGATGGGGGACTCGGTGCTGAATAGTCACCCTGGGGCAGGGAATGGCTCTGCTACCTTGGGGCTCTGATGTTAGCCCTATGCAGCTCAGCACCCCGCAGTGGTTAAAATGCCCAAAGCCCGGATGCTGCTGCTGCTGAGGACAGCTGGCTGCTAAGCCAGATGCAGGATTGCAGTCACAGTGATTTGCTGGAGGTGGGGGAATGGTGGGTCAAACTCACAGGTGGACAACGACTGGGATAAATGGGAAAATCTCTGTGTGCATAAAAGGAACAGTTGTACAGAGACAGAATCAGAGATCAGCTTGGTGATGATTCAGGTGAAAAAGTATATAGAGTTTTGGTTGACCACAAACAGTACACACAGTTTATTACTGTAGTTGCTAAAAATTGCATGGATGCAAACGAGCCCACACACATGCGCTTCATCACTGTGACACAGAGCACTTGTTTTACTCCACGCTCACCAGGTCCTGGCTGGGATCTGGAGTTCATTTCTAGGCACTGAGCGATGAAATACACCACAGTCCAGGATGGCGGGAGACGGAGATGGCTCTCCTATGAACCATGGCAGAAACTGGGAGGGCTTACACTGTTAAGGGAAGCCTAGGAAAGAACTGAGTGTTGTAGCAATGTTAATGAGCTTTCATACAGCCCAAGGAGTGGCCTGGCCTACCTGGCAGCTCTGTGGGGAGTGTATGGTGGTCACAGACTTGGTTCATTAAAAAATCCAAAGCCAGCTAGACTGGTGGAGCTCCCACCGAGGAACTCCGGAGGGCTAGGTTTTTGCTGGGTGTGGGTGATATGAGTTCTGAGCCAGGACTGGCCACTCACCCTGTGCAGGTACCTCATGCAGCTCTCCTCCTCGTAGTACTCCTGCAGGGAGTTATAGCCATGGAACTTCCTGGAACACATGGGGTGGGAGAGAGAAAGAACAGAGCAGCATTAGTTGTAAGATTGCAATTGAACTCACTGCACTGGGTGAAGGCATGCCAGCAGCCAGGTCTCGTCTGAATGCCGAGCTGATTGTTCTGCTGCCCCAGGTTCTGTATTGACATAGGATCTAAGGAGGTGGCAGTATTTGGTGTCAAGAGCCCTGGCTTTGGCACCTGGGTTCAAATCTTAGCTCTGCCTCTTACTGGCTGTGTGACCTTAGGGAAGTGGCTTAACTCGTTCTCACCTCAGCTGCTCCTCTAGAGGTACGCTGGGCCTATCCTGGGTTGTGCTCTGAGATTTATGACCCAGGGGTGCTTATTAGCACGGTGCTTGGTCCAGACAGTCACTCAGTGTGCTCTTTATAATGATTTGTGATGTCACATCATTTGAGGCAGTGTAACAATACATATGACCATAAAGAAACTGAAATTCAGACATGTACTAGCACTTCCTTTTGAACAAAAATTATTCCTGTTGGAGACACTGGGCCACTGTGGACTGGAATGAAATATGTGCTGGGACACAGAGATGGGACAGGGGCTCACAGGTGCTGCTCTGTGCAGCCATGGGGTGGTAACCAGGGACACACTCATGCATTCACCCACAGCTCCTGAGCACCTGCCTGCGAGCTCTGCAGCCTCGCTCTGTGCTGTGCTCTGGCAAAGGCGAGGCTCAACCTGGAGCTCCTATGCCAGGTGGCCGGAGGCACCCAGCCGGAGCATCTGTGGAAGCCTCCTTCCTCCTGGCACCGGCGAGGGGCTCGGCCCAGAATGGTGGATCTTTTCTGTGTTTTTTTTTTTTTTTTTTTTTTTTGGTACCGGGGATTGAACTCACAACCTGGTGCTTGCTAGGCAGGCGCTTAAGCACTGAGCTAAATCCCCGGCCCGGATCTTTTCTGTTTTGACACTAGCCAACACATGCCACCTCCCCTGAAGGGGTACATTTCTTACACCTCTGTCTCCATATACAGCTCGCCTGGGAATGACCTGCAAAGCTGGGGCCGGACCCTTAGGAGCCTTTTGATAGGAAGCAGGCTGCATGCAGAAATCCTGTCTGGAACCTCTGTCCTTGTGAAGTTGGTCCCCTTGCAGTCTTGGGAAAGTGAGGGGGCTGCCAGAACAGGTTTTAGCCACAAAGCTGCTACAACTGATCTCCATTAAAGAGGAAGGACTCTATGGGAAGCTGAGAGAGTCTCCTTGGGGCTTAAAAAAATCAGGGAAATTTAAGTGACTTTTTAAAAATTAGACATACTGTAGTTATCTACTAAGTCCATTTGTTCAAAAATTTGATTCAGTTCTAATATTTCATTGTTTTTTTTTTTGTTTAATTTATTTATTTGTGACAGTGGGGTATTGAGGTCCCTCATTACAATTATTATTAGATTTTTCATGTCCATTAATTTATATAACGCATCTAAAGTATGGGTGGTGGGTATGATTCATTCTTATCTTCTCAATACACCAGCAATTTCCCAGTTCTTTCTTTCTTTCTTTCTTTCTTTCTTTTTTTTTTTTTGGTACTGGGGATCAAACTCATGACCTTGTGCTTGCCAGGCAGGCATTTATGCCACTGAGCTAAATCCCCAGCCCCCCAATTTCCCAGTTCCATTTTTCCTAAGAAACTGTTAACAGACAAGGTTATTGGGTGCAAAAAGGTTACTAAAATCTCATATGGAAGAAAAGTGGTGACCCCCATGGTGTCAGATTGCTATCTGTCTACACCCTGAATGGATACAGTGGCACCTTGGTTCATGAACTTAATTTGTTCCACAACTGTGGGGAAAATGGTCACATTCATGTTCATGCAAAAAAGATGGCCATGGTCATGTTTGTCACCTGATGCAGAGCTGGCCAACAACTGTATTCACGGTCCACAGTACCAGTGTACTTGCTTACTTTGGAATCTAAAGGTATCAAATGGCCGGGCGAAGTGTTGCACCTCTGTCATCCCAGCACTCCGAGGGCTGAGGCAGGAGGACTGCAAGCCCAGCCTGGGCACCTTCGTAAGCAATACCAGTACCCTGTCTCAAATTTTAAAACGGGCTTGGGATGTAGCTCAGTGCAAAGGCTCTGGGTTCAATTCCTAGCATGGGGAAAAAAAGATATCAAATGTTTGTTCCGTGAGCAGAATGGCTTTTTTAAAGAGGATGGTGAAGTCAGAGATCAATTCTACCTTGGACACTTATTCAAAGGGGGAAAGAAGAAAAAACTGTCACTAAGGTCGGCTGAGCAGGCCAGTGGTGCCGGGCAGAGCTGGCCTACCTGTGGGGACCCACCTCATCACGTTGTCGTCAATCTGTGTCAGAGACGTTGCTGTGTAGAGTCTGCTCAAATCCGTGTCCTCCAGGCTTTGGGGTTTCTTAACGTGGTCTCCAAAGAGAGCTTGCCTAGTGCAAGACACAGAAGCACAGTGACTCAGTCACAGCGGAAGGGCCTGGACCAGTGGCAAGCCAGGAGATGGCCCCGTCCAGAGGGACCCAGCCTGCGTGGTGGCTGAAAACAGAGCCTTACAGCCTGTAGGACAAGTGTCTGGTGTCCTGGGTAAGTGCAGCACAATGGACCCCCAGACCTCTCTTTCCTTCCCAGGGACATGCAGACAAACCAAAGGCTGGGCTCAAAGCGGGCTGAATGTTACACAGGGGAGGAGGCCTCAGCATGAGCTCTGTGGTAGGTGGTAGGCAGTGGGCCAAACACTGGGAGGTCATCTTTATACTGGTATTGACGCACACCCCCTCTCCCCAGTAGAACCCCATACCCCCTTTCCCTTTGTGAGTTGTTGTTACTCAAGGAGGAAGTGGCTAACCTGTTAACATTTGGGGAACGACTCTCCAAAGTGTTAACTAAAAAGGGACCTCTCTTGTATACTAAAATCCATGGGTGCTCTAGTCCCTTATATAAAATGGTACAGGGTTTGTTTTTTGTATTTGAAGAGATGAGGTATTGCTATGTTGCCCAGATTGGTCTCTAACTCCTAGGCTCAAGAGATGCTCCTGCCTCAGCCTCCTGAATAGCTAGGATTACAAGTACCCAGGCCACCACGGCTGGCTTCGGAATCTGCATTTAAGCCATGCCATCCTCCTGTGTACTTGAAATCATCTCTAGATGACTTGCAATAGCTAACACAAGGTAAATAGTTGCTATGCTGGATTAACAGGAAAAAAAAAATCTATGTTCAGGACAAAACCTGTGGATACTGAAGCCATGGTACAGAGGCCAGGTGATATGGCCCTGTCCTGCAGAGGATGACAGTCAAGGGAAGGGTGAAGTAGGCACTGCACACTGTGCTGCCAGCAAGGGGTCCTGGGCACAGGGCTGAGCCCGGTGTGGCTCCTGGGCGGGAAAGATCTCTGTGGAGACTCAGTGTTCTGGGACCCATCCACACGCTCTCCGAGACTAGAGGGATACGTGGTTTCTTTCCCACTTGCTTTTGCCCAATGACTGTCTGTCTAATCTAACTATCTTATCTATCTATCTATCTATCTATCTATCTATCTATCTATCTATCTTTTATTTATCTTTGGGACAGATTCTATAATTTGAAGTTTCCTGAACATTTCTGAGTGTTTGGTTTTCTGTAGGAAATTTGAAAAAGAAAAAGCTAAATATATTCATGGCATAGTTTCTCTGTTTGTGAAGAATGATGAAGCTTCTGGACCTTTTTGTTTTTGAGACAAGTTTTCGACATGGAGTTTAGACTGGCCTTAAACCCACTATGTAGCCCAGGCTGGCATGAACTCACAGCAATCTTCCCACCTCAGACTCTCAAGTGCTGGGATTACAGGCGTGTGTCACCAGTGGATTCAGCTTTTGGAACCATTTAGTAGCAAGACTGGGCCTTTAGGACAATACCTACCCCTGGGAGGAGTCCTTCTCTATTCTGGAGCTGCAGACAGAGGACTTGGGCTCAGTGTCCATGGCCTGGGTTCTCCCTTCTGACTCCATGACCTCCGCAGAGCCCCAGGCCCATGCAAACCTCAGCTGAGCCAAGCCCAACTCTGCCCAGCACAATCCAGCTCAAACTACGTGAGCCAAGGGGAACAGGTAACTGTCACAGCTCAGGGGACATAGGTCTCCCTCTGTTCTTCACCCACACAATGACCCACGGGCATGGCTGGCAGCCAGAAAGGCTGTGAACACCTGCCTCACTCAGGTGCCCGTGCCCCGACCCATAGGAAGCCTCAGCTGGGGTGCATGCCGGGCTGGGCAGTGTCACGTGTTCTCTGAATCATCGAAACAAAGAGACTAAGAGTCAAGTGTGGTGGCACACACCTGTAGTCCTGGCTGCTGGGGAGGTAGGAGGATGGCTTGAGCCCAGGAGTGGAAGGGGGGGTCTCAAAAAAAAGGGAAAAAGCCAATGATTTAGTCAGACTTCTGTTCCTAAGGGAATGTATTGTGTGAATGCTCCTATGTGCCACACTCTGAGAGAAACCAAAACATGCCCCAATCCTGCAAGAATTCCCAAGACGTGGGAGTCACACAGAGCAAGCCACAGAAAAATAGCCTAGTGGTGGTAGATGGGGGGGGCGCTTAAAAAAACGGCTGCTTATTTCAGTTTCTCAGATTTTTTGTTTGTTTGTTTCTTTAGACAGGGTCTCACTATGTAGTTCAGGCTGGTCTTGAACTCACTATGTAGCCCAGGCCGGCCTTGAACATGTGGTGATCCTCCTGCCTCAGCCTCCAGAGTGCTGGGATTACAGGTGTGCACCACCATGCCCAGTTCAGTTGTCCAGTTTTGACTGGGTCTTTTATTTGGGGCTGGAGCCTAATTTTTTCCCAGATCTTTATGTATTCCACATATTGGTCCTCTGACCGAGGAATAGCTGGCAAACATTTTGAAGATAACAAGATATACTACGGTAGCTAGATATACTACGGTAGCTATTGTTATTTTCCTAGTATCCCGCTTTGAAGTTCTGTACCAATTTCACTGCTTTGTTTTGATTGGCTTTGTTCTGCTTTGTTTTACTGGATTTCATTATCTTTAAAATAAAAAATAATAGAAAAGAAAATGTGATGTTTATACAAAATGGAGTATTAGTCTGCTACAAACAAGAACAAAGTTGGGTCATTTTTAAGAAACTCAAAATATAAATAAAGAACAAAATAAAAGACAGCTAATATAAAATAGGGAGATAGAGCTTTTGGAAAAGGGAAGAGGACCAGCGGAGGGAGGGGAATGGAGGAGAGAGGATGAGAGTGAGACTGTGTTATAGACCTGCACCAATCCCATGAGGAATATAATCATTATGGACTGTAGGCATGTACTAACAAAAAATAAAAACTGCAAAAACAAAACACTTCACAGAGTGGACTGAGAGTGAGGCAGTTTGAGCCCAGCCTGGGCAACTCTGACTCTGCAGAACCTTTGCTTACAATATGAACTAAAAAGGGCTGGGACTTGGCTCAGTGTGACAGTCCTGGGTTCAGTCCTGTGGACCACGCATGCATGCACATGTGTATAACAAATAAGAAAGGCCTGGGGCCATGAGCAGAGCTGCAGGGAAGGGCACAGAGTGGTGTGGTAGAGGTTGGGGGGTGCAGGAGCTGCCCCCCGACCTGGGCCGGTGGGAGGGGCGGGGAGGGCAGCTGTAGCAAAGGCCCCGTGATGAAAACCAGTGCTGACAGTCGCCGGCCTGTTCTGAGACTGACAGGCGGGCTGTGGAGGGTGGAGGCAGGACAGGCAGGACAAGGTGACCCATGAGCAGTGGCTCAAGGCTCTGGCAGGCAGGTGCTGATGCTCCGCTCTGGGGCTCTTGTCAGAAACCCAAGGGCCAGCCAAGGCCATCCTGATGCCCTGCACAGAAGCACCCTAGGAGGAGGGTCACCTTGACAAGAACAGGCCACCTCAGTCACCTACTGGGGAAGGAATGGGGTGGAGGAGGTCTCCTGCCTCGTCTGACTGGGAATTACCAATGCAGAGGGTGACGGGGCCACCTAATAGCTTAGGGCGAATTTGCTCCTGACCAAGTCAGCAGTGTGGTCAGCAGAGTGTCCGAGCCACCCATCCTTTTTCTCTGGAGAGCAGGAGTTCTGGCTCGTGGTGACTGTGAGCCTGTGTCCCCTGAGAGGGCTGGGGGGGCGGTACCTGTGTGAGAGGATGATCTTCTTCATGTTGTCGGCCATGAGGAAGTTGTAGAAGCGTCGGCACTGGTCCCACTGCATGAAGGTCTCCTGGGCCCTGGAAGAACCATGGGGAGGGGAGAGGGTTGGTGTGCAGGGTGGACGTGGGGACAACATGGCTCTCTGCTCACTGGCCCCACCCCGATGACACGGGAACAGGGGCTCTGACTGCAGCACGCAGGCCTCTGTGAAGGAGAAACCTCATCCTCGCAGCCCACCCGAACCCCACTCCCACCCAGCCTCTCCCGGTCACAGCGCCAGCCAGAGGCCGCTGCTGCTATTACTCAAACTCTTCCCCCGGTGGCTGCTGGTGCAGGGAAACAGAAGAACTGTGGCTGCCGAGAGAGGCAAAGGGGAAGCACAGAATTCAGCCTTCAAATCGGCCTTCCTTTTCATTCTCCTGAGGACGCTGAAGGAACGGGGACACAGGAGCAGTGGCTGGCGGGGTGCTGGGGGTGTCTTTCTGCCATTGGGCTGTACCTGTCACGAGGGTCAGCCTTGGACTTCCCTGTGGGCATGGGGTGGTAAGAGTATCGCTTATTCCACACCCGAGCTCTGCTGCCACCGCACCACAGCCGGCCTTGTTTACAGACGTCCAGGTCTGTGGTGACAGCCTGATTCTCAGCCCTTCTTGCTCCCCCAGTCTCACGTGCCCCCTTCACCTCACCCCACCTAAGCAGGTCCCACGAACCCCCTCTACTTTATCCATACAAGACCCAGCTCAATGAACTGGACTCAGGCTCTCCTGTGGCGTTACTCCAGGAGGTCCTGCCTAGAGTCCCCAAATTTTGGCCAGTGCTGTGTTCTCTACTGGGTCATCATCATTTACCTAGCTAGGATTCTGCTGGCTGGGTGGGTGTGGCAAGGGGAGAGCTGGCCAGCAGGCCAAGGTGACCGTGGCCTCAAGCCTGGCCTTCTTCTGATTTCTTCCACAAGGTGGAAGATAGATGATGCTGGGCTTGGCAAGCCCTGCACCTCAGGAGATGGTGACATCTGCCTGGGACTCAGGGGTCCAATTAAGAAGGGGTAGCTGATGGTGCATGGGGAGAGCACTGAGAAGAAGCTGTGATGGCACAAAGTATCGTGGCAGACAGACTTCATGTGTGATGGGCACAGGAGAACAGTGGTGAGTCGGGGAGAGAGTGGTGAACTCTGCAGAGGGGACAAAGGACATTGGAGCTGCAGCGGGCTATATGCCATCAGGTGGGACACACGGAGAATGTGGCAGACCTCAGAGGTGTTGGGGAGACTGCCTGAGACAGAAAGGAGCCTGTGACAGAGACCACGTGGCTACACAGAATCAGGTCACCTTTCAGGAGAAGCACCACAGAGCTACCTGGTAAGAAGGCAGAGACCCACGGCACCCAAACACCCCAGGGGAAAGCATGCAAAGAACAACTGGTGAGAGCCGGCAGGTCAGGTGGGAGAAACAAAAGTTACACTTGAGATGCAAATCACGAGATGGGCACAGGGACCAAGTGCTCCACTTGCTTCTGTGTTCTCCAGGAGAAGGGATGGCAGGAGCCACTCCCCAGGCCACTTGACGTGGCTGCCTGTGGAAACGAGCTAAGGACTCAGGAAATGTGGAGCTAAGGGAGGAAGCGGCTAGGGCCCTGCTAGTGTTACAGGGAGGGATGGCTTCGTGTAACCGAAAGGGAACCCTTGTTGGTAGGAAGGCAGGTTTCAAACATGACAGAAAGGATTGCGATAGCTCCAACAGGAAAGATACCTCCCGAGAGGTAGGAAGCTCTCAAAAAGTAGTGCTGCCATTGAGGTCACCAAGAAGAAGAGGAGAGCACCCCCAAAGCCAGTAATGCTTTCACTACCATCTACCTATTTATTACCAAAATGAAGTTCTCTTATGGTGTCTTCACCGCTCCTAATCATAGTAAGTAATAACCAAATGGTATCCATAATGGCTTCACAGCCATTTGTTTTGAACTGCAAAAAATAATTTTAGAGGGGCTGGGGATACAGCTCAGTGGCATAAGTACCTGCCTGGCAAGCGTGAGGTTGTGAGTTTGATCCTTGGTACCAAGCCCTAACCCCCAAAATTTTGGATAGGTGTAGTGACACACACCTATATTCCCAGAACTCTGGGAGGCTGAGGCAGGAGGATCCCAAATTCAACCCTAGCGTGTGCAATTTAGCTACTTAGTGAGAACTTGTCTCAAAAAATAAAATTAGGTATGTAGCTCAGGGCAAAGGCCCTGGGTTTAATCTTCACTAGTGAAAAAATTTTTTCAAAAGATGTTATAATCACTAAGAAAAGAGTCCAAACAAACAGGCATTTACAATTATGTCCAGAGCAACTGGGCAAAGAAGCGCTGAGCCAACCCTTGCTGTGCTGGATGCTGCTCAGAGAAAGATCCATCTTCCAGCTCCTTGACTTTGCAAAATGAGGAGACTACACATTAGTGAGGGATTAAAGTCGGGAGAGCAGGAAGTGGGGGAAAAGCACATCTGATGTCCGGATGAATTAAAATCTCCTGGCCCCATAAATTACATCTCAAGTGCCGCCACAGAGCCAGCCAGCAGCTCTCCTGCGCTCTCTGAGGACACACACAAAGCAGCTCCGTGTGCCAGGGGGGACCAGCAGGGCTCCAACGTCCCGACAGCGGACAGGCGGCAAGGACACTGTGACTTAAGATCGGTGACGAATGTAGGGGATGTGGAGCGAGGTGATAATAAAAGACACAAACAATATGCTAATGAAACTTTGACAGTAAAGCCCATTACGTATTTTCCCAAAATGTTACATCAGCACTGTGAGAGCTATTTTCACTTGAGTGAGGAGGGCTCTGCCCATGCACAACTGCATCTTTAAAAAATAGTGGTAAAAACATTTACTATAAAATTTACCATCTTAACCAGATCATTCTCCTTATTGTGCAATAGGTCTATAAAATATTTTTAAGTTTGCAGACCTGAAACTCTCTCTTTACCCATTAAATAATAATGCTTCATTCCTTCCTCCCTACAGTCTTATTTATTTACTTATTTATTTACGGTTTTCTGAGACAGGGTTTCACTGTGTAGTTCAGGCTAACCATAAACTCAGTGCGTAGCCCTGGTAATCCGCCTGCGACGACGGCCTCTGAGCGCTGGGGTTACAGGCGGGTGCCACCATGCCTGGCTACATTGTATTTTTAAACAGCTGTAATCTTCATATACAAAATCTTCCATGTTCTGCATTTTTCTTGATGTTTTAAGATGAAAGCTGCCTAGCTCGATACAGTGGTGCATGTGTGTAATCCCAGCTACTCAGGAGGCAAGTTCGAGGCCACCTGGGCAAGTGAGTGAGACCCTGTCTCAAAAAAATAAAAAGACCTGGAGGTATAGTTCAGTGGTAGAGTGCTTGCCTAGGATTTGTGGGGCTCTGGATTTGAGCCCACCAAACAAAGAAACAAACTCGACTTCCCCGGACTCTGGTGCATCACAGCTTCCTCCATCTCCCGCATGCAGGATGTGTATATTATTTCTAACTTGGTGCTGGCAAAATCAGGACCAGCCCAGGTCTCAGGGATGTGGATGCACAGACAGACATATGGGCAGTCCTAGGCAAGCCACTGTCATGGGACAGGGCTGGTGGCTTTGAGGAGGGGCAGTAGAGCCCCTGAACCCCAGAGACCCAGGCTCTGGGCTGACCACAGGTTGCCTTTTGTGACAGAAGCCACTGCGGGAAGGACACTGTGACCCGCTGGCTCACCCTGGGAGTGTGAGCAGGAGGAAACCACAGTACTAGGGGCTACCCAAACCCAGCTGGACCTTGTTAGCTCCACATGGATGGCAGGATGGGTGGGAGATGGGGTACACTAGGGTACCAGGCCACCTGCCAACCTCCTTCTTCTTTAGAATATTTTCCCTTAGACTGTCTTTTACAGGGATGGATTAGAATTAAAGTCTCTGTTTTTTCTGATTAAAAAAAAATCAACGAAACTCTCACAGCACTAAGGGCAAAAAGCATTTGGCGGTAGAAAAGCTAAACTGTTTCTTCCCGCAGTTTTACTTAACTCAGCCATTTTCCCGCTTTTGGCTCTGATACCAAATTACTAATTATTCCAAGCGATTTTACAGCTCTTCAGCTATAAATATTGAGGAAGGCACCATCCACCCAGGGACTTTCTGAGTGCTAACACTGCTCTTGTCACACACTCATCAGCAGAAGAGGGAATTTGCACGTGTGGTGTCGAAGTGGCCCCTGGCTCCTGTCTAGGGTGGGATGCCCCGATGGAGACACTGGGACATGAAGGTGACACAGATGTCAGGCAGGAGCATCCCTTGGTTTCCTTAGCACCCAGCCACCTAGTGTGCCATATTGCTAACTGGTGTCTGCTGGTCTGAGGCTTTATGAAATCATTCTGTTGTCATTAAGTGCTGTGAAGGCCTCAGGCACCGCCCTCCCTTCTCTATCCATCAAAGTGCTTTTATTCGTATGAGCACTGTATTCCCAACTCTGCATTGTAGGATTTGTGGGGCCTTCTTGGGTAAGATGCATTAATTTTATCTGAAACAGACCAGCAATGCTTCTCTTTCCCCTTTGTAAGCTGCGTGTGGGCAGAGAGCTTCCGTGTCTTGCTCCGGGTACCTCAGGGGACATCTAGTGGCACGAACCAGGGACTGAATTCACCTCCAGTCAGCCTGGCCTCACTGCATCTTTCTCTCTAGCTGTGTCTGGTCAGCACTCACTGGATGATTTTATAGTGGGTGAATTTATTTAAGCAGCCTAACTTCATAAGAGTTAGGCTGTGTCTGCCCATACCCATCCCCAGGGCTGGCTGGCAGCTGTTCCTGCTGAAGGGACGTTAGTCTGCAGACACTGTGTCATCCATCAGTGCTAGCACACGGTACAGTGAGCTGGTGTGGCAGGAGCCAGACTTTGCTAACTACAGCAAGCAGGTGACAGTTTTCCAGGAGCCTTCAGCAGACTCTTGGGGGAAAGTGAGCTACAGGGTGAGAAGCCAGAGGGCAGCCTCTCTGGGCAGGGCCTTTCTGGACTCAGTGAGGAGGGATTTACCAATAGTATGAGGTCCCAGGCCTTGCAGACACAGCTGGGCCGCTGTCACCCAGTGCTGAAATGGCTCATCACCCTCAGGTGTTGGCCGAAGGAAAAAAGTGATACTATTAGTTCAAATTCATCCAGCAGATCTGATTAACAGGCGGCGGGACCTGAGCCCGGGAAGCATCAATGCGCGTGGCACAGTGTCCCTCAGCTGCCACATGATCTTAGCCCGAAGGTTAATTCCTCGTCCTTATCGGACAGGGTTGATGGGTGAGAGGTAGTTACACATACGAAGCTCTTTGAGGCTTCGGGAAATGGCTATGTGAACTCTGTCTGCAAAATACACAGCGCCTCAGGTTCTAGTTTCCTAACTTCTTGAGTTTTCGCTGCCTTGCAACACCTGTTTGCGAGCCATGCTGATCATGTGCCCTTTCCAACAGCAGATGGCGCTATTGGAGCAAAATGAAATGAAGCAGTTGTTATGCATGGGGTGGGGGGAGAAGGAAAACAAACTTGTCCTGCATCCTCCTATTTACCAAATTCGGGGCTCACTAAACACAGAGGCAGGGTTCACAGCAAGTTCACAGCAGTTGACTTAGGAAGTGAGTTCGGTGATTCCCATTTAATAGGTGACAGATTGCTGAAAATTGGACCAGCTGTCAGGTGACTGCAGAGCTCCTGGCTCCTCCAAGCCACATTCTCCAGGGCCCTTGGGAGGTGGCCTCTTGCTCTTCTCTTTCGTATCCCAGTGGCTGGGAGGACAGGACAGGACTTTGGTTATCTCTGGTTCCATATGGCTATGAATCGGAAGTTGAGTATTTCTAGTCAAACCAACAGAGGAGACCATGTCCTTTCAGCTGGGTCCATTGTGACCATGGGAAGGTCCCCAAAAGGAGAACTGGGTTTAACCTAGTCCTGGAACACTATGGCAGGAGAGAGCGCTGAGGTCACCCAGCCCAGTGACTGAAAGATGGCTGAACATCAGAAGTCAGCTGTGAAGGGTATTCAAACAGCAGAGTCTCGGGCCCCAGGAGTTAGATCTCCAGACGTAGGGCCTCTCTCTACAACTGAACTTACTTAGACTCTAACAAGATTCCTCCAGTGATTCTTAATGAAATGAGACAGTCATCAGTTCACCAGCCTGGTTGTAGTACACTGATCTAATCCATGTCCTTCATTTCACAGTAAATGACAATGACAAGGATAATGATTGACAGTTACATTCCGGGTACTGGCCACTGTTCTGGTATTTCACCTACATTAACTCATTCAGCCCACATAAATAATGCTATTGTCCCAGTGCAGAGGAGGAAAACTGAAACCCAGCCCTTGGCCCTAGAGTGAGGAAAGGTTTCACCGAGGCTATTTCTCATGTGTATTTTGGGTATATTTAGATCTTTCTTTTTGGCCAGTTTTAAGTCTTGTTGGCAGAGATCGATTTCTGGATCCACATTTGCTTTTTGGTTGTGTTGAATTCAAATGCCAGTATTATATATCTTTAGGGATACTACAGATAGCCTCTGTCCATCAGAAAATGCTGATAGGCTTGAACCAAGGCATGAGATACTGGTCTTATTGATTATATCTTCTGTTCAACCTTAGATTGTATCAACAGAGGAGGTTGCTACACTTTCTCATGAAACTTTGGATTCTTCACAAGATCGCTAAGAAGCGGTCATACCATTTGTAACACAGGAGGTGTTACTGTGAAGAGTGTATACAGGAAAAGCTGGCTATATCTGAATAGTCCCCAGAGGTGTGTGAGAGTGTGTGGTGTGATGACTCCAGCGATTGGGGTCTGTAGTGAGAGGGGAGCCAGAACGGATGCCATGTTCCACTGGGACTCGTCCTGCAGGGGTCTGTGGGCCAGAGACCAGGCGAGGAGAAACCTTCCCTGGGAGGTCAGCTCCTCTGCAAAGGTGTCTGGGACGCCTACGAGAGACGAGTCCTTGAAGGTGAGGGTGACGATTAAATGACTTCCACAGATCCCTTCAGAGGCCTCCGAGACTCAAGAGGGACTGGGTCATAAGGCCCCCACGCTTAGACCTTGGCTTGCCGGTCCCGAATTCTCTCCTCAGCCCACCGTCCTACCTGCCGTGCTCCTAAAGCTCAGGCAGATTAAGTCACTTCACAGAGATTCCCCAGGGAAGCAGCGGCTATTAAGATGGCTTTGGCAGATCCGACTATCGAAGTGGCCCTACTGCAGCTGCACAGCCCAGGCCGACACGACAACTTCAATGTACGATGCAAAAGCAACACGAGGTGAGTCCAAGACTCAGAAATTCGTGCTTTGTCTGCCGTGGTGTTCCCTGGGCCTGTGTCTGGTGTGTTGGGATCTCAATAAAGCACACATTACCTGGAGGACATGATGGAAGAAAGCAGCGTGTGCGCCGGGTAGAGGTGACTCACCTTAGCGCGCTGTACCCCTGGCACACACTGACGCAGCACAGGACCTTTTCCTGGTTTGCCTGTGTCTCCCCCAGGTACTTGCACACAATGTTACCCCCCAGGCTGAAGCCCACGACGACCAGCTGGGTCAGGGGGTACATCTTCTTGATGTAGTTCACCATGGCTCCGAATTCCCACGTGCAGCCTGTAGACAAAAGGGTGCATCACTCAGTCATTTCGGGGCAACAAATACTGGAGAATATGTATGCTAGGGAGTCAGTAAACAGGTGAGAGAAATGTATACTAGTACGTGAGTGTATGTGTTGACAGAGAGGCAGAGAGAGACAGAGACAGACAGACTCTGCTCTTTGTCTAGAGAGAAGTTCCCAGATGCCTCACTGTTAGAGGAAACTGGGCAACAGCAGTGCCCGAGTGGAGAGACCACATATCAAATAAGTGTACAATGTTCCTTTAAAGGCGGGTCAGGGGAAACCTGCTTGGATACTCATGAGCATTGAATCATATTCACAGGGTGTGCATGAGCGTCTGTGTTCACAGATATAAACAAAAGCAAGAGCAAACCCCTTTGGGATTAGCCACTTGGGCTGCAAGGTGGAATCGTATACCCATGTGTACAATGATTCGTGGCACTAAGAAAAGTCCTAAGGGGATGGGCTTTACAGGATCCTCTTGTCGGTGCTGAGAACAGAAAGGAAGACAGACTTTCAGTCCAGAGGGTGGCCAGGATGCCCTGAGGGCTTAGGGTACCATGTTCCTGGTGACGCAGGAACAGGATGCCCAGTGGGGCGCTCTGAATAGAGGGTGCCTGGGCCTGTTAGCCCAGGAGGGAGGATCTCTGCTGGTGAGTGGGCAGCTGTTGGAGCTGAGCTGTCTCAACAGCTTCGCTGAGAGGAGGAGGCCGATGGCCACACAGGTGAGGGCATTCACTGCATCCTTCCAGGTCCAACCCCAGAGCACAGGGAGGTAACTCAGAGTAAAATTGTGAGCTGGGACGTGGACACCAGCTCATTGGTCTTGACATTCCTAACAGATTGTAACAGCTCCCTCCCTAACCAGCTCGCCCTGGGGGACACTATCATTGCAGTCAAGCTCCAGACACCTGTGTCCCTTTTGTCGTTCACAGCTCAAGATAGGCCAGGATGACAGCATGAACCAACTGCACAGGGTGGGAGAGATGGGCACCAATGGCCTTATCCGTAGAGAAGCCGATTCCAGAACTGCCGGCCAGGCCCTAGAATCTGTACTAAACACATTTGTGAGTTGGTAAGCCATGTACTTGGTACAAAATTCAAATGACATGAAAGATGATGAAAAGTTTTCTATACTCTTTTTTTTTTAAATGCCAGAGATACACTATATACCTTGTTTAGTATCTTGCCTCACCCCTCTAAAATATGTCTTGAAAATCATTAGGTATCAATATGTATAAAATTGCGTTAATGTATGTTTTGAGACAGGGTCTTGGTATGTAGCTCAGGGTGGCCTTGAACTCACTATGTAGGCTAGGCTGGCCTGAACTCTTGGTAATTCTTCTACCTCAGTCTCCTGAGTACTGAGAATACTGGTGTGTGCCTCCATACCCAGCTATTTTTATTTTTAAGAATGCATAACATACACACAGAAAAATGTGCTATCAGTGAATTTTTACATATTTATGCAAGATTACCACTGTCCAGATGAATATGCAGAATATTCTTAACCCCTCTGGAGGTTCCTCATGCTTCTTCCCAGACGATAACCTCGCTAGTTAAATTCCTGATCCCAGAAAACCCCTGAGAGTTCTTGGTAGCAAAGGATGCATAAGACTAAGGAAACCGGGGCCCAAAAGGTGTACCCTCCCAACACAGTGAGACCCAGGCACGGCCTGAGATGGAAGAACGCTCCCTCTGCCGGGAGATCCCAGGGGACCAGCTTTCTCACCCCCTCCTCCTGGGCCTAGGAGATCCAGGCTGGGCACTGTGCAGGCAGGCCTCCAATAAAGATGAGGAATTGAGTGCATTCTGACTTCTCAAGGGTTCTGGGGCCAGGCTGCTGAAGGAACAAAGAGCTGATCCAAAAGGAACTCTGACCTCTTAACCATGGAATTGAAAAGCCACTTTCATCCTCATTTAGGTCAGATTCATCCCAGTTCCTCTTTCTAAAAAGGCAGCAATGGGAGGAAGGTGTAGCTTCAGTCAATGCTGGGTTTCAGGTGGGAGCTGTGATGAAAAAGAGGAGGGCTCCAAATGCACTCAGTGGGGCATGGGTGCTCAGTTCCACCACAGAGGAAAAGTCAGAAATGCCATCAGAGGGTCTGCTCACTCCCTCAGGTCATAAGGAATCCTAAATAAGGGCCTTCAAGAAGCAGCCTGGCCTCATGGCTCCGTGAAAGTTCCCTGGGTCGCTGAATGGTTCCCATGCTCCCAACCTCCCTCTGATGACAAGTAACCCCCGGGTGTGAGGACAATCTACAAGGAAACAGGATGAGGCCCGAGGATGGGTGCCTTCAATAAATACCCTGGACGAGAGAACTTTTTATCTAGAGAGAACTTTGGAAAATACTGCTGCCTTGGGAAAACTACCAAACTCTCTGGATCTGTTTCCTCATCTGTCAAATGGAGGTAATAACAGTGAGTATCTCAGAGTTGTTTGGAGAACTGGGTAAGGTGAATATATAAATGGCTTAGATCAAAGTCCAGAACATAGGAAGTATTTCTTTTTTCCTTTAAAAATGTAATTTATGTAAGCCTGTATTCACAGCAGCATTATTCACAAGAGCCAAAAAGTGTAAGCAACCCACGTGTCTATCCATAGGTGAATGGATAAACAATACCCAGCAGAGTCACACAAAGGAACAGTATCTTAGGAAGGAGGGAGATTCTGACACATGCTACAGCATGGCTGAGCCTTGAGGATGTGATGATAAGTAAAATATACCAGTTATAAAGAGATGAGGACTATATAATTCTATCTGTGTATGTCGAATTCAGAAATAGAAAGAAAAGTGGTGGCCGCCAGGAGCCGAGGGAAGAGGCAGTTAGTTGTGTAGTGGGTACAGAGCTCATTTCGTAAGATGAAGAATTCTGGAGATTGGCTACATAGTGATGTCAGTGTGCTTAATACTGCTGAACTGTACTGTACACTTATAAATAGTTAAGGCAGAAATTTTTGTATGTATTTTACTAGGACTTAAAACATCACTTAAATAAGGACTTGTAGCTTAATACTTGAAAAGGCCAATCTAAACTTCTAGATTTTTCTCCACTGAGATGTCCTTCAACCTGAGGATCTTGTACAGCAATAACCACTCATACCTGGTCTTCCCCAGTCTATGGGAATCAGAATGGGACCTAGGTGTGGGTTCTTCTAGGAGATCCCTAGGTGATTCCAATGTGAAGCTAGGCTGAGAACTTCTATTTAAAGAACAAGGCCATGCCAGCTCAAACCAGCAAGAGAAAGCATTTTCTGAGGCTTTGTCTTCCAACTTAGGACCATCTCTAGACTTCCTGCCCTTTCTATTTGCAGTAAGAGGCTTCCACAGCTGGGGGCGCTGCTCAGCTTTCCGGAAGCATCGGAAGCAGAGCTCTTAGCCTAGTGGCACCTTTCTGAAATGTTTCCCCAGACCAAAGTTTCTTCTGCAAGGGATCCAGTCCCTGCACCACATAACCAGGCACCTCTTCTAGATCCATCCAACACCAATCAAAACAAACTAAATTGCGGCGCCCTTTTCTGTCCATGCCGCGTCCTAGTCCACCCACGCCTTGTGACAATCGCTTCTCCAGGAAAAGGACGCCGCATGTGGGAATTGGGCACGGGGATCTTGAAATGTTTTGTACTGATAATTGTAATTTGTGTAGTTCACATGTGTATGTTTTTATGTAATGCTCAATATGAAGTCGAGGGTGGAGACTCCAGGGGGGTTGCTGGAGGCCCTCTAGATAACCCCTTTGTGA